>BMAW01107023.1:0-70096 GCA_019974015.1 Nephila pilipes
ACTTTACGATCTTTCATTATAATTTTTGTCACTTCACTCACATTTTCCGGTGTAACAGCTTCCACGGGTCTACCCGAGCGTTCCGCGTCATTTGTGTCGGTACGACCACGTTTATACTCGGAAAACCACCGACAAATCGTTGCTTTTGATGGACAAGAGTCCGGGTAACATTTTTCAATCCATTGTTTCGCTTGCACGGTGTTTTTACCCATTAAAAACAATGTTTTATCAGAACACGAAACTCGGTTTTTTCCATTTTTTAAACAAACTACAAAGCGACTTTACTCCAACCTCGATAACTCAGCTGTTTCTGGTCCGATCGACTTAAAATTTTGACACGTTTCAAGCAAAGGTTAGTACTCTAGAAAGACCTGGTTACTGGTTTACTACGAGCGCCATCTCTGGGTTAATCTCGGGAGTTATTGATTGATGTGTTATTTAACTGCTGCTGGAGAGTCTGAAGAATCATTATTTCACTTACTTCTGTGTGTGATGGGAAAGACAGCGGATCTAAGCGACATTGATACAGGGCAGATTGTAATGGCTCGAAGGCTCGGAACAAGTATTTCCGAAACTACACGACTCGTGGTTTGTTCGCGATCTACAGTTGTCAGTACTTATGCAAAGAAGATGAATTACGGTAAAACCAGCAGTAGACGACATGGTGTTGAACGTCCACACGCTATCAAAGAAAAAGGTCTCCGGAGACTGTCTAGCATGGTGAAGCAAAACCGGAGCTAGACAGTGGTTCATCTTACAGCCCAATACAATGCAGGGCCAAGTAGAATAGTATCGGAGCACACTGTTCAGCGGACACTGTTGGATATGGGGCTTCGCAGCAAACATCCCACTCGTGTGCCTTTGCTGACCAAGCGTCATCACCAACTGCGCGTGCGCTGGAACCGGGAACATCGGGACTGGTCCATGGATCAGAGGGAGATAGTTGTTTGGCCAGATGAATCACCGTTTGTCATTCATCATGCCGATGGCCGTGTCAGGATACGCCGTCTTCCAGGCGAACAGTTGCTCCCTCAATGTACAGTAGGTCATACACAGGCCGGTGGTGACAGTATTATGCTTTGGGGGAAATTCTCTGGGACCCGTGGTTGTGGCAGAGCAGACCATGAATGCTACAGGGTATCTGAACATCATTGCGGACCAGTTGCACCCTTATATGGCCTCTGTTTTTCCAGCTGGAAATGGAATTTTCCAACAGGACAACGCCCCGTGTCACAAGGCTAAAATTGTGTTGGAGTAGTTCCAGGAACATGATGCTGAATTTCAGTTAATGTCCTGGCCACCTAACTCCCCGGAATTCAATCCGATAGAACACATTTAGGATGTCATGGGACGGCAGCTCAAAGACCACCAATTCGCAATATCTCGGATTTGCGTGACCGTTGCTTAAACATCTGGTACAATCTATCTCCGGTCATCTACCAAGGACTTGTGGCATCCATGCCAAGGCGAGTGGAAGCAGTGTTACGCGCCAAAGGTGGGCCAACTCGTTATTGACAGGTGGTCATAATGTTTTGGCTCTTCAGTGTATTATAAAGAGGAATAAAATTAGATTTTACGCATCAAATGTACGACAAAACTCAAAATTTTACTGTTTTCTTATTGTTGAAATTATCAATTGAATTATGTTTTTCAAACAATTTCCAATGTCCGTTATGCTGTAAAGTGTAATTTTAGTTTTATTTTGCTTCCCCTAAAGATTAAAAATGTAAGTCATTAACTATTAAAAATCTATTCAAAAATATTTTATCAGTCCTGTAACAAAAACGATGCTTAGAGGTAACAGTAATGGAACTCACGAATTGACTAAAACAACGTGATGATAATTATACTTGATATTCTCTTCATCTTGTGATAAAGATGATGATCCTAACTGGAAAAAATACAACTCCTAAACAGGACTAAACCATGACTCAAATGAAATAACTCCGGAATGCGAGTCTGCGAGCGGGACCGCGGAGGGAGCTGCTGTGGCCGCGGTACATAATTGGTCATGGTCAGTGACGGACACCGAAAGGCGTTGTTTTCGGCGAGTCGGGGATTCGAACCCTGTTGCAAAAAAAAAAAAAACTACTCTGTAGCGGAGCACGTGAGATCCGGTCGAGGTTCAGAATCCTTCCACTGGTGTGGTGTGGAAGTTAGAAGAGGGCAGTGCCAGTTCAGGTGTCATCCTGTCACTCGACCAAGGCTCAAAATTATGAGACCCCTGGCCAATAATCCTCGGGCTGCTTTTCTGTGCAATATTAATAAACAATCTATATCTTTGAGCCCTAGCTGAATTTGAATCTAAACATTTAGTGTTTTAAAGATCGTTAACATTTCTTCAAAAATGACTGTAAAAAGTATTTAAAAGTTTGTTGTGATTTTTTTTTTTTTTTTTGATATAAATATAGCCTTATCTTGGGTTTTCTTAACTAAGTAGTAGTAAAGCTTAGCATCTAGAAACTATGCTTTTTCGTTATTATTTACTAGTATCAATGCATTTTCATAAAAACTGATCATTTTGTTAAAATGTTATTAAGCTGTTAAAATATGTTGTCTATTAAAATTCGCAAGAACATATAAAGATAAAATGTACAAGGGAAATCTTACGCAAAAAATAAATCACTTATGAAGTAATTGGGACGTTGAGTACTTCATGATGTTCTCTTCATCAATATCGGGGAGTTTGAACTGTACAAAATTACAATTTCTTTCCAACCAAAGTGAAACGTATCTAGACAAATTTGATGAAGACAGAAGTGGAGTGAATTGAGATAAATATAGTGATACAAAAATGAAATGTAATTGAAAGGGAAAAGAAGGATTATAGAGACGGAATTTAATGGAAAGCTGATAATTATTAGTAAATTCGATTGAAATGTCGTAATTAATCTTTAGGACAGAAGTGAATCCTAGAGTCAAAGACATGAAGTTACAGTTAGTGTGAATTGAAGGAATCAGAATGAGGGATTTGGTAAATTAATACTTTAATATTAGTTCATAGTCTAGGATTGATTATTTAAGTGGGATTAGAGAGAGAACGATTTTATTTATATATATTTCAGTGATAAACAAAGAATTTAATCTTGCGCTTGCATATCTTCTATTGTAGCCTATTGCTTATCACAATAGGCTACAATAGGCTTTGGTGCTTATCTAGTGCTTATCAGAAGGCTTAGGTAGTGTAACACAAGGCTTATCTAACAGATCAATTGAAAAGTCCCCGACCTACCATAGTAAAACACATTTTTTTGGCAAAATTAGTTTTTTTTATTCAACATAATTCCCTTCAAGAGTGATACACTGATTATAACGACCCTCCAACTTTTCGATACCATTTTTGCAGTACGATTTGTCCTTTGCTTCAAAATAGGCCTCAGTTTCGGCGATCACCTCTTGATTCGACGAAAATTCCTTCCCAACGAGCATTCTTTTGAGATCCGAGAACAGGAAATAGTCGCTGGGGGTCAGAATACGGTGGATGAGGAAGCAATTCGAAGCCCAATTCATGGATTTTTGCCATCGTTTTCACTGACTTGTGACACGGTGCATTGTCTTGGTGAAGCAGCACTTTCTTTTTCTTCAAATGCGGCCGTTTTTCGGCGATTTCGTCCTTCAAACGGTCCAATAACGCTATGTAATAGTCGCTGTTAATGGTCCTTCCTTTTTCAAGGTAGTCAATGAAAATTATTCCATGCGCATCCCAAAATACTGACGCCATAACCTTGCTAGCCGACTGTTGCGTTTTCCCACGCTTTGGAGTGGGTTCATCGTGTGCAGTCCACTCGGATGACTGTCGATTGGACTTCGGAGCGAAATGATGGAGCCATCTTTCATCCATTGTCACATATCGACGCAGAAACTCGGGTTTATTACGCTTGATCATCTTCAAACATTTCTCCGAATCATCAACTCGTCGTCGTTTTTGGTCAAAAGTGAGCTCGCGCGGCACCCACTTTGCACAGAGCTTTCTCATACCCAAATATTCGTGAATGATATGATGTACACGTTCAGTTGATATCTTTAGAGTGTCTGATATTTCATTCAATTTCAATTCAAAATCATTTTGTGGATTTTCTTAATGTTTTCGTTGGTAACAACCTCTTTTGGGCGTCCAATGCGTTTACCGTCTTCGGTGCTCATTTCACCGCGTCTGAACTCAGCCTACCAATCCTTCTTGGTTGATTTTCCTGGGGCAGTGTCCGGAAACTCGGCATCAAGCCAAGTGTTTGCTTCCACTGTATTTTTTCCCTTCAAAAAGCAATATTTTATCAACACGCGAAATTCCTTTTTATCCATTTTTTTCACAATAACAAAAGTTGCTTCACTCAGAATGCTATAATTCACAAACTAATGATCCGACAGCTGTCAAATTTATACACGCATCTTTTGAGGGTTAGGGCTAACTAAAAAACATATGGATTTAATTCTTGTAGTGCCATGTATGTGTCAGGCCGGGGACTTTTCAATTAACCTATTAGTGCTTATCACAAGGCTTAGGTAGTGTATCACAAGTCTTATCTAGTGCTTATCACAAAGTATTGGCAGATGACTGTAGAAGTAAATAATCAATAAAGACATCAGAAATTTTTTATAAGAATTTTTATGACATTTAATAAATTCAAATGCTGCAATAAAATATCTAAAATACTTCTAGTTTTAAATGATCTTATTTATAACATAAATATATATTTTTAGCTTTTAAATAGATGGAAAGTTCTTGAAGATCATTTTGTTGTGAAACTTTTAAAACTAATAATAGGTAAACATTCTTAACTCCCTTAAGCAATTTTAAAGTGTACTTTTTAAAACAAAACCTGTTCAAGCAACGATATTTCAACAGATTTCCCGAAAGCATCTGCTACTTCTCTCTCACATGAGTAATAAACAATTATTTTACGAAGTGAGAGGAATTCTACTCACACGTGTTTGTGTCAAATGAATAATTCAAAACACTACATAACCTTAAAGTATATACACTACATTTAAAATAATTAGGTTAGGTTCGGTTCAACAGAAAGCATTTTACGAGTGTAGTGCTTCACTTGCTAAACCAGATTGGAAAACGTTAGGCGTAATACATATATTATTCATTTTCCATTTATCAAGTGGTATACCTTTAAGCGAGTGAGACCACTCTAATTTTCTTAAAATATTATATTTTGCACAATATTACGGATTCTACTCGTTCATTTCTTTAATGGTTTACTACTATAGATAATGTGCTTACAAATAAGATTCAATCTTTAAGCGTTGTGTAGTTTTTTTTTTTTTTATTTTACTGTATAATTTTCGTAGAAGTACATTTTAAAATTTATATATACATAAATATAACTCATTATTTTAAGCAGTTTTGAATAATTCTTACATTTCTTTTAATGTAAGGCGAAATTAATTTTTTATTTTTAGTATGAGGTTTCTGTACAAATTTTCCGTTAATTGTTTGTTTATTAACGTCTACTCAGACAATAACAATCAAATAGTTAAGGAGTACCAGTCCAGTGGACTCTTTACTCAGTGTGAATTATTCCATGAAATTTTTAATAAAATAATATGAATTTTTAATGAATACCATGAATTTTTTATAAAATAATATGAATTTTTAATGAATACCATGAATTTTTTATAAAAACTAGCATTTTATTTATGTGCATTAACACATTTCATTTTACATAAGTGAATGAAAAAGAGCGAGGAAAGAAAGAATAGAAAAGGTCAGATTGCAAAAATGTAGAAATATTTTTTTTTTTCATTAATTATTAATTAACATATTACATCTGTGAAATTGATAAATATAAGTTTTTTTTTATTTATATTATTATTTTTTTTACTCCTTCACTCCTTCTAAAGATCGGAATCGATAGAAGAGGCAGAGTATTGTTTTTAAGACAATAAAATCTTATTTTCTTATGAGGAAGAGGTAGAAAAGGTAGTTTATATTTTCAATCTAGAAGAATCAAAATATAAAGGGAGTGAAGGGAGGGAGATAAAAGGGGTGCAGCGACTCTCTTCTACGACAACGATAGAATTTAAAAGGCCTTACTCAACCAGCTACCAGAGATGTCTTTTCAGCCTGGTTGGTAGGACCGTCAACTTCGGACCCATTAGTCCAGGGTTCGAAACAACGCTGCCGCATCAACTCTAGTTAAGGAACTAGTTATTCAAAAATAACATGTAAATAGTAATATTTTAAATAGTCTTACTTCATCTAATCAGGAATAAAAATAATGATACAACTTCGAGATTCATCACCGAACTGGTAAATGCCAACATCGATTCCGAAAATGGAATACCTCCCCCCTAGACTCCGAAGCACCAGGAGGTGTCTCGTCCAGACAGATACTTCCTACATATATGAATAATATAATATATCAATAAATATATTCTGCTTCAAAAAATTATAATAAATCTATTAACTTCAAACTTTTATGTTACTTTTGGACAATCCTATTGATTTTTCGTATTAAGAATTTATGTTACTACGAGGCAGAAAAAAAACTTATGTTCAATGAAAATTAAATGGTTAATAATTTCACATATACGCAGTTGAAAATCAATTATTCAAATTAACATTAGTATTCGTCTTAATATCTACAAGAATTTCTTAAGATATTTTTTACATTCATTGTATACGAGGAGATATTGTAAGGCTTTAATTATTAACAAGAAATATTATCTGAAAATTACTTCTATTAATGTTGATTTGCTTGGTTTCGGGAAGTCATATAGAATGAAGTAACCAACAGAATGAAGAAGAAGATAAAGTTCTGATCTCTCCAACGACGGCCTTCGAAAGACCAGTAAACGATGGGAGAAATGTATAACACTGAATGGTGATTATGTAGAGAAGCATTAAGTGTAATTATTAAGAAATATTTCTACATCGATTATTTTTAGTATTGTTTAAAACATTAAGATATTTTGGGATAATAATTAAGATTTTACGATTCTGTGGATTAATCCAATCTTCGGATTCCTGAAACCTATCAAATCAACATTAATAATTGTAATTTACAATATTATGTACATAAAGACTAATAAATATGTAGAGTTAACTGCATCCAGATATATCGTATAGTAATAATTGAAACAATACAATACTCCACCAAACTAGCATTGTTGGTGAAATACACAATTATTGGATTTTTCATCTATATTAATGCTGATCTGTTTTTGAAAAATTACAACCACTTAATGTTAATTTATTCACTAATAAGTTGAGATATCTATAATAAACTCAATGCTATTAACAGAACGGATAAAAATGATTAAATTTCTGGAAAAGAACTTTTATTTAAATATATTGCAAGCGGATAGCATGTTAATTCGCTCTATAAAAATAAATAACACTGCATTTTGCTTAATGATGTTTAAATGACAAACACTATTTATTCAATACTAGTAGAATTATTATAAATCTTTTGTTAGAAAACACGCTTAGAAAATTTCAAATACGGAATCTTATCTCAAAAGATTGCTATGAAGAAGCAAAAAAAGATTCTGCCACAACACTTGATTATTTCCCTTACGGTATTTACTTTTCATGAAGATGGGCGGACTCTGTAAAAATGAGAACTCTTTTGTATCGTATAAGGAGGGGGAGTAGCATTTGGAGAAAATCAATTTCAGCAGGCACAGTCCCTAAATCGTCCCCTGCATTAGGGCCACGTGCGTTTAAAGAAGACGTAAATGGCTCCATTAGTTGGGGAAGCGACGGAAACTTTTCAGGATTCCCTCCCTGTTTGTTCGCGAAGTTCTTAAAAGCGGGAGAGGAAAGTGACAGAAAATTTTCGGAAACATTTACTGGAGACTTCGCCAAATATTTTCTCATTGCCTGTGAATAGTTTCGATAACGACCCGTTCAAAATAGAGGGGTTATTTACTGGAGTTTTTTTTTTTTTTTTTTTTGTTATATTCGTTTAGAATTCTTGAGCTTTTAGATATTTTTAAGGTTTCGATTATTGCAGTCTATATGACTGAGTCGTAGGGGATGTTCTATATTGCGGAATGTTTTAATAACGGAAGTTCTTTCAGTTAAAAAAAAGGAAGTTTAAATAGTTTATATTGCAGTGAAAATGCGTGTTTTAACTGCGACAAGAAGGGAAAGCAAATGGTTTGCTTAATTTTCAGTGCCATTTTTGTTTTACTGCAACTAACCCGTTTTAAGACCGTTAGAAGTATACTTACCATCCCCTTTATTGATTTTTAAGCAATAAGGATTAGCAACGGATAAAAAAAGGTGCTATTTTAAAAATTTATATGAATATATTGTCTTATAAACCTCCTTTAAAGAATGCTGTGTGCTTTTTATTCGTTTCATGAAGAAATAAATAGCGCCGTGACCTTTAAATAACATGAAATAGGTTCCGGCAAACATACTTCCCAACAAAAAGGGTCTTAAAAATTAAGTGAATTTTATCTAATTAGTTAAATTAGCTTCTCTTTTTATATCAATCTTAATTTCAAAAGTTTTTTAATGCACCATTGCTAAAAAAAAATTTCACTGTAACATGGGCTATTCTCCAATTTTTTTTTTCTAACATTTGGGGTTTCTTTTTGATTCCATGTCTAAGTTCTCAGTTTCTTCCCAATCAAATGAAACGTGATGATGCAAATGAAGTAAAACTTAGGAAGTGGAGTGAATTGAGCTAATCAAGTAGAATAAAAGTGACTGATAATTGAATTGAAGAGAGAGGTTATGGTAATATGAACGGTGTTGGTGTGGAATGTGCGGAAGTATTCTGAGTGTGTAGAGGATTTAGTGAGACTGGGACTCAACGTTGTTGCAGTAATGGAAGGAGGTAATCGCATTTTATTCCGGGAAAGGTATTCTTTGAGAGATTGTAGAAGTTGTAAGTACTCGTAGATAGAGACTTAACTGTGGAGGTTTGGTTTCGGTTTATTAATGTCAAGCTAGAAGCAACACGGGGGCTATTGGCAACAGACCTCGTAATTTTGAAACTCGATTAACTGTGGAGAGTATTTCGTTAATTTGAGAAGTAAATAATTATATTAAGGATATAACTATCTATTTTATATAACTGGTCTGTTCTTGAACTTAATTTGAAATTTAGATCTTGTGATCAAATTTTAAGAGGACTGGCAACAGAAATATGTCATAATCTGATAAAGGGTTCTTAGAGAGAAAGAAATGCTTCGAACATGTATTAATTTGTTTAGAATTAAGGAAACAATTATTTTAATAACTTGTCAACAAAATTTTATTCAATTCTTTTAACAATAGAATACAGTAGCAATGTAATTATACAAACTTCTTCATGTCTTAATCTTCTTCATATTTTCAACAAACATTCACAATCATTTTAAATTTATTTCATTTAATACCTAGCCTACAATGATTACTGTGCTATTACAACATCCAAACATGTGATTGACATGAAAATATTTTCCTAAAAAGGTCCATTTATTTTATTTTCTTAGCACATTTTAATTCACAGTAATTTAACTATGTGAGCACTATATATAAATATCCCATCATTTACGTTAAGAGTATTGATTTTATTTTGATAAATCAATTAAATACAAACGAATTATATTTTGGAGCATCTATTTGTTTTCATAAGTTGTTTTTTTTGTTCAAAAACACAAAATTATAAGTCGATTTACAGGCAGAACAGCTACAGATTTTTTTTCCTGAAATAATTACAATCTCAAATTTCTTTTTAAAGTTATGTTCTTTAAATGGTGTGATAAAAAATTTAAGTAGATCTCCCTCCTTCAAATCACAGACCTTTTGACAGAAAGGACAAAAGAATATATTGAACGCTAGAAAGTATTCTACAACTTATACGTCTTAAGACATTTTTGTTTTCATATTTCAGTGCACGTTCTTTTATATATATTTATTCGGCATATGCTATATTTGAGTAGTTCACTGATGTTCTGTCGACCAATATTGATTACGCTGAATTTTCATTTTATTATTTCTTTGTTATAAAGCTTCTTAATGGAAATATAATTGAAGAGATGCATTAAAAAAGAAAATACATTAAGTTCTATAGGTTTCGGGAGAATATACACTTTTGGAATGTTTGAAACGATGAAATATATTTTAATAATATTCTCTATTTTTCAATCGTTATAACATTTCTAAAGAATAATATTTATTCATTAAAGAAAGTTAGAAGGTTTTATCAGATATATGTTCAGCAACAAATTTATATAATATTTCAAACATGGGAAAAAAACTATTAAATCATTTCTTATTGCTTGAAAATTAAAAACAAAGCCTTTTAAAGGCTCCTGTCTTCCGACAATTTTGATTTTGTTAACATATTGTTAATCCCATACAATTTCCACTACCAACCTCAAATCTATACTTTTTTATGCATTTGAATGCAAGAAAGTGAATTTGAAAGAGCAAAAAATGAATGATGAAGGTTTCTGTGGAATTACATTTTATCTCTGTGATTTTTTAAAACTATTTTTACTCTGATTTTAACGATTAGTTTGCGGTTTACAAGGTGGCTGTAATAACCTAATGGTTATATTTGGGACTCGCAGCTCACGGTTCTATCGAGTCACGAGTTCAAGCCTTTGTGCCCCAAGAGACCCTCCGTATAGCCGGAGCCGATGCACGTTAAATCTGTCAGAGCTCAAAGTCACACCTTGGTGTGGTGTGGAAGTTAGGTAGAGGCAGCTCAGGTGTCGTCATCGTCATTTGACTTAGGCTCAAAATTCTATGATCTGTTGCCAACAGCCCTCATGTTGCTTCTAGTGAGACGTTAATACCCCCCTCCCCCCAAAAAAAAGCGTCTTTACAGGTCTTTAAAAAAGTATTCTAAAATATTTTCGAAAATCAGTGATGAAATATAATTCAATGGAAACGTTCATTATTTTCTGCTCTTTTAGATGCACATGATTGCATTCACATAGATAAAAAAAAAAAAAAGTCAAGATTTGAGGACAGCAGAAAAAGTTCACTAGATTAACATTACGTTCACAAAATCAAAACGGCCTTTAGATAGGAACCTTAAGGGTAGACAAAGCTCCAAAACATTTTCATAGCATTACATTTCATATCGGAAATATTTACTTTGGTAATGACTTTTCTATTATTATTTTCACGACTTTCATCGAATCTTTATTTACACAAATTTATTTAATGACAAGAGCATTTATTTTTATTCCTATCTAAAATCTTGAACCAAAACATGTTTAACATCCAAAATCCATTAAGGCTTGTTTACATTGATGTTTCCAATATTTGAATATCATTTGAATACCCCACATGAAAAAGAAAATTCAAACTTTAAAGATGGGATATTTGATATATTTTTTTAATTCGCTAATACATTTTATCGTCCTCTCAATAATTCGATTTGATCTAAGGTTCCAAAGTACTTTTCTGTGTGCATTAGGATGTTACCTTTAACATTTATTTGATTCTTATAATTAAGTGATCTGGATGGTTTAATAAGTTTTCTTATTATTTAGGACTCCCTTTGAATTGTATTCAGTTTAAACGAATTGAAAATCGGCAATTACGTCATAGGATTCAGTTTATTTTATTCAACCCTTGCATTCGATAACATTTTTTTCGAATTTTAATAAGTTTCTAAATTTTTTCTTGCCAATTTTTAACATATTAGATAAAGATTTCATCTGTATTTCAATGTATTTGAAATTAGTGCATTTATAATTTTAATTTACATACATGTTTAAAAATGACACAGAAAAGGATTTAGTGAAAATAATTTTAAAAAATGAAATAATTAATAAATTATAGAATAATGTAGTTTTGTTTCCCTTTTCCGTGAAAAATGTTACACATTAGGGACGTTGAAGAACTAAGAATATTCAACTGTTGTTTTAAATTATAGGTTGCCAAAGTGGTCCAGGTGGATCCCCAGGGGTCCATAGGAGACCACACGGGGTCTTCGTAGACATAAAAAGAAAACAGGGGTTCACAAGTTGTAATTGGGGGTCCACAAAAATTTTTCTGGTTTTCTTAATAAAGAATAAAAATTTTGGCTTGGATTTACCTATCAGAATAGGCAGGTAGCATCTTTCACTAACTAGGTAGGTACTCAAAAATATTCGAGACTCAGTTCAAACACAGAATTGAAAAGAACAATAGATAACAGTACAAGTGTACACCACATGTCGAGACTTGCAAAGTGTCGCCCGCTCGTCCGGGATGCTTGTTTAGACCTGCAAAGGGATGAAATGCAACTTGCGCTGTGCTTGCAATCTACATTAGTATAAATACGAATGCCAAGAACAAAACGTTACTCATTTGTTTCCGGGATTTTGAACATAAAAGTGTGACTGTGACATATACATATTTTTATTACATTTACATGACATATACATTTGTTATACATATTTTTATTGTATATTGTATTTTATCAATCATATTATATTTGTTTTGCTATTTGAGTGTAGTAGGTAGTTATGTAGTAAAAATTAAATACTAGAGATTATTCAAAACTTCTATAAAAGAACAAAAAGCCAGGGAAGATTAAACTTTAGGTACCTAGGTACTTTTTGTTCAAAAATATTTATTTACGCACATATAACCACAAGTATTATTTTAATAAATAGGACGCAAGAAAATGTGCTACTTTTTTTTTCTTCTTAACACCCCCAATTTAGGGTGATATTTTTTAGGAGTTTTGGGAATACAGTAGAAATGTAGCAGCAGGGGGTCTACCGAAAATAGTAAATAGTTTGGGAATGACTGTTTTAAATTATCATTTAACTCATAAAGAAAGACATTTCTAATACACCGGTGTTAACAGTGACAGGGTTAAGAACACTAATTAGCAGAAAAAAAATTCCATTTTATTCAAGTGATGTACATGACGCATATTTTTCTAAGCCAAAAATAAAATCAGTATTTCAAGAAATTGTTACAATGTTAAACGTATAGGTTATACACGTTTTATTTTTTTCTATTTTATTACACATAATTTTTTTTTCCTTCGATTTGAAAAAGTTTTTTTCCTTAACATTCAGCGCTAAGTTGCAAATACAATTTTCAAACACGTTGTACTGTATTGAAGACTATTAATAAAAATGACTTGTTTTCAGGACATCTCATTTATTTGCGCACATCTTTTCAAACATAAATTCAAGACACAATTTTACACAAGCACCTCTTTTTCAACGTTCGTCTTTACCTCTCGGAACCAAACTCAATACTAAATTTTATATCCGTTGCCAGTAAATTATCTAAAATCAAAACTAAGATCTGGTGTTGCCAAAAAAATATATCTTAATAAAGAATATTGAAAAATGTATCACTAAGTTTAAATCGTCTGCTTTTAAAAGTTGAATAGGTAATATCTTAAATAAAGTATCACATTAAGAATAAATCGTTTGCCTTTATAAGTTGGACAGATAATATCTTAAAAAAGTTTCACATTAAGATTAAATCGTTTGTTTTTCAAAATTGAATATGTCACAACGTTAAAAGACTTATTTTTCTGAAACGTTTTACTCTCATTACCAGAAATTATGCCTCAATAAAATTTAATACTAATGAAAAATTGAATTTCTGTACACATGTGCACTAATATATATATATATATATATATATATATATATATATATATATATATATATATATATATATATATATATAATTTTTTTTATTTTTACATATATAGAAAATAATGGTAATTCTATTACTTTAAGTTACATAATTAATACATAAAGTCATAATTTTCTTATTAAAAAATTTCATGAATGAAAGTTTTTACTGAAGTAATTATATTCACGCTTATGTCTTAGATTACGCATTATTTTAATCTTTTCGTCTTTAAGTCAATTAATTTAAGAGCATCTTATTTCTTTATAAGACGCGTTGAATATTAATGTCTGAAATTCATTTCGGACAATATGTCTTTATATGCAAAGATGATACGAATAGCTAACTTACATAATTTAGAGCCGCTGAAAAATATTCAACTTTTCTAATTATTTTAATAAATTAATTTGAAATGAACGACGACTTAATTGAATCATATATATTTAAGTTTAGTGGTATGAAACTAAAGTATTTTAATTGCCTTTTGAATTTAAAGAATATTTTGTTTTTGATCAAGTGATGCAATATGACTTCAATTATATTATAATAAATTTAATATCGTAAGTTTTTGAAAGAGTAACGAAAAGTAATAAGTATTTCAAGATATGTTGATTCGATTTTATGAAGTAATTGTATTTCTTTTTGTTTGAATTATCCTACAAAAAGCATAAGTTAATGTAAATTTTTTATTCCATTATTTTTTTTATTCGGACTATTGTCAAAATAAACGAATTTTTTCTTCTACCAATAAAAAGTAAATTTTAAAATATAAAATTTTTAAGCAATTTTTATTAACTTTTCCATTTCTTTAACCTGGAGTATTTTATAACATTACTTGCATTAAGTACCGTGACTTATATAAATTAGCATAACTGCGTATGATGTGCAGTGAATAAGAAACAAAGATGTAGAGAAAATCGCTGCGTAAGAGATAAGATAAGATGGTGGAAGTAGATAGATTGTTGTTGCAGATGGTTCGTGAATAAAAGTTAATTGCAAGAAATAACGGCACTTGTTTGTTATTACGTTCCCCTTCAAATTACGAATACGCCAAGTCGTCGCCAAACTCGTGAAGCTTATCTTTTGAAACAACCTACTTGGCGATATTTCTTAGTCCCTTTGCGATTAATCATTGGGCTCCGCTATAATAGACAAGTACCGAAATAACTTCCATAAAACAAAACAAATTTATTTAAAACATTGTAGCAAATTACTAGGGATGTTCCGAAAGTACGTTTCGTCAATTTTTAGAAAGACCACATGATACACCAGATGAAATAAACAACCGCCATAAGAATTTACACCATTTGCTCGTTCAACGAAGGATTTAAATTACTGGAGGAAAGACGCATGCGCAGAGCAACGAAGAAAATAAAGTGGCAGCAGATCAGTATGCGCAAGACGAAAACGCGTGCTGTTATCCGTTATGAATTAACCCGTGAGACTAGATTGTTCATCATCCAGGAACGCCTACAAACCGAATATGGTAAACAGATCATATCTCGTCTAATGGTTGGACGCTGAGGTTGCATGTTCAGTGAAGGATGGCAAATTGTGGAGGATGAAGATCGAAATGGGCGTCCTTACACATCCAGAATGAAAACAACAATGCTGGAGCATAGGAGAAGGTGTTAGCGGATAGGAGCATAACGGTGTCACGTGTGGCATCCATATGGCGTGTTAGTTGTGCTCAGGTCTATCCAAAACAATGCTGAGGTGGATTAGACTAAGGAACAATTCCTTGCAATGCAGGGCACAGAGTTTTACTAGCGTGGTTTCTTCAAACCGATTGCACGCTATGACAAATGTCTGAATGTCAATCGAGACTTAGTCATAAAATAGTGCAAGTTGTATTGTTTGTGATGATATGGTTTATTTATTTTTTGTAAAATAAATTTTCCGTGTGAAAAAAAAACCCGTTGAAATTAACTTTCGGAACATCCCTCGTAGAAAGGGATACATTACGAGTACTTTTAGCTACATGACATGTTCAACTTATACTGTGTAACTGATATTGATAAACATATACTGAAATAAGAAAAAACGAAATCAAAATTATGGAAAATTGATATTATTGAGTACATTTTAAAATTATGATTAATACAAAACATTGCAAGCGAAAGTTAAATATATAATAGAGGTAAAAACGTTTATTAATTTAGGGGAATGTTACGTAAAACTTAACACATACAAAAATACTAAATTTTCGATATAATAGCATTGCGGTCTGACCCTCATTAACACACTGTAGACGGGGTCCATGTTTATTAAACCATGGTATAAGTGAATAGCTAGAAGATTAGAGTGAAGAAAGACATGAGGGAAGAAATGAAATATCGATTTAAATATTCTTTAGTTTTTGGGACATTTATGTTTTAAAAATTATTTGTAAGTATTTGTGTGTTTAAAAATGATATTATAAACATTTTATTGAACTATAAAAGTGTTTTTTCGATCAAAAAGTTTTTATTTCCCTTTGAGTTGAATATCAACATGAATTTTCAGATATATTTGCATTCAGGTACTTTTTTTTAAAAATAATATTCCTTAAAAATATAAAATATTTTATACCTCATATAGAAAATAATACACAAAATATAGTAAACAAAATCTTCCAAATGTTATTTTTTTATATATTTTTTTTGAAACTATTATTGAATTTTGTAATTTTTGAAAATTTAAGGTTTTTTTCTCTTATCTATATGTATATAATTATTTCTTAAAACATATGTATTAATTAGAAGAAAAAAATATTTTGTGGTTTCACTACATGCATGAGTACCCTTTATAGAAGCATACAATTTTGGAATAATTTTGTATTATAATTTTCTTTAAAACGGTACGTAAATGCAAATATATCTCAAAAATCATATCCATTTTCAACAACTAACAGAGAGAAAAAAAAATTGACAAAAAATTCTTTTTATTGTACTATAAAATGATTACAATATGATTATTAGACTCATAAGAAATTTAAGAGTCAATAATAATTTTAAAAGATGTAAATCACAAAAACAAGGAGTCTTAGATATGATATCCCTTAATTCTTTCTCATATCCTGGTGTCCTAGTTTTATTATAAATTTAGCAAAAAATAAAAGTAAAGAAAATAAAACAAGTATTTGTTCAATATTAGTATTATCTGCTGAAGGAGCTTTTTCCATACACTATCAAGATATTGAGGGAGCAATACTCATTTTATAATAATCGAAGTAGTGTAAGACTCAGGATTATTAAACTTTCTAACAATTTCTGCTTGCCTTACTTCTTTACAAATTTGTACAATAACATCGAATTTTTCATGCATCGCATAAGCCTTTTGTTTACCTTTATTATCTTTTCGATATTATTTTTAAATATTAAGGTATTTATTTACTTAAGAAGAATTTTTATAACTTAAAATGTGACCGATACAAAATGATTACACGTACCACTATTCTCACTCATAAACAAAATCTTAAAAATAACGCCGGTAAAAAAAACCCGAGATTACAAAATTTTTGGACAAGGGTTTTCTTTCAAACTTTCAATAAAAAGTAAAATTAAAAATTTTAGTTTTCAATAATTTTCTTAACGAAATAATAATTTTAACAAAAGAGAGTTCAAGCAATGACTCCATCATCTTGGCGACGGATTTCGAGACCCTTTGGCGACTTGGAGAGAAACTTGGCGTAAAATTTAATTCTTTAAATAATTAGCTTTTATCAATTAATATTTAATAATTATAGTTAAATTATCGTATGGTCACCCAAAACAATCGTATATAGAAAATTTCAGCTCAACTGAGAGCTTTAAAATGTGAGAAAAAAGCTTTTAAAATTTAATCCAGACAAAGTTACGATGTGAGTTAAAGGAAACCCATTAATAATCCAATTCAAAACACTAATACAAACAGAAACATTTCACTTTCTGAGAAATGGTGATTCATACACATAAAATAGAGAAAAAAAGATTGCTATATCTGTCCTTAACCGGAAGTTGTGACGTCATATGAGCAAAAGATTAATCTCCTTTTCAGAAAAAGATAGAAAAAGGAGAGCCACAACATCTATAAGTGATATCACAAGCAGTGACTTATCGAAGGAGCGATAGACGAACCACTGGTAAAGTAGGCTCGTGTGTTACTGAACCACGTGTTAACATGTCCAACTGCATTGAGCATAATAATAGAAATAACATAGCATAATACAATACATTTTAAGAAAAATAATTTTCAACATACGAAGAGTTTCGATAAAATTTTTAGATGATTCACTATACAAAAAATTAAATTATTTAATACTCAAAAAACTTGGAAGTTATGATGTATGGCCATTAAATAACAAGACTGAAACTACAGCAAAAGAAGTACGCATGCGCCAAACACCAGCGACCGACCAGCCAGCCAAATACCAGCGATCAGTATAGAAGTAGCAAAAGTTATTCTTTGTTTCACCAGGAAAATGCTAAGAGAGTGACGAATTGTTGTGAAATTTCACATGAAACTGGGAAAAACCGCTACTGAAGCCTATATTTTATTTAAAAGAAGTATATGGCAATGAATGTTTAATACGTGCACAGGTGTTTGAGCTGCTGCGCGTTTTCAAGATGGCCGAGAAAACTTTGAAGTTGATTCTTGCCCGGATCACACTTCTACGTCAAAAACAGATGACTAAATAAATAAATAATAATAAAAAAAAAAAACAGTAATCTGGTTCGATCTGATTATTGGTTAAGTATTCGTGCGATTGCTAAGGCGTTAAGAATTGACAAAGAATCCTCATGGCAAATGTTTCCATCGAGACAGTGCGCCGGCTCATTCCACGCAGTTTGTCAAGAAGTTTCTAGCCAAGTATAGGAACCTATTGTTAGACCATCCGCATTATTCGCCGGATCATGCACCATGCGACTCTTATATGTTTCTTAAGGTGAAATCTGCATTAAAAGAAACAATATTTGAGTACGTTGAAGCTGTGAAAGAAAAAGCGGCAGGCGTCCGGAAGGAGCTGACAGAAAAAGACTTTCAGCACTGTTTCGAACAATAGCAAATTCGTATAGGGTGTTGTAGGAATAGAAGAAGGGGGTGTATATTGAAGATGATAATAAGTAAATATGTATGAGAGCAGAAAAAAAATATTTTACTGCGTCACTTTCATTATTTAATAACCTCACCCTGTATTAATAACAAATAAACCTTAATTCTTTATTAAAATTTATTAAATGTTCCTATTTTTGAAACTCTTCATTTTATGCTTGGAAGAAACACCACTATTTTCAGTCAAAGGATAAGAAAAGTTTTTTTCCCCGCTGAGCCACGTTTTTATAACGATGCTATTACCGTAGATTTTATTATTCGAAGAAGTAAAGAGCTTCCCGGAATTAATCTTGTTTTCTTACAGGCTTAATAAGGATGGTTAAACAAAACACATTATCCTTAATTCCCCTTAAATGACTTGAGCATATGTTGGACTTAAGTTAATATAAACATCTTGAATATTAACAAACTTCGTTTTATTCAAGTTTTCTTGTATGAAACGTAACGCATAAGTAAGAAACAAAATGAAGGTTAGAGATAATTTTATTAAATTTCCCTTAACTACTTAAGAATTTCAATTTTTATTTAACTGTCTTATTTCATATTTCCTAGTCATTATTTGAAAATTGACGCACATATTTTGGAATAATTTTACATTACAAGTTCTGTGAGAAATTAATGTTGAGCTTAAAATGAGAATACATTATTAAAATAAACTTCAGGAAAGAGACTAATGAATTTTTTTATACATATCCACATAACTTATCATGCATTTTCATTCGCTTAAAAAGGAATTAAACAAATAACGTTTGTGTGATATATAAAAATGGCAAAATATATGAGGGTCGAACAAAAAGTTCTTAAAAATCCAATAGATAGCCTTCGTAGTATCGAAAATGGCTTATTTTTAGTAAGCATCATAACTTTAGACAGTTGTCGAAATTTCTGTCACTCGTATTCATTATTATGACGCCTTTCGCAATTCAAATATTTTTCGTCCTAACCTTTCCGGTCAATGAGATCATCCTCGCCTTCTTTGGCGTAAATTAACCGGAAGCAACCCATTGTTTCGATTGTTTGATTTCGGCTGAAAAGTAAATATCATCGACGGTGTTAACTCAACTCGGCAGCAATAAAATTTTGGTTTTACTGCAATTGACTACCAAATCAAAACAAACTTATGAATCAATGTCAAATTAGTTTCGACTCCGTTATACAAATGGCAATACCCAATGGTAACAGCAACTTACCTAAATTAAATCATCTGTTTTCAAATACAAATACTTTTTAGCCCCCTCTTTGTAAAAGTTTAAGTATTTTCTCTTATTAATTGACAGTTACAAAGTCCTACACACACACACACACACACACACACACACACACACACACACACACACACACACACACACACACACACACATACATATATATATATATAATTTATACCTCTCCTATTATAAAATGAAATTCAGACTGGCATTCCCACTTCTACAAAAAGAAATAACAAATTAAACCGAAGAACACTTTATTACGTGAATAAATACATCTTTTTTGTTACAGTTTTTGGCAACGAATAACATTAATTTCGTTAGAAATACTTGAACTCTTGTTAAAATCTATTCCTATCTCAAATATCAGCAAAAATACAAAAGATTCAAGCAACACGGATTATACGAACAAAAACTCTTAAAGGTTCGGAATTTTTTACGAATTCCTCATCTCTCATCTAAATAACAGTACAAACAGAAAACAAATTACAAGCAACTACCAAGATACGAACCCACCCAAAAATCTCTAGGTTTGAATTTCCAGGTCAACCAAACAGATCTACCCTTTTTGAAGACAAGAAAAGAAATTCTAGGATTTTTTTCTTCTCTCTCTACCAGGCCGCAGATGCGATCCAGGACTTTCTCTCTTGCAAGTCCCATACCCACACATTCTCCTTCCCATTCTTCCAATGCATTATTGATGTCTTTGCGTTCATTTGAATACTCATGTCTCTTCAAGAACGGGAAAATAAGAATATAATGGTACGGAAACCAGAACGACAAAAAAAAAAAAAAAACAGGAAAGAAAAAAGGAGAGATAATTCCTTTCTTTTTCTAACGGCAGGTACAGAAATCTCCCTTAAAAAGTGCTTATTTTTATCGGCCCGCGTCGAAATGTCATCAGAGGTAAGGAATAAAAAGGGAAGTTTCGCCAATTCCTTCGCGGAAATATTCAGTAGGCTGAATCTGAGGGAAGTAAATGAGGAATTTAGAAATTCTAATCCACGCCGTGTGTCGTTGACGCTACTACACGGGAGAAATCGTGTCAAAGTTCATTTGTATACTGCAGATTTCGGCATTAGGATGTCACGATCGTTGTTAAGGCAAAGATAAAAATAAAATCGTACTGATTGGGAAGTAGGTGATAAAAAGACAAGAACTTTTTAAGACCCGGGAGCAAAAATTACACAAAGTAATTTTTCTTTGCAACGTTTTATACATACATTAAATTTTTCAATTGTTTTATGATGCAAGCTATTATAACATACATTCGAGGTATGTCTATAAGATAACGTGACTGAAGATTTAAAATATTATATTTTGATGCCATACATATTTACTTATTACCACTTTTAATACACACCCCTCCTCTATTCCTACAACGCTCCATGCGATTGGTTTGGTATGGTTTTATTAACCCTCTGGAAGCAACACAAGGTTATTGGCGAAGGACCTTGTAGTTTTGAACTTACGTCAAGTGACGAGGACGACATCTGAGTTGGCACCCTCTCTCTTAACATCCACGCCTCGACAAAGCTAGTAATTTGGACCTCGACTGATTCAAAGTGCATCAGCCCCGACCACATGGCGAGTCTTGAACGGTCTCTTAGTCAAAACTCGAAGCCACGACTCGACGAAAACAGCAATCTCAGAGTGACCTACTATGACCACTAGGTTACAGTGGCAAAAGCGCAACGTACGAATATTTCATTGTTTGAAATAGTGTTGGAAGTTTTCTGTCAGCTTCTTCAGGGCACGTACCGCTTTCACTTTCCCATCTTCAGCGGAATCAAATCCTGTTCCTTTTAATACAGAGTTCGCCTTAGAAAACCGATAGAAGCAGCATGGTGCAAGATCCGCTAAATATGGAGAGTGATCTAATACTGGGACGCTGTACTTTGATAGAAACCTCTTGGCACACAGTGCGGAATGAGCCCGCGCATTGTCTTGGTGGAAAAATTTACAGTTCGGATTAGTGAATTCCTATAGTCACAACAATCGAATGAATAAACCGACGTTCATATTGAACCAGATCTGCCTCTTGATAGGTCAACTACTGAACAACGATCGTTGTTACATCATCATTTACATCACAGCTCTGACTGTCTAAATGTTTTTTAAAGAGTTGGAACAAGAGGTACCATAGGAAGCCCGACCAGCGCTATACTGAGGGGAATAATGTTATGAGGCTTTGAGATATCAGGTTAGACGATCTATGTGTGGGCATGCAGAAAAATCCTTTTCTGAGCATGTGACTCCTTTTTTTTTTTCTGGGGGGGGGGGGAGATTACATGATGCAGTTTAGCTAAGGTGTCTCATTGAGTCTCAGAATTTATTGTGTCATTCCGTAGTAAGAATTCTGCACGCAAAGCATAATACACATGATTTTGTTACTAATACATAAAACATAATACGCATAATTTGTTACATAATACACTGGAATTGTTTCCTTGCGCTTCACTTTTTGGGGGATGTTGAATGTCTCGGTTCCATATAAGTCTGTTTTTCCGGTGTCACGTGAATTATATGCCACGCAACTTATTAACCTGTTGATGAGTTTTGACAACTTTCTCACCTTTTGCTTGCAGAAAACTAATAACAGTTCGTGTTTCCCAATTAGGTGATTTTGAAGAAATTTTAAACGCTCAATCAATGTGAATAGTTATCAACTACGGATTAAATATATATCCATTGCTATATATTTAATCCGTAGTTGATAACTATTCACATTGATTTTTTATATCCATATTCATCTGAAGAATTTACATTGCCTACATTATTATATTTAAAATTTGAATATAATAATAATAAATTTAGAGTACTTTTTTGAGATAAAGTCTTATAAAGGTTAGATAAAAGTTTTCATATTGCCGACGAATTCAAATTTTTTATTTCATTGTATAATTTTCTTAAAGTTAAAAAGTTATTATATAACGAAGTTATAAAATAACAATTTTTGGAAGTGACTGTCACATGCACATGAGATAGAAGCATTTAAAGATTGATTGCTTAGTTGAAACGGTTTTGGCAGAAGAGCAAACTTCTAAGATGCTTTGTCAAAAATATCTTGTAAGCCATAACAAGAATTTTGATTTGTTAGGATTTTTAAAAATTATACACAATTAAAAGTAAGTGGTAACATTATTTTTAATAAATTTATTGAGTTATTACACTTTAAATATTTCATAAATCGTTGTTCTTTAAAATATCATAAATTTATATTGTCAAAAATGTTACTAATTTCTAATATTTTTATGTACGATGCTTTTCAATATTCATTCTTATTCCAATTAACTATACATAATAGCGATTAACACAAACTATTTTTTACAATTATTCTTAATTTCCTTTGAGAAAATTATTGCTAGAATACTCATTTTTTTTTTCAATTTTATTCTATTGTATTTTCAACATTTACGAATAAAAGTTTTCCACAAAATGAACCTGTTTTTTAAAGTTCGGATTGACTACATTTACAATTCTACAAACAAAATTTTAATAAAATTCAATTTTTTTATTTATATCGTTACATACATAAGGGGATGTTTACTGGAGGAAAATATTGAATTAAAAATAAACATTGCTCTTTCTCTAGAATATTTCAAACAAATGATGATTCACATGCGGTTGAAGTCGTAGACCTAGAATTACAAACAAGATATTATAATAGGACCCTTTCCTGCTTAAAATTAAGAGAATTTTCACATTCTGCTGAATTTCTGAGTACTTTTTAATGAAATTTGGTACGAATATACGTTTATAATAGAGAAGGAAGCCTACAAGACAATATCATTCAAAAGACAGTTTATACGCTCATGGCTATCGGTTAGTGCCGGGTTGTCCAAATCCACTGGGGATATCGAACTGAAAATGAATCTTATATGAGGTAATAGCTGATATCCGCCCGCTTCGCTGGACAGACGATAATATAATATTTTGAAACTAGTACGTAAGATATCAAGAAAAATTTAAATTTTTTAAACGGTAATAATAATCTAAATTTAAAATTTTAAGAAATTGATTGTCTGTAATAATGTTTATCCTCGATTTTCAAATATATGAGAAAATGTCTTATATATGCCATAGCCTCTTGGGTTCGTTCATGCATATAACGAGTCCTCCAGTAAACGAAGATTGTCTTGCGTGTGTGCAACTCCGTAAGAAGTCGCCATTTTAGTATTTTCCAAAATCCTACTAGGTTTTGGAGCTAAGCTACATTTTCACCAACCGTGGGATTCCAAATTCATTTATTTCTATCGCTAAATATGTACGTTTCCTATTTTCGACATGCACGAAATTTCATATAAAGAGCGCCTTCGCCAAAATCTTGCCAATCCTCCATCAGCGCTTCAATATAAAATTCTTTGGTATTTTTCCACTCCGCACGCGCAACTCTCACCAAGTAAACTTAATTGGGGACAATACACAGTATACATATAAAAAAGTATATTCCGTTTGGCGTCGGTCATATCATTTTTGGCGATAAAGTCGCCAAAAATCACATAACCGTTGGATAAGAGTAGATTAACGGATGAAAATTACATTTTTGGTAGGACTTCCGTAAAATCCGTTCTTAGTGAGCGTCTACATCGCAAAAGGAGTAATTATGCTAAATTTCAAGTCAATCCCGGTTGTATAGTCTTCGAGATCTCGTGATGAGTCAGTCAGTGGTATTTCGTATATATATATATATATATATATATATATATATATACTGTATATATATATATATATATATATATATATATATATATATATATAGGCAGCTTTTATCTTCCAGATGATAGTTTTCGGAGGACGATGACTAGTAGCAACTGATTTCGCAAGAATGCCTCAGATATGATTTATAAAGTTAAAATCAGAAGATTTGATCGGCAGTAGATGCAGCAAATATCGTCAATTTCCAGGTAATCGTCAACTAGTTGAGCCCTAGGTAGGCGAGCTGTGACATCCATTAACAAGAACCTAGGACCAACTACATATCTGAAAGTCGATCATGGTTCTATGATCGCTTCTCTATATTCGCTGCAGTCATGAAAGTCTTGTCAAACACAAGCAGAAGTGTGCTCCAGTCTAACATAATGCTTGCTCTAATCACTACCCCTTCACAGCCATATTGATACATTTCGTTGATGAGGGAAATATGTAACCGTGTTTTGACTCTTTTGAAAAAAACACAGTACTCCACTGGTCCAAGGCGGGTGTTGTCTTCACCATGCTAAATGCGCTCTCTTGTGTGTTACAATGAACAGGACACAACAAAATATCTTTTGACAATAAGTTCTCTATCATTAAGCCAAGGATACATATAGACCAAGAAACGTGGGATCCAGTAACATCATATAGCTCCCGTAAGAATGTGAAGCTGTAGCTGTCCTGTTTCGCCATTTAAGAGGTCCGTCGCCAATAGCCCTCGTGTTGATTTTAGTGATACGTTAATAAAACGAAACTAAAACCTGTTTCTCTAAACTGAAAGAGCCAAATAACGATATTCATTCGTCATTGTGGATCCTGGTCGACTTTGTCCTGATTTTCTCGATATCGATCTTGTGTCCTGAAACTGTTTCCATAATTTGCAGACAACACTGGGAGTAACACTGATCCTTGTATCCATCTGAGCCTGTTTCCTATATGATAGCAATTCTATATACATTCATGGTTACTCATTTCTTTTGATACCTTATAAGATTTGATTTTATAAGGTATCAGAAGAATGAGTAACTATGTTTATAAGGTATCAGAAGAAATGAGTAATCATGTTTATATGGTATCAGATGAAATGAGTTACCAGTACCAGAAATGAGTAAGGTATCAGAAGAAATGAGTAACCCTGAGAAAAAACACCGCGAATGTTGTGGAGGAGTACGAACACACAAATCGTATGATAATTTTCTTGCACTGATAGCCTCTCCACAGTCACAACTCCACAAATACGCCTATATACTTTACCTATTCGACTCCCAATATCTGCAGTAATGTACTATCATTCAACATACATAGAAATATAACTTTTAATTATTCTGATTGTAAAAAGTGATTATAAACATCACGATATTTTAAATGTATTAAGTTTCTTAAGAAATAATATGACTATGACTAACCAATAATTTTTTAAGTACTTACGTGCATCATAAATATATTGAGTATCTGCTAAAATAAATATATTTAATGTGAATTCCTTAATTATAAATAGCAATCGCTAATCTTCCAAGCAATTTATAAACAAAGACAGTTAGATACTTATCTAAATGTTAAAAATATGTTTTTAAAGCAAATTATCTATAGGTATAATTTTTCAATCACATTGAATCGATTTATGACCCCATCTACTTACTTCTCTTAAAATAATCGATGTTACCACTTTATGTACTTTGCCACTTTATGTACAAATGTACAAATGATACTTTATACCACTTTAAGTACAAATGATAGTTCATTTCTTAATCCTAATAATTTATGCATAATATTTTTACTACATTTGATATGAAATACTTTTTAAAATTCAAAATAATTCTACATAATTTCAAATATATATTCCTTTGTTGTAAATCATTCTAATAATATGCTCAAGTAATGTAGTTATACTTATTTCATTAAATTTAATTCATTTAGCAATCTCTAATTGATTTTTTTCCATTCATTTTCACTTCCTATTTTTTACCGTGAAATTGCTTATCATCGAGTTTTTAAGCATTTGTTTTTTTATTTTTTAGAATATTAGCATTAATAATGAGACTAACTTATTAATTTGTTGCATTAGGAATAACATATTATACTATAATATTTTTGTTTATCTAAAACAATGAAGCCCTTTCTTTCATTGCAATGGAAATAATTCTTATTAATTAAATTAAGATGATTTTTTGTATTAATTTTCTTTACATTATAATACATTTTCATAAATTACATTTGCTTATATTTTTAAGAAAGGATGTGTTGAAAATTAATCGATAAAGTGAATAAAGAAAACCAAAACTAGTAATTAATGACCTAGAAGGAGGTGTAAATCATCCGTCGAGCAATTCTTTGAAGGATTTTTATTAAATTTTGCACCCTAAAATTTTGTTCAAGAAATCTCAAGACATAAACCTAAAAACTCTAACGAATATCAATAAATTATAATGCAATAAAAAAAAGATGTTTTTTGACAGCCATGAAAAATTAAATAAAATTATCTTTATGGTTGTAAGTGGAAAAAAGAATACACCTAACTGAAAATTCAAATAAAAAACTTCAGTTTTGGAAAAATAATGAATTTATATTTACCAGGAAATATCTACTGATGTTTTTGTACCGTAAATTCAATGAATTTCAGGATATTTGTAAAAAAGGAGAGAAATGAAATTTAAAACAAAATATTATTTTATTTTTATCTATTTAGAACTAACTTATTTTTCGAGTAAACTTTTTATTGGAAATATTATCAAATTTAACTTATTTTGATCAGGTCTCAGTACACAAGAATTATAAATGATATATTACTCTCTCTTTTTCTTCTTATGAGAGGAAATATGAAATAACAGGTTACTCTATTTGTGAAAAAACACAGAAACATATTAATTACCTGTACGTTACAAAAGTAATAGATTTTAAATTTCATTTACAACTTTTAAAAAATAACAATAAAATATTTAAGAAATACTTGGCAAAGTTTTGTAAAGAACAGATTTTGCCATCCAGGGTGCTCTTTTAATTTAAAATTATTATTAAATTACTTAATTAATTATAAGAAATAAAGTAAACGATGATATATTGAGTACAATAGTAAGCAATAGTACAATGGACAATAGTAAACTTTTTCGATATTAAAATTAAAGAAAACGATAAATTATTAAATTGAATATATTTAAACCAAATGTAATTAAAATTGAAGCAAACGATAAAAAATTGAAAACTGATCAGGTACTCCAAAAGTGATCCAACTTAAACAATAGCCGCTAGGATGGCAAATAACAGTTAACTAATCAGTATAAAAATCGTTTTTGAAAATTGAATTCATTAGTGGTGAGAGCAAGTATCAGACGTGTATTACATATACTTTATTTCAATGCAATAAAAAGTTCAGGAGAAATTTATTATGACGTACTTTTGAAAATTAAGTTCGTTACTGGTAAAAGGAGACATAAAAATATACGCGATAAGAAAGTGGGTTTGGGTTAATACGGCTACATTTTTGCGACATTTTTGGGCTAATTAAAGCATTAGACCCTTGCTGGCTAAAAAGTGTTGTATATATATAAATATTGCCATTTCAAGTAATTGATAAAGAGTTAAAAGAAAAAGGGAGAGTTGTGTGAGAGATCATTAAAAATTTAAATCGTATTGTTTGATTTTCTTATAAGTAAATAAAAACACTTAGAAAAATTTAATTTTATCAGATTCCCTCCCCAGAATTTTGACAGTTTCTGTGCATTTATAGTTATTTCCCCGAAAAGGACTATCATTATCTACTACCATAAACATTTTCATTATTTCCTCTACTCATAAATACTTATAAAAAATTTCCTTTTCCTGGTACATCAATTAAATTGTTCAAAAGGTTAAAGTAAAAAAAAAATGTTTGGAACAGCAAAAATCTAAATCACATAACAGAAGCACACATTTATAATTTCTATACTAAACATAAATAACATGGATCCAAAAGTGAGATTTAAGGAACAACACACTAACATCCTCAAAAAGGCAATATTTAAATGATAAATGACATGCCTTAAAAGTTAAGAAGAAAAAAAAAAAGGGAAGTATATATAATGGAGCTTAATTTGCTTTATAAATAAAAATATGTGATAGTGGTATCTCAATCTATTCACAATACATAAAAAATGGGGAAAAAAAAGATTGGCTTATTTTAGAGGGGAAAAAAGTAGAGAAAAGAGCAAGTTTTCTAATTTCCCTAATGAGAACTGGCTCATTAAGACTGTTTCCTCTTTTTATCATGAATCATATCTTCATTCAAAGCTTTACTTTTTAATAAAATATTTTATACGGATGAATTAAATGTTAATCATGCAATTCTGTCCGAAACTGCAAGAAAAATATATTACTTTTTTTAAAATCTAGTTTGGGAAATACCACAGCAATTCTTTGCTTTAGCGTTCACTTAAAAAACTGCGCGATTATTGCCAACATTTTTTTTTATTAATTTATTTTTATTTATATTAGCTTCGCTCGTTCAATGATTTAATACAGTCCATTGATCCTTTTAAAAAAATTAATTGTTTTTCACTTTATCCAGAGTGACAGGCCTGTGGTTTATTAATCGCTTCGGTATCTTTATCTTAATTGATAACGGAAAAATGTGCTATGAGGACGTTATAATAATAAAGATAGAGATAAAATACTCAACTAAATAACCATTAAAGATTTTTTTTTTCATAATAGCCTTAATTCTCCCTGCTTTTAAAGAATTTCCTTTTGTGATTTTTAATTAAGCCTGATATTCTGATATCATTAAAAAGGATCGTGGTAATATATGTCTCCAAGTTTTGATGCTACTTTAGTACAGAAACTGTTGTATGTTTTTTTATTAGCTGGATATCATTGTTTCAAGCGGATTAAAAATGTAGCAGGTAGTGTAAAAAGTTAAGTCACGCTGTTTGTCAAGAATTTGTTTTATTTATTTCAATGCCATCATAATATTGATGATCATAATTTTAATTTTTCTGTATTGAAGATACGAGTAACCCTAAACAAAGAACAATAGTATTTCTACATTTTTATATATGTATTTTAAGAAAATTAGTTTTTCATATTTCTCAACTAATTATATATTAAATCCCTTCTATGAAGCTTAAAAGAGAACGTAGGAAAAGATATCACCTGTGTATAATTAATATTTAATAAGTATTTGAGAACTATTTCAAACCAAAGTAAGGGGAGAAAATCCATCTATCCTAGTAATATATATAAATAGTTTTGTTCATGAAACAAAAATAAAATCACAGTTGTGGAGTTTCAATATAAGAGACTGTTGGGTACCGATTGCAGAGAAACCGTTGAGCCATTTATGGTGAGAATCATATGAATTTATATAAAAGTTACCCGTTATTGTAACATTATTTTATCACTAAATATAGGTTACATATAGGCAGTTATACACATAATTACAAAAGATTATGAGCAAAAAAAGGGATATAATGTTTCAGCATGCACACTCCTAGTCGTCATTGATCTTGACTGAAATGTTTCTCCTTGTACTGCTTGTTTGAGACACTGCAAGAGGTCGCTCGGCTGCTTAGGGGCTGGCAGTATATGATTCAGTTAAAGAGAGTGGTAACATAGTCAATTAAAATATTTGCTTAATATTTCTAATAAATTTAATTCGCATTGATTATAAACTTTGTCATTGTTTATCAGTGATGAAATGCCAAACTGATAAATTTTCCTTTATCTAGGTTAATGACTAAATAAAAACTATACGTATTTATTTTATTAAAACATATTTTTATTTGAAATTATGCTGATGGTATTTTTATTGTGGTATATAAGTAATACATTTTGAAATATTTTAGGCTCTTTTTTGAAGGTTCTAAAGATTGAAATTCTGCTAAATTTTATTTCGAGAGACATCCATTGTTTCGGGACATCAGAAGCTGAAATGCATCCATTGAATTGCACAATTTTTTAAAACGTTTTACTGTATTTCATTTGGTGTGTGTGTCATCAAATTTTCGATCATTAATCTAACCAACTTCCCATTAAGCTAGAGCTCTGAAACTTTGGGAATCGTTCTTACTCGAATAACAATGCAAAATTTAGACATTTGAGACAAGTTTTAACTAATATTTCAATATTTTTTTTAATTATCGTAATACGTGTAGTAACCTGGCGCCATCTGGGGAAGATATATTGAATTACGCAGAGAGAGTGATCTTAAAGACGAGAGAGATATGAAGTTTCTTACAAAGTTTTAACTAATATTTCAATATTTTTTTTAATAAACTTTGCCACCATTTAAAAACGTTGTCTTAAAAAACGTTGATTTTTTTTATCTCGAATTTTTATTACTTTAAATCAAATAATTTTAATAAATTTTAAAAAGTAAGGTTACGTGTGTGTCTGAAACATTCGAAACCCTAACCTCCTGGTATATGGAAAACTTAATTTGAACGTAAGTGATGCTTACAGTTAAAAAGTTTATCGTTATATTTAAGTTAATCTAAAACAATTTTTATGCAGCATTTCTATGACTTTTTCGTAAAAGAGATGACAGTCCGTCAATGTTTCGAGATTGTACTTATCGTTTTAATGATTGCAAATTATATTTTCTCAAGTTTTATGTTTGGTAACTTGTAACGTTCAGTTATCTTTATTATTAATAAGGGAAATGACTAATCACTTTATAAATAGTCAATAAAGATAATATTTAACTACTTTATTGTAGATGTAGAATAAGCATTTCCTGAATGTATCACAGATGAGGATCATTTTAATCGCATCCTTAACCAATGATTCTACTTAGCATAATAACAGCAAAAAATAGAGTTGAAAACCTGGATCTGAGTTCAAGATCCTGAATTCAACTGGATCCAAATCAGACATATATTTTCAAAGATCACTTTATACGTATTCGCACTTATATAACGCCCACAACAATTGTTTCTTAATTTTCATACGATCTGCCGTCTTTCTGCCAGAGGGCGCTGTTTGAGCACGATGAGCTCATAAAAAGCATCACTTGTGTGAGCGAAAAGTTCAATGGCAGAAGGATCTCATATTAACTACTATAAACGTTGCTCTCTTTGGAGACAACGCTCTCGACCAATAGGATAGCTAGTTCTTGCGTTAGCCACTCCCAAATGATTCAGAAAATTTTACTTTTCTGGTTTTTCACCAGCGCGAGAAGCTGGTCCTTGACTGGATAGTCAGATAAATTTCTCTCCTGACACAAAATCATATCCAATCAATATTAATATTTATCTGTTTTTCTTTTAAAATTTCAAGTAATTTTAAAAACTGAATGTTTTTACTTGTGTATCTTCTTAAAAAGCAATGTAATTTAAAATTTTTAAATTAATTTTGTTAATTCAAGGCAAATAATCGGTCGAAACAGCTTATTTAAGAGCATATTGACAGACAGGAGATTAAAGGACGCAAACTTATATGCTCCATTAATCATCCTACCTAAGGCAGCTGGAAAGACAAAGTGTATGTTATGGAAGGTACATATAGCATAATAATCGTTTATATATATATATATATATATATATATATATATATATATATATATATGACAATATAAAAATTATTATTTCATTGCGTCGATAAACTTACATATATAAATGTCAAAATATATTTTGGCAAATGATGAAAATTTTTAAATATATATGACAAAAAATTTTAAATATGATCAAAGCATAAAAATAATTCATACTCTCAAATACTTTGAAAAGTAATGCAGAATATTTAATGTCAAACATAATAATAAACAATTTGATGGAATTAATTCAAACTCAATATAATTAAAAAAGACTGAATCCGATTTCATATGGGATAATACTTATAACAAATGATACAATTTATATGAATTATTACTTTATACTTTCGATGTGTGTAACAAATGGTACACGACTTACACCAGGTCCACCACCATCAATACAACATTTATCTTATAACCGGAAACACGTCATAACTTCATTCCAGGAACGTGGAGCAAGATATAAACGTAGATAGAATCTCGCCGAATTGTTTTGGTATCAGACATGTGGTAATAAAGCTTATTTGAACAGTTTTATTTGTTCTTCTGTTTTATTACAGAGTTATTTATACTCAACTTTGTTCTAGCGGTATATATTGTTATACAGGAATTGCTCGTGACATTTGTTACTAAACCGCCACAATACTTATATATTGAATGAAATTTTTTTTATTGAATTATTTAACATCAAATTTATTTATTTTTTAATTTCACATAATGCTTTTTTTTAAAAAAAAATTCTATTAAAATATCGTAATAAATTTACGTAACGCAATGTAGAATTTTTTTTATGATATTCTCCTTTTTTCTCTGTCTCTTTTGAATGCTTAAAATTGTAATTTAGCTTAATTAGATGAGGCATTAAATTTAATGTTAAAGAAACATTTACCTTAATTGAGGTCAATTTGTGAAGATAATTGAGAGGATGTTACGATGTACTCACTCTTGATAAATTAATTGGTTTTATTAACGTTGCACTTGAAGAAGGCTATATCGCAGCTAAAGGTCATTCCATTGCGTGGTGTGAAAGTTATGAAGGGAGGCTCCAAATCAGGTTTCGTCCCCGTCACTTGACCGAGGTTTAAGATTACGAGGTCCTTCGTCAATAGCCCTCGTGTATTGAAGAAGGACCTTCTAGTGCGACGTTAATAAAACCAAGTACAACTTTTTGGAATTTTTTTTTTATTTTTGCCACCATCAATAACACCTCTTTATACGACAAATACTTATACAGGAGACAACTAATTTTTTAAAATTATTTATTGTGAGAGAAATTTGTGGACGTGGCTGTCATGGTCGCGGGCTCAAAGTTGGCTTTGTTTTCGTCGAATCATGTATTCGAATCCTAATGCCTTTAAGACTTGCTGTGTAATGGAGCTGATGCACTTTAAATTTGCTTGATTTCCCAAGTCCTCCAGAGGCGAGGTGAGGTAGTTTGTTGAATAATGTGTCAGCTAATGCATCATCCTAGTCATTTGACTGAGGTTAAAAATATCGAAGTGCGTCGCCAATAGCCCTTAAGGTTTCATTTAAATTGTCCAATTGTTGAAGTAAAATCTATTTGGCTGAGGTCCGTGAGCGAAAACCCTAATTTACATTTCAAGTTTAAATCCTGTATTCTTACGGCTAGTAAAATTACTCAACAAATATCATAATTGTTTCATTTCTTAATTTCATTCCTAAATATATCAATTTTCCTTATGTGTGCATACCTTGTATAAAAGCTATGGCCATCCATATTCAGACAGACTGTCTGTGAGCGAAAAACACAGTGTCAGCATCCGTTGTTAGTAGACAGTCGTGACATCAATGGAATCAGATTTGTATGCATTGCAATAAAAAGAAAGGAAGAAAAAAGAAAAATTGGAAGTATAAGAACTAAGACGTCGTACTCTGTAAACGCAGTGTAAGCTTTTATTTACTTTTGAATTCCAAAATTTTGTGATACCTTTTGTTCTTTATTCCAACATGTACATTAATATTTCCCTCTTTATTGTTGTAAAATTAAATTATTGCCAATAAATGCTGAGGGCCAGTGCGATTGTCTCCCGGGTACTGGTTTGTATCTTTAAGGTGAGCTCTATCCCCTTGAACATTCTGCCAATAACCCTCGTGTTGCTTCTCAGTGAGACGTTAATAATAATTCATAATCACGTAAGCAAATTTTATTGATTTTTTATTCATAATTATTGAAATAACAATTAAATTTGACTAAAGTAAAAATTATTAGCTTCATCATATCTTTCAAAAGCTTATCTTTCAAAATCACCATTTGAATATTGATGCTTCTTTACTCTTTATAATCAACTAAAATTTAATTAATCGAGAAAATAATTATTAAATAAGCGTCATTTCCACAAAAAGAGTATTCAAATATTCATTTTAGTCTTTATAAAAATCTACGCTTTTATATAACACAATACATTTAGCTATATATCCACCTTGCATTATTTCTAAGCAGCTTTGAATATCTTTAATAACAAAGCAAAAATTCTATATATTTCTTAGTACAAGATCGTGGAAATCATTTCCTATAAAATTTGAGCAAATATTGAAAACTTTTCGGTTTAACGCATGAGTGCTTCCAGCACCTGACATTAGATTTTAGAATAGTTAGTTGACTATTCTAAATTTGTGGTAAATCTGGCATTTCAATCCAGTCTAACTGAGGATTTAATAGCCGAGAAGGTTCCCTAACTAATTAAATGTCACTGTGCATTTTCAGTATCTGAAATAAGATACTAATCACTGGAAACACAAAACTGTATTGATGATTTCAGTTTCTATTCTCTAATGCTCTATTCGATCGAAGTTGTTCAGTTTCGGGAACATTTTAGAGTTTATATTTAACGTACACAAACTATATCTAAAATTAGATCTCAGAACTCTTATTTCATATTTATATTAATTAAGAAACGTTATATAATTAAGAGGAATAAAATAATTAATAAAATTATAGTGGATTTCAGCTTAAAGCTTATGAAACAGATTAATCAAAAAGGAATGGGCATTCAATTTCAGATATAGTTTATTATTTCATTCGTACGAAATAAATAGAAGGGATTATGATTAATGTGGAAATTGTTTCATAAAACCACACTAGTAATTTTTTATGTCGCAAGCAATCATTTTTGAAATATGGATATTTTTAGGCAAATAATGTAACAAAATCTTTAACAGTCACTTGTTTTCAAAAAATAAAAAAAAAAATATTAAAATAAGTTATCCGAATTATTCTAATATTGTCTTCTGTCTTATGAAGAATCAACTTCTATGAAAAAAATCAATAAGCTCTGTGAAAACATTAGAAATGTAAATTAAAATTAATGAATATAATTAAAGGAATTATAGAATGCCTTTTAAGTAAAATGTTTCTTTTCTCACTATTTGCACGTTTTATCAATTTACTTATTTTTTAGAATTACTTAAACCATTTTTATTTTATATAAAACTGTTTTTTGAGGTATTTTTTCTCATTTGGAATAAAAAGAGAACCCTATTATTTCATTTACGAATTCAGCGTCACTTAAAAAGGAGAAATTATTAGTTTTATATTCCTATTCAAGCACTAGATACAAATGCATTTTCTATCAATTTAATAGTTAGTCTACATTATAGAAGACTTTTAATCATGTTTGTGTCATTTAGTACAATGGTAGTATGAAGTTTGAAAAGGTCCAATGACAGCTGAAAATAAATTAAGATGACGCATTCATCATAGAGTTTCAATCACAGTTAGAGCTGACTTATAAGAGCTATGAATGATTACATTTGAGAGTTGCAAGTTAGTTAGCAATTTTACTTAGTGATTAATTGCAAACCGTTCCATTAATTATCCCGTTTTCCAGAATAAGAGATTCTAAGTAGGTACGTATGATATTAGAGTATTATGCTTGATCTTCGCATGGAAATAAATACAGACCCTGGACTCTAAAAATTTGTATAAAAACTTGTTTATTATATTTGTTGGTTTGATTTAATGTCCCTTTAACGATACAAGAGAACAATAGGCAACGAGCCTTGATATTTAAAATCTGCGTCAAATATGAGGCAAATAAAAGAAACGAAAAATTTCTGAAAATTTCCAGACTGTGGAAAAACTGTCAGATAAAGTAAAGATTTGAATAAACATTATTTTATTTAATAGTTTATCAAGGAGCCTGGACTAGGACTCACTATTCGATTAGAACATCAATGGCTATTGAAATCGAGACCATTAAAATTGGTTCACAGTAATGAAAATTCAGATTAAAAGTCTTGTACTGAATATTGAAATTAAAATATTAATTTTTCTTCCATACAATTGTTATCTCCCGTGCTTAAAGCCCGCCTGAAGAGGGCGGGGTTTTTTGTAAAAGGATGAGTATGGGATGTCATAACGAATCAATTGAAAAGTCCCCGGCCTGACACATAGATGGCGCTTCAAGGATTAAATCCATGTGTTTGTTAGTTAGCCCTAACCCTCAAAAGATGCGAGCATAAATTTGACTGCTGTCGGATCTTTAGTTTGTGAATTATAGCATTTTGAGTGAAGAAACTTTTGTTATTGTGAAAAAAATGGATAAAAAAGAATTTCGCGTGTTGATAAAATATTGCTTTTTGAAGGGAAAAAATACAGTTGAAGCAAAAACTGGGCTTGATGACGAGTTTCCGGACACTGCCCCAGGAAAATCAACCATCAAGAACTGGTATAGTAAGTTTAGACGTGGTTAAATGAGCACCGAAGACGGTGAACGCAGTGGACACCCAAAAGAGATTGTTGCAGACGAAAACATTAAAAAAATCCACAAAATGATTTTGAATGACCGTCAATTGAAATTGAATGAAATAGCAGACACTCTAAAGATATCAACTGAACGAGTACATCATATCATTCACGAATATTTGGGTATGAGAAAGCTCTGTGCAAAGTGGGTGCCGCACGAGCTCACTTTTGACCCAAAACAACGACGAGTTGATGATTCGGAGCAGTGTTTGAAGATGATCAAGCGTAATAAACCCGAGTTTTTGCGTCGATATGTGACAATGGATGAAACATGGCTCCATCATTTCACTCCGAAGTCCAATCGACAGTCATCCGAGTGGACTGCACACGATGAACCCGCTCCAAAGCGTGGGAAAACGCAACAGTCGGCTGGCATGGTTATGGCGTCTGTATTTTGGGATGTGCATGGAATAATTTTCATTGACTATCTTGAAAAAGGAAGGACCATCAACAGCGACTAATACATAGTGTTATTGGACCGTTTGAAGGACGAAATCGCCGAAAAACGGCCACATTTGAAGAAAAAGAAAGTGCTGCTTCCCCAAGACAATGCACCGTGTCACAAGTCAGTGAAAACGAGGGCAAAAATCGATGAATTGAGCTTATTGCTTCCTCATCCACCGTATTCTCCAGATCTGGCCCCCAGCGACTATTTCCTGTTCTCAGATCTCAAAAGAATGCTCGTTGGGAAGAAAATTTCGTCGAATGAAGAGGTGATCGCCGAAACTGAGGCCTATTTTGAAGCAAAGGACAAATCGTACTACAAAAAAGGTATCGAAAAGTTGGAGGGTTCGCTATAATCAGTTGTATCACCCTTGAAGGGAATTATGTTGAATAAAAAAACTAATTTTGCCAAAAAAAATGTGTTTTACTATGGTAGGCCGGGGACTTTTCAATTGAGCTGTTACGATCCCCTCAAGCAGATCAGACTAATTCTCTGAACGGAGCGGACGTAAACTCGAGAAAGAATGAATCGCGGGGTGATTGAGTGCTAACTGTATCTGTACTGATCCCCAAGGCAACACTACAGGAACTGTGTGGGCAGAATAAATTAAGTTGTTATTGTTATTAAAAAGTTTGTCTGATTCTCATATGAATTTTAAGTGAAAGTAATTAACAAGTAAGAAACCGTAAAGAGGAAACAAAGTGGTATGATTTATGAGTTCTAAAGTATTAATAGGAAGCTATGTTGTGTATAGTGAAAAAGAAACTAGTTTAACGAAAAGGTAAAGTTAAGTTAAAGAAAAGGTATTTTAGTATAGTTTGCGCGTGATGATACATGCGTGAAAAGAGAAGAAAAAAAAAGTTTTTCTGTACAATATAAGAAATTATGTTTAAAAATTAAACTAATGTAATCAACTTATCAATTTAAATCATTTGATAAGCAAACTATCAATGAATTATTAATTATAAATTATGCATTATAAACAATATTTCAAATTTAGGGAACATTTGATTTAGTTCATATGATGAAAAAATATTAAAGGACGTTTTTATATTAAATTAAAATAAGACTCAATTGAGAAAGTTTTAAGAATTACATATAAATTGTATGTATATATATATATATATATATATATATATATATATATATATATATATTAAATTAAGAGGCTCATTTTTATGTGAACTGAAAGTGAGTCTATCTAAAAAAATGCGTTAACTAAGAAATATTTCCTTCTTGATGAATTTATCCTTTATGCGTCAAATTTAATATATTTTAATTAAAATTATTAGTTCACATAAAGTAAATATAATGCAGTTACGATTATGTCACACTATAGATAAAACAAATACTATTCCTTCAGTTTAAACATGTGACAATGTGTTTCCAAGAAAAATTGTACTACGGTCAGAAATATCAGTAAGAATAAAAATTCTATATCTATAAGCTTAGAATTTTATTTTCAATTCAAGGAATACCTAGAGGAGTAAACAATACTCGCATTCCGTGGTCTATGATAGCAGAATATACCTTAAAGGTATTTATCCTTTGCAAACAGTATCTCAAAATGTTTCAATTCTTCTTTTATAAGAATGGGATCAATTTCTTTCTGAAAAATTGATATCTGAAATATTTTATTTCCGAAGAGAATGTTTAGTTTAATAGTATAATGGAAAATACAGAAAAGCCTTCTTTAGATATTGACCTTAAGGATGCAAGACGACTCATCCATGCCTGGAATCATTTTGTATTGAATATCACTCAGTTGTTTCAGAAACATTGTATTCTGAAGCCATTGAAGGGAAATACTATAAGCCGTTGAGATCATCAAAGTACAATGTAAATCCATCCATCGAAAACAATTTATCTCTTGCTCGTTCATTTTTTGAGAGCTGAGCATTCATACGTGCTTTATTATTATTTAATTTTTTTTCATACTTTTTTACTTGTTTTCAGAATTCGAGTTTTTTTTTTTTTTTTGCGTACATGCAATTCATATTTGTATTTAGAAGATGGGCTTATATTTTTTTTTTTAAAAATATTATCATTGTAAGAAATAATATGTATACATATAAATGTTCTCTTTTTTTTGAAGCGCATGTTTCTGCGAACAACGCATAAAAATATTTTATCTCTTAAAAAAGTTAGATTTCTTTTGAATGAGTAAAAGTTTCACATAATAAAAGTACTTAACAATTTTGTATAAAAAAAAGGGTCTAGAAATAAACAAAATAAAAACATGAAAATTGAAATAATTTGTAACGTATTGCTGCAAATAGATATATAGTAATAAAAGATGTAGAAACATTAATTACTTCAGAAAAAAAAAAGAATTTCATGAACTAATTTCTCATATAAAAGGAAATGATAATAATCGCTTGTACGGAAATACAGATGCATGAAGCATTAATAAACATAAATAAATCATAGGAGCTTTGCATGAATTCATTACTATAATTAATTATTTAGTTCTGAACAGCGTTCGTGAAAAGAAAATAGTTTAATCTGAAAAAAAATGTACTAATGTTTTTTCCTCTGATAACATATAATGGGAAGGAAAGCCACAAAGTATATAACAAAAATGGATGCCATTATATAATTTCTATGTCACTCCGCCGTCATTTCTGCCAGAGGGCGCTACTGGAGCGTACTGTGGTAAGCGTCAGGCGAGAAGCCAAATGAGTAAGTTGTATAAGGCAGAGATAACATTATTATAATGTATCTGTTTGGAAGAGATAGTCTTATAATGTATCTATAACCTTTGCTATGTTTGTTTTAATCCAATTGTTCAGTTTTATCAAGGATTTTTCTCATATCTCTAATCTACACACGAATCATCTGCAATAGATGCGTTTTGTAAGTTTCAAAGTTGGTGATAAAACAATATAGAAAACTGAGGACATTTTCTTTCGCGAGCTGTAAGACATTTCATTATTTTCTTGTATTAATTGATTCGATTTCAATTTTAAGTAAATTGCTACCATTTAATTTTTTTTAACAAATGCATGCCTAATGATACATAGTTGAAATCGAAATGGCACTGCATTAAATGCTAGCAAAATCATTATAAATATCAGTGACTGTGTACGATATGTTGCATTTTTGAGAATGAGGTTATCAGAAGTTTTTTCGGTGACGTCAAAGAAAATGGGCTTTGGCTTAGATATTTTCTTTCTGATTTTTTTTTAGAATTTTTACTGAGACCGATAAATTTAAATGTATTAAAGTAAACTGAACATACTTCCCTTCTCATATTATTAGAATGAATTAAAAAAATCATATAGAGAAGATTTTATTTGCAAGGCTCTTTAATAGACGGAAAAGGGGAAAACCAAAACTACGGTGGCTTAATTCTGTGGAATTAGATTTTAAGGTGATTAGGAAGAGGAACTGGCAGGGGTCTAAGGGAAAAAGCAAGATGAAGGAATCTTCTTTGAGGAATCTTCAAAAGAAGGCCTTGGCCTACCCTGGACTATTGAGTCTAATATGATGATGTCTTCAAAATGACAATAAGCTTATGAACCTTTGCTTATAATAATGGTAAATAATTTTTGTCTTGAAATGTGTATGCATAAGTCTTAATTTATTATTTATCTTAACAACATGAAATTAAATAAAAAATATAAATTGACCTTTTACTCTAATTATATACTTTCCAGAATTTAGGCTTAAAATGAAAAATAAATAGATTCTGATTGTTTTCCTGCATTTCCTAATGTACATTGGTAGATTTTTTTAAATCTGAAAGATAAGAAATTTAGAATAATTTTACCAAAATAGTAACAATTCAATTAATATTGCTGGAACATAAGAAAGAATAAAAATTTAACGTTCAAAGCTATTTCACACAACCATTTCACCAATTTATACTTAAAAAATTATGAGACCTTAGGAATTTTAGGGTAATGTTAAAAAAATAGTATAATGTTTGTTATTGGATCAGAAATTTCATATATATAATTATTACTATTACAGTTTAAAACATACGCACGCGAGTAATCCTTATACATATGCAACTTAGAAATATTTTGATTTATTTGGAGCATAATATATACAATTTCTTTAGAGAAAAATATTAAAAGAATTTGTAGTAAAATTTTTTATTGTTTTCCTGAAATTCAAACTGCTTAAAATTATTTTTAAGGAAAAAAGTATCTGTGAACATTTATAAATATTTATGAAACAACAGAATACACAATCATAATCTATAGTTATGAAATTAACAGAACTTCTGTTACTTAAAATAAAAATGATTTTGTATTAATACCAATTGATATTGCTTGGAATCAAGCTTTCTTTTCTTTTTAATTTATAAAAGTTGTTTTTCACAGCAAATGATTCATCATAACATTTCTTATTCTAGTATACTTCAAGAAAATAAAAGAAAATTTAAATTTCTCAGCTATTTTGTATGTGCTAGATTGTAATTAGCTGAATTCATAAGATTGTCGTAGCACCACTATTAGACTCTTCAAAGAGCATCATCATTTTTAGAGTGGTAACTCCATTATGCAAGTAGAAATAACAATGAAAATTCATGAATAAATACATAAAACAAATTTAGCTAATTACAAGTGAGGCATTTGGAATATTTAAAAATAAGTTCATAAAAATGTAATTTTATAAAAAAAAAAAAGATACAATTTATTTCACAATAGCAGGAAACTCCAGTAATAATCATTATTATAAAATTCAGAATAAACTGTAAATTAACCATTATGAATAATTACTCGATAATTTAACTGTCTATCTTGTTACTAATATTTCTTGAAATAAGAATGGAGAATTTAAAATTTTTTTTGAATAGCTTGTAACACCACACAATTATAAATTACACAGTAAAATCAATAAACACATTTCAAACCGTTCATCAAAAGAAACACAACAAATGCAGCGTTGTTCAAAATGAATCATCCGATTTCCATAATACTATATTTTTTTATAAATAAACGACAAGAAATGATAAATAATACATAAATACATAAAGAAAATGCTCAATTTTCTTTTACGTTGAAACTACTTCCTTTTGTTACACGTACAATGCAATTCGATACCTAAAATTCCTGCCAAGCACGTTGAAAAGTGTCAGTGGTAATTGATTATTCAGCTGCAGATATCCATTATTTAAGTTCACATGAATTTGTAGGTAACAGGGACGCATACACTTTATCATTTACAAACGCCCAAAGGAAGAAATCATATGGAGCACATATCAGGTGACTTAGGTGGCCAACGGTGTAACATCAAGTCATCCGATCTACTGTGACCGATCCAATTGCAAGGTAGCTCTGTGAAAGCTTCTAAAACTGTTTTCGTGAAATAGCTTAACGAAGAACACACGAAGACTATTTGTTGTTCACAATATAAAACTTCCGCATTTTTTTGTATTCATGTATTACTTACCATTATTTGTCATTTATTTTTAAAAATTTCGGAATTTGGAAATCTGATGAGTCATTCTGAATAAATCTGCATTTAACATGGTTGGAAACGAAACACGATATAGAGTGTATATCAAGTTACCTTTTAACATTACTTTCTTAGTAAAATGCACTTTAACTTAACAGGTCAATTGAAAATTCCCCGGCCTGACACATAGATGGCGCTACTAGAATTAAATCCATATGTTTTTTAGTTAGCACTAAACCTCAAAAGATGCGTGTATAAATTTGACAGCTGTCGGATCGTTAGTTTGTGAATTATAGCATTTTGGGTGAAGCAACTTTTGTTATTATGAAAAAAAGGGATAAAAAGGAATTTCGCGTGTTGATAAAATATTGCTTTTTGAAGGGAAAAAATACAGTTGAAGCAAAAACTTGGTTTGATGCCGAGTTTCCGGACACTGCTCCAGGAAAATCAACCATCAAGGATTGGTATGCTAAGTTTAGACGTGGTGAAATGAGCACCGAAGACGGTGAACGCCCAAAAGAGGTTATTACCGACGAAAACATTAAAAAAATCCACAAAATGATTTTGAATGACCGTCAATTGAAATTGAATGAAATAACAGACACTGTAAAGATATCAACTGAACGTGTACATCATATAATTTACGAATATTTGGGTATGAGAAAGCTCTGTGCAAAGTGGGTGCCGCGCGAGCTCACTTTTGACCAAAAACAACGACGAGTTGATGATTCGGAGCAGTGTTTGAAGATGATCAAGCGTAATAAACCCGATATGTGACAATGGATGAAACATGGCTCCATCATTTCAGTCCGAAGTCCAATGGACATTCATCCGAGTGGACTGAACACGATGAACCCGTTCCAAAGCGTGGGAAAACGCAACAGTCGGCTATCAAGGTTATGGCGTCTGTACTTTGGGATGCGCATGGAATAATTTTCATTGAATACCTTGAAAAAGGAAGGACCATCATCAGCGACTATTACATAGCGTTATTGGACCGTTTGAAGGACGAAATCGCAGAGATACGGCCGCATTTGAAGAAAAAGAAAGTGCTGCTTCATCGAGACAATGCACCGTGTCAGTGAAAACGATGGCAAAAATCCATGAATTGGGCTTCGAATTGCTTCCTCATCCACCGTATTCTTGCCCCCAGCGACTATTTCCTGTTCTCAGATCTCAAAAGAATGCTCGCTGGGAAGAAATTTTCGTCGAATGTAGAGGTGATCACCGAAACTGAGGCCTATTTTGAAGCAAATGACAAATCGTACTACAAAAATGGTATCGAAAAGTTGGAGGGTCGCTATAATCAATGTATCACCCTTGAAGGAAATTATGTTGAATAAAAATAAACTAATTTTGCCAAAAAAATGTGATTTACTATGGTAGGCCGGGGACTTTTCAATTGACCTGTTATGTGTATAACATAATATATTTAATTTTATATAAGATCCAAAAGGAAAGTATATAACATTACTTTCTTAGTAAAATGCTTTTTCAGTATTCTAAATTGTATACTATAAACTTAATATACAATTTAGAATACTGAAATACTTCTCGTGTCTCAAAAAACAACAACAAACATATAGCTCTTAGAAATAAATAAAACAATGAAATCAATGTAACAGGAAAATGCCCTAATTATACAACCACTTTCTAGGATCCTAAGCATAGCTAGGGACAACTCAAACAAAACTACTAAAACTTCTCGAATTCGAAACTACCCCTCTTTTGCATAACACTCTTGGGTCTCGACAAAATACTTAGACCCTAAGCCCCAAAACATTCCTTTTCTGGCCCTACATCGCGAATTAAAACCTCCTTTCAGCAAGAGATTTAGTTGAATGCTGAGAAAGCAGCTGTCGCTTTCAAGGAGGAAAAGGAGATTCGCAATTTCTCTTTGCAGTTCCACTTGTCCTCTATAGGGATTACAGATCGTGTATTTCTTTCTTGTTTTGGCAACAGTATAAAATTTAACGATAGTATGTGAGTGTGGTATTGTTTCTTGAAATCGTATTAATCTGCAAATGTATTTGTGATTGTATGGAATTTATGGATAAATTTAAGGGTTATACCTTTAAAATTTTATCAGATTCACTTGAATTTGTTGATCTCGCAGTTAGAAATATTCGCTAGCATCATTTATTATTACTTGTTTTGCTATAAAACTTACCATCAAAGATCAAAATAGGATTTTAAAACAAAAAAGTACATTATTTGCTCTTAATTAATAGGTAACTGGCTGAAAAGGTCTTTTTATTATAGAACTGAATTAACAGCTAAGTGTTATATGCGACTCGATCACTCTGAATAGCTAGAATTCTTGAAGAAAAAAAAATCTTATATGAAAAATATTTTTAATAAAAAAATAATTATAATATATTTAAAAAAATATTTTTAAAAAAAAAAAAAAAAAACTAAGCATTGTACTAAAACAATTTTGAAAAATTATAATCTAAGGAGTGTAACAGAAAAATAAATATTTTAGATTACTAATTTATGGGATTAATTGACTAGTTTTATTAAGTCTATGTTGAGAAGTGACGTGAGAGCCATTGAACACGGACCTTGTAATTTTCTACCTCAGTCAAGTGACGAGGATTAAACCGGAGATGGCATTTACCTCTCCAAACTTCCACATCACGCCAACGGGGGATTTTGAGCCTCTACAGATTTACCGTTCGTCAGCCTCGGCAACACAGCGAGTCTTTCGTAGCATCAAGACTTGAACCCATGACCCGAAAAAAACCGTGGGCCGAGAGACCGCGATCATGACTATTAGGCTATCGTGGTACCGAACCATTCGTGGAAATAATAAAAACAGATACAGAAATAAACAACATTTTACTATCATTTAACTTTTCCCTAACTATTAAGATCTAAAACCGATAATGCTTTTTTTAATTTTCAAGTAAGCCTTTAACTTTATAGCGCATTACTCGCCTTAATTTTTAAAACGTTTTTATGTATTTCACTTGGTGTGTGTGTGTGTGTCACCAAATTTTCAATCTTTCATTGAACCAACTTCCCATCAAGTTATAGCTCTGAAACTTTGGAAATCATTCTTACTCACCTAACAATGCAATACTTAGACATTTACGACACGTTTTAACTAATATTTTCTTTAATAATTCAGTTTATCCCAACCACTTGGCGCGATTTCAAAAATTGGCACCAAACTTGGCGGGTTTTTTTGTGGCTCAACGTTAAGTCCGTAAAACGGACCAGGGTAGCCCCATTTCGCAAAATACTGCCAAATAATTCTTGTCGCCAAGGGTGGTTGCGTTAAACTGCATTCCAACCATTTAATTTACCGGATGAATTAATTAATTTTAGTCAGTTTTAACGTTTTTATGTATTTCACTTGGTGTGTGTCTGTCTGTGTGTGTATCAGTGTGTCATCAAAATTTCTATCGTTAATTTAAACAACTTCCCATCAAGTTAGGGTTCTGAAATTTTGGGAACCTTTCTTACTTGCCTAACAATGCAATATTTAGATATTTGCAACCCGTTTTAACTAATATTTCAATATTTTTTGTTAATAAACTTCGCCACCATATAAAAACGTTGTAATAATTCGAGATATAAACCAACGTTTATAAAACGTTGGTTTGTATCTCGAATTACTTATTGACTATAAATTAATTTTTTCCTGATTTAAAAAGTTTAACTCTTGGGCAAGTGTACATCCAATATTCAGCTCCCTAATAAATTTTTTCCAGCCATCTCTGGGATAAAGGCCAGGAGTTCATGACCACTAAGCCACCACATTTACATTAATTTATACAAAAAATGACATAAAAATATTTTTACGAAAAATAGATAAATGTATCAGATAAATAGTTAGCCTATTATCCAGTAATATTATTTTTAAGATGAAAAAAGTTTCATTTAATTTGTTTCAAACAAATCAAATACGTAGTCATAGCCATTTAAACCAATAAAGGAAGAAATTATTAAACTTTTATTGCACTGTCGTAATTTATTCACTTTTAAGCAAATGAAAATCAAATTTATTTACATTTGTTTTGTGACGCTCGCCCGACCCGGGCGTCCTCTTGTGCCATCACTAGATTCAATTACTAAACACTACGACACAAATAATTACAGAATCCCAAAACAACTTTCAACAATTTATTATCATATATTTTCTATGACACAAATGGTTATGCTCTCCAGGGTAAGCTTTCTAATACGTTAGTTCAACCCACCAATAGTAATCTAGCAGTTTCTTACCACTAATCTTTCCTCGACTGCACCTCAGACTCTGGAGCAACTGTTGGAAACACTAGGAAATATCCTTCCAACAGCAATCTTTCCTCGAACCCTGTATTCCTTCCTTCCTCTTGCCTATCTCTTCAGCTTCACCTCACCTACTGCCTCTCTTTCAGATGCTCTTGCTACTTCCAGTCGGAGTTTATATATTTCTCGACTCAACCGCTTCACTTCATTCCTAACTGCTTTACATAATAACTTTACGTATCACGTTTCATTTTTGATTGGGCAAAGGTTGTTTAGCGAAAGCAATCAATCTCAATTGAAAGTCCCCAAGGTTAGTGAAGGGAAACCGCGAATAGCCCAATGTCACGGTTTATTTAAATATATTTGGAAGCAAATGAAAATTACGTATGTTATATTGAATTGTAATATAATTAAAATTATTTTATCGAATGAAATTAATACAATTTTAAATCCTTAGAAATCACAAAAGTCAACAATTGCTTTTTGAAATTTGCTATGAGAGATTGGTGAAAACTTTCATAGCTTCGAGGCAGGCTTAGATACGTCTAGGATGCAAATCGATATATAGTTATATTCTAAATCTACAGTATTTCGTTTTTCCAAGTATTATAGAACTGTTTTCCAGATCTTCGATATTTTGCTGCATTTCAGAGTGGTAAGATCATATTATAGTGACAATTTTAAGTTCATAGAATATATCAAATGTTAATATTTGCAATGAGTAATAGGTGAAAATTTCTCTGGCTTCAGGCATGCTTACATACGGATATATCAAGTTCGATATAGAGGCTAATGAAAAGTTTATCCAATGAATTTTACAATTATTTCCCTACATCTCCGATATTTTGTAATGTGTGAATGTAACAACTTTTCATGTGTTCCAAACATGTTCCGTTGGCAAATATTTTTTGGGGTCAGTGAAAACTTTACTATCATAAAGGAAATTGGATGGATATGGGTACTATTTTTTATAATAAAACATAGTCCTATTTGAAAATTATTCTACAATTACGAAACACTAAAAGTTGTACAAATGTCCGAGCAATTTCATCAACGCATTGTATATTGCTTAAAAGTTTACACAAGGTTATTACAGGTTATTTGTTATTGTAAAAGACAGAATGTCACATAATTTGACAAGAAGTGAAGATAGTACGCATCGTAAAACGAACTCCTTTAAGGAGAACTTGGTCACATTTATGATTGAAGCGATTGGTGATTGAAGTGATTCTGGTCACTGCAGAATTTAAGATATTCTTATTCATAAATTTAAGGCTTTTGGAGTATAACACCTTAAGATATACTTTTGTTGGTTAAATTGAAAACTTCTTAAGACGTTAGTATTAAGATCCACAAGTGGAATAGAAATATCTACTCCAGTGTCTAAGATCAAAAGATAACGATGGCAAATTGTGAAACTGTTGCACAATCATCTAACTATATATAAGGAATCACCAGCGAATTGGAGGAAATTGCCTCTATACGTATGGTGCACAATAATAACGATGGGAAATTTTGAAACGGTGGCATTACCAGTTATACAAAAGGAATCAAGTGAAACGGAGAAAGTTGCATCAATGTGTATGGTGCACAATAATAACGTTGCAAATTTTTGGAAATGTTGCGCAATCAGTTACGGATAAGGAATCACAAGCAAAACGAAAAAAAAATGTGTACGGTTCTCAACGATACCGATGAAAAATTTTGGAACTGCTGCACAATCAGCTTATTTCATGTTCATGAAGTTAGATTTATCAGACCAACAGTGCGCGAGAGTTTACTTTCCTGAAATAATTTCCGCTAGTTCTATTTTACTCAGTCCGAGTAAAAGTACGTAGATTTACGAAATCAGATTACGTAGCAACGGGATGACGTTAATAATAATAATATATAACTGTCAATAAAATCTTCCTTATTAGAACAGTTATCATTCTTAATTACATCTACAAAGAATTGTAACATTAACAATGTGAAAAAAAAATCATTATCTTTCAAAATCTTAGCAACCCTATAGAATTAAGAAAAAGTATCACTGTTAGAGAAATTCAAGTTAATTGGCCACAACTGCGACGGCCTTTCTTCATTATATTTCTCTACACCCATCTTGAATTCTAGTTGATTAGTCAATAAGTTAAAAATTCCAGTTGAAGGTAACGCATCGATCAATAAATCCCGAGTCTAACATTGAAAACAACATTTCTTTTGCAAAATTTTTTTTTATTCATAAACATAACACCTTTTGTTAATCACCTTTTAGGGTGATAAAATCGTTCCACCCCTTTTTCCAAACTCCCCCCCCCCCCCCATTTTTTTTTTTTTTTTTTTTCCGCAAGAAATCTTTTTCGTTGCGAGTAAATAGCGATAAACAGCTTTCTGAATCATCGACTCGTTGCTGTTTTTGTTCCATCGAAAGCAATCGCGGCACCCACTTGGAAAAAACCTTTTTCACTTCACTTCAAAAAACCTTTTTCCTGGTCCGATCGACTTAAAATTTTGACACGTTTCAAGCAAAGGTTCGTACTCTAGAAAGACCTGGTTACTGGTTTACTACGAGCGCCATCTCTGAGTTAGTTTCGGGAGTTATTGATCGATGTGTTACATAAGAGAAGGATAGCAAGTTTGTTTTCTATCAAAGGATATGCATGGTCGTTCTCTATCAACTCCTTCTTAGCTCAGTCAATCATAGTTTATGTTCATATAATAATGAATAATTCGAGATAAAAACCAACGTTTTTAAAAACAACGTTTTTATATAGTAACAAAGTTTATTTAAGAAAATTATTGAAATATTAGATAAAACTGATCGCAAATATCTAAATATTGCATTGTTAGACAAGTAAGAACGGTTCCCAAAATTTCAGAGCTCTAGTTTGATGGGAAGTTGGTTAAATTAATGATAGAAAATTTGATGACACACTGATACACGCAGAGACAGACACACACCAAGTGAAATACATAAAAGCGTTAAAACTCACTAAAATTAATTAATTAATCCGGTAAATTAAATGGTTGGAATGCAGTTTAACCCAATCAGCCTTGACGACAAGAATTATTTGGTGGTATTTTGCCAAATGTGGCTTCCCTGGTCCGTTTTACGGACTTAACGTTCAGCCAAACAAAAGAATCGCCAAGTTTGGTGCCAATTTTTGAAATCGCGCCAAGTGGTTGGGATAAACTGCATTATTGAAGAAAATACTAGCTAAAACTTGTCGCAAATGTCTAAATATCGCATTGTTAGGTGAGTGAGAACGATTCCCAAGGTTTCAAAGCTCTAGCTTGATGGGAAGTTGGTTAAATTAACGATCGAAAATTTGATGACACACACACACTCACACACACACACACACACACACACCAAGTGAAATTCAGAAAAACGTTTTAAAAAGCTTTCCGAATCACTCGTTCTAGTCAACGCACATCTCTATTATAGCAGATTCGACTCCAGTTATACTGATCAGCAGTAATTTTCAGTTGTTTTCAATACAAACCATTAATTACGATGATTCATTCCAACTACAACATATTTCACAACTTGTCATTATCTCTCTTCTCTTTCTAGTGAGTTCAATTTCCCTTAGATGTCACTTTCTCTGATTCAATCTATTACACTTCTTATTATCATCTAATTTACCTAATCACGGTCCATTTAGCTAGCAAGGAGTTGTAATTGTATGCAACTCAAAGTACCCAACTTTCCCGTCGGATAGAGGAGGGAAATTTTCGAATAGTCCAAAGTCACAAAATATTTTAATGATTTGAGGTGCTTGGATAAAAATATATCTAAATGAAATTTTAATTATAGGGTTATTATCTATTTTTAGAAAATGTATGCTTAACTGACTAAAACTTGCACATCATTCTTTATTTTAAAGGATTAAAGAGGCAATATAGTATTACAACGCATCCGTTTTGCTACTTAGATTCTGAGCCAACTGGATTGCATTTATAACACATCGATCAATAACTCCAAAGACTAACCCAGAGATGGCGCTCGTAGTAAACCAGTAACCAGGTCTTTCTAGAGTACTAATCTTTGCTCGAAACGTGTCAAAATTTTAAGTCGATCGGACCAGGAAAAAGGTTTTGAGTGAGTGAAAAGGTTTTTCAAATTGTTGCAATTGTTTCGATGGAACAAAACAGCAACGAGTCGATGATTCAGAAGCTGTTTATCTATTTACTCGCAACAAAAGTTTCTTGCAAAAAGAAAAGAAAAATTTTTTAAAAACAAAACAAAACAAACAAACAAAAACGATTTGGAAAAGCATTGGAACGATTGTATCACCCTAAAAGGTGATTAACAAAAGGTGTTATGTTGATGAATAAAAAAAAATTTTCGCAAAAAAAATGTTGTTTTCAATTTTAGACTCGGGAGTTATTGATCGATGTGTTATCTTTAAATGATTAAAGATGCGATAAAGTACCGTAACATCCCAAGTTCTCTACTTAGGTTCTGAGGCATCTAGATTCAATAACTAATCAGTCAAGGAACAAGAAAGATAATCTGGGTGGCATTTATATCCGTAAATTACCACACAACTATTAATCTATAATGAATGTGGAGCTCAAATCCTAAGTTGGCTTCAACAAAATATTATCACGAAAGTATATTTATCTAACAGAGTCCAAGTCTAGTTGGATACTTTTTCACTCTCAGCTATCGTATAACCTTTCTATGTATTACTACTTATCTTCCTTCTACATACAGTCCGCTAACTGTTACATTCTTCTATCAACCTCCCATCTATCCGTCTCATACAATAGTCACTCCTTCCCATCAAATCTCAATTATTATTGTAATTCTCATTTACATAGCTTACAAGTTGAGTTATTAGAGTCAGAAACAGTAATAGAGATTCCTAAAACACTTGTTAAAGGGAATTGGACTGGGTGACTGTTAAAGTATTAATTTCCTTATCTAATAACTTGGATGGGTGCAGGATAAATCATATTACCAAATCCCCCCCTTCTATACAAAACCTTCAGGCTCCAGAAATACTCTATTCTCTTTTTTTTTTTAATTAAATCGGTTTTCCCATTATTATTTAATTTTATACTTTAACAGGCTATTGAATGCAAAACTATATAAGTGATATTTATGAGATGTTGATTATGTCTATTTATTTATAAAAAATGATCCTCTTTTAGAATGCGTTAGGGAATTAATCAAAGAGGAAAATTTTATCAACATTATTATCTTAAAAATTTATTTTTCCGTCATATTCATGTAATAGAAAAATTTATTAAATTTGAAAATATTACAAAATAAGAAATTCAAAATTATGTACAAGTTCTCTGTAATAAGTTTTAAAAACATAATTCTGAAGTAAATTTATATTTATAATTTAATGTATGTTCCGATTTAAAGAAGTATATTAAAATTTAGAACACATTTCATTTTAAGAGAAACATAAAATATATGTGCGTGTGTTTTGATTGAAGTTATAACGCATTGTGATCATTAAAAGAGCTATCTTTTCTGAAACCTATGCTTTGTTACTAGAAATAAGACATGCTTTTCTAAACTAATTTAACATAATACTACCGACAAATTGAGAAATACAATATATAAAGACATTTAAATTTAGATATTATTCTGTATAAATATAAAAAAGAAAATCAAACTCTAAGAATGTTTATAATAAAGAGAACACCTCACTTTGCTAGGTAATATCTTTTAATTTATCCAAATACATTACGAATTAAATTTATATTTGACACAAATTAATTGCACCCCAATGTTTCTTTTTCAAAACTGAGATAAAAGGTACTATTTACTTTAAAGCTTGAAAATTTATTGCTCTAATTCAGCAATGACAATGCATCGAAAGATATAGAAAACTTTGTATTTTCGGCCAGCAAAGCTGCTACATTTTGCTAAACTCATCGACAGAGAATGTAGTGATTAAATATTCTATAATTAAGCAACCACTTTCTAGTACTCCGAAAGTGGCTTGGGACAACAGAAACAAAACTATCACAAGTTCTCGATTACAAGACTGCATATCTTTTGCATAACACCCTCCGGGGTTCGCAAAATACTTAGATTCTAAACTCTGAGTCATCCCCTCTCTGGGCTTACATTCTGAATTAAAACGTATTTTCAACAAGGGATTTGGAAGACTGCTATAAACAGCTGTCGGCTTCTTAAAGAGGGAGGATATTTGCAATTCCTTCGTCTTTCAGGTTATCTAGGAAACGGATAACTGTTACTGGTCTTTAAAACGTCCTGGTCTTCTAACATTACATTTTTTAAGCATTTTTTATTTCTGTTTTTTTTTTTTTTTTTTTCCAAAGTGAGCATCTTCCTTCCAATTTACAAGTAACATTATAGAAATATAAATAAATTTAAAGATAAGTATTTTTAAAAATATTACTTAATAATATGTTTACAGCTTTAAAATTACTTCATTAATAAGATAAATTATTACATATTATGTCATATACATTCAGAAATAAATTAATTATCTTTATTCATAGAAAAAAATAAAGACAAAAACAAAACTTATAACAAAAACAAAATTAGTAAATATTACTTTTATTTATTGGTTGGTTCTTTTTAATCCCACTACCGGCAACACGAGGGCTATTGGCGACGAACCTCGTAATTATGAGCAAAGGTCAAGTGACGAGAGTATATATGAGCTGGCACCTACCTCTCCTAACTTCCAGATCTCGCCCAACGGGAGGACTTTGAACCTCGACCGATTTAATGTGTATCAGCCCTTTCGGGTTTTTAGTGGCATCAAAGCTCGAATCCATGACTGGATGAATATAGCCACCCGGATATATATTACTTAAAAACGATATAAAAATTTTAAGGAATACTACAAATTCCATTGTCATTTATTGTCTTCCGTTAAATTTATCCATACAAACTGTACAAAGTTAAATTTTGGGAAATTTTTTTTTCTTGTTTTTATATTCATTTGTAATGTGATTGGAGATGATATTGGTTGTTAATATTTATTTATACATAAATAGCAGTTTGATAATGAAATTGAGTAAATATTTTACTAGTAAGATCATTGAAAATAAGAAAGCATTGCATTTAATGACAATTCTTACTTTTCTAAGATATGTGCCTCTATCAGTCATGATGAATGGGATTTTAAGTTTTTTTTTTTTTTTTAGTTTTACTTACCAACTTTTTGCAGAATGTGCGGTTAATAGTTTGGTCTTAGATATCTTTTCATGGATTTGATTTCATATAGTAAATTTCAATAAACATCTAGTGGTTCCAAATACACTTTAGTGTTTGCATAAATTATCTGAAACACTAGAAAATTCTATTTACAGAAAAGTACTTCAATGGAGAGAGAGTAAGATTAGTATCAATATATTATCTTAAAATTTCCAGAAAAATAAAAATAAAAAAACTTTCATTCTATCTTGAACGTTAATACGTAGAGGCATTATATAATCTTAATTGCTACTAAAATAATAGAGAAAAAAAAATTTAGTTTTCCTTTGCTTGTTATAAGTCTTCACTACTTACTACTTTCTTTACTTGTTATAAGATAGTCACTATTTAAAGTTACTTATTTCTCCCGGTCTTCTTGATTTTTCGAAGCCCATCATTTTAGAAGTCAGCAAATTGCTTCGAAAAAAACTGTTCCACCGAATTTCTTCGAAAACGACTTTTTGACTTTTTGTCTTGAATATCGTCATTTGTGTTGCCAAATTACCGTCCCACAAAGGGGTTTTAAGTTCCGATGATAAGAAAAAGTCGCTTGAGACAAGATCGGGGGAATAAGGTGGATGCGGCAAAGTTTTTACCTCATCACTTTGATTCCTCCGCCTCATTCAGAGATGAATGAGAAAGTGCATTATTAACAAACAGACAGATGCTTTTGATGATCACACCGAGTCATTTCTTGATCAGAAAATCGCGTAACTGATGCAGAAATGTGTAATCATTGGCTCCAGTGATGGAATGACTTTTCTTCAGGTAGTCTGTTAAAATGACATCACGGTTATTCACCCTCCCACCCACAAAAAACAGGACATGACTTTTTCCAAAAAACATGACATGACCCCTGCAGACTTTTTTAGAAGAAGTGAGATTATATGCTTTTTTTTCTCTCCCTGTTAATCTCTTTCGATCATATTGATGGATCCAAAATTTATCCACAGTTAGTAAACAACCAAAAAATCCTCCTCGTGTTTACCCAAAATATTCAACAGCTTCCTTGACAAGTAGCACAGTTTCCTTCTGAAAAGGATTCAGTCATTACAAAACCATACGTGTTGCAATTATTGACAAGTGTGGCTCTTCATGAATACTTTTGCACACATTGTCATAGTTAAGATCATTCTCATTCACGATCATTTGAATGGTTGCTCTTCGGTCTAATTGGATGAAGTGCTCAAATTTCTTCACTGTGGCAGTATCGTCAGTGAGTGGTGGTCTCCCAATTCTTTGATCGTCTGAGAGGAACGCGTGAAGGGTTTGAATTTTTTTTTTTTCGTCCTCACAATAGTGGATACTTTTCCATTTTGCCGGCGCAAATCTTGCCAAGCAGACATTATTGGCGACAACACACATATTCCATTTGGCGTCGGTTGTGAAATTTTTGGCGACTTTATCACTCACTCCGACGAAATGGAAAAATACCCAATAGTGTCATAAAATGTGCTTTAATTTGCATAAGAACCATAATTATATAGTGAATTTGATAGGCACTGAAGGAACTTAATCATACTGCGAACTTCTGTATTCTTCGTACCACGGGTTACTTCTTTCTACGTTTTGGTATCCTGAAAACTAAAGAATCAATCTGATTAGCTGTAATTTACATAATGCATGTAAGGCTCAATTATTATACAGAATAAATTTTAGCTGGAAACCTCCGTTTTTGCTAATTAATAATTAAAACTTTATGACATTCACTCGTACAAAGATAATGAATAATTTTTAGTGATTAAATTTGTGAAATAAATTCCAGTTCACTTGACAAATTAATTTGCTTAACAGCCTTTCATTGAACTATTCACAAATTTAATAACAAAAGTTGACAATAATGGAAAATAATTCGAAATAAAAACCAACGTTTTTAAAACCAACGTTTTTATATGGTGGCAAAGTTTATTAAAAAAATTATTAAAATATTAGTTAAAACTGGTCGCAAATATCTAAATATTGCATTGTTAGGCAAATAAGAACGGTTTTTAAAATTTCAGAGCTCTAGCTTGATGGGAAGTTGGTTAAATTAACAATAGACAATTTGATGACACACTGATACACATACATACAGACACACATCAAGTGAAATACATAACAACCTTAAAACTAACTAAAATTAGTTAATCCGGTAAATTAAATGGTTGGAATACAGTTTAGTCAAACCACTCTTGGAGACAAGAATTATTTGGTGGTATTTTGCCAAATGTTGCGAAATTGGTCCGCGAGGCGGACTTAACATTCAGCCAAAAAAAAAAAAAAAAAATTCGCCAAGTTTGGCAATTATTCAAATTGCGCCAAGTGATTGGGCTAAACTGCATTATTAAAAAAAATATGAGTTAAAACTTGTCTCAAACGTCTTAATATTGCATTGTTAGGCGAGTACGAACGATTCCCAAAATTTCGAAGCTCTAGCTTGATGGGAAGTTGGTTAAATTAACGATCGAAAATTTGATGACACACACACTCACACCAAGTGAAATTCAGAAAAACGTTGTAATTAACGATACTTACATTAATTTGTTTTGAAAATCACCAATTTATCACCAATTTATTAATTTGTTTTGAAAATCACCAATCCAACGGTGTGCGCAAGAAATATATCAGCATTTTGGTAAGGAGTAAACATTCTTTACTCCATGTTTTTAAATAAATGGATCTAAAGTTTATTAATTTAAATTTTACTATAAGTAATTTGGTGCCTCAAGAAAATAATGTAGTAATAATTTATTGTAATATTTTGTGTGTGGAGATATGTATTACGATTGAAGTAAGATTTTACCTAATCTCACTATTTATGTCTAATATATTGTGATTCAAAGGTATATTTGAATGAAATAATAGATATAAAAATTTAAATGTAATCACTTTTTAAAAAAATAATAAATTATATCTTAACTACGAAAGAAAAATAATAATGTCTAATCATTACGAATAAAATAATTATTTTATACAGTTTTTATAATGGCTTACTGTTTTCATTTTGTATAAGATGTTATTGGTCTTAGATTTATTTTTATTATTAATTTAGTTAAAATGCAATTATTGTTATAAACAAATCTATCAGATGTTTTATGTTATTAAAAATATAGTTCTTTAAAGAAGAACTAGTTTTAAAAATAAAAATAAATTCAATTACAATAGATGCAAGACAAAAAAAAAAGAATTTTAATTTTATGCATCACTTATCTTTATAATTTTATGTGCTTAAAATAATTTAAATCCATCGCATAAACTTCAATCTTAAATCGCTAATCTTAAAATGTTTCGGTCAAATAAATATTCCAAAGTGCGATTTATTTTAATATCAATGCAAATCAAAGGCTTTGGAACATAACAATTTTGTTTAATTTTTTTTTATCACAGTAAGGAATTATACACGTTTGAGATTAATTTTGCACAGTAGAATAATTTATTTCATTAATCTGAATATATGCAGATAATATTTTCCCCGTTTTATTATTATGTAAATATTAGATGTGTAATTTTAAAGTTATTAAAAATAAAATAAAAGAGTTAAATGGATTGAATTAGGATAAATCGTCGGCATTCATTAGTACGTTTACGTTACTCTGATTTTCAAACACTAGATTATGCAACAATTAAACAATGGAATTTTTAATGAATTATATCGTGCAGTTAAGAAACGGCTCCTTATTTCTAAGACATTAATTTTATTTAAATCTTTTGTTTCCATTAATTATTCAAATCTCAATTTCATGATTCGTTTGAAATATGTGTTTATTTGTTAAGAATTCGAAGAATTACTTTCTATGAATTATTTAACTCTATAGAGAGAAAAAAAATTCTTTATTTGCATGAAAACTTTTATTTCAGAATAAATAAATGAACAATGTTTATTTTTTAAGGAAAAGTACGTGAGAAGAATTAATTAATCAAAAAATAATTTTCAAAAGAAAAGGAAAATTAAATTGTTTGAAAGGCTACTGCAGATATAAGAGTTGATTTCTTTAATGTTGTAATGCTATGGAATAATCAATACCTGTTTCTTAAATTAGATAATGCATGATACATAAATTATATCTACTAGGAAAATTAGATAATTATAATGCGGAAAAATAAATAAAAATTTATTTTATGCGTAGAACATTTTTAAAGGTATTTTTATATTTTATAAAATTTTTAATTATGATTATAAGCTTGAAGTAAGTAATCCTATAAGAAAATTCAAAATTTTTAAATTTTTCTGCAAAATTATGAATATTTAATGAAAATACGCAGTATCAACTTTAACCTTAGACCATCAAAGCGATGTTCAAAGATGGTTTAAAAAGAACTTTTATTTGAAGGCAGATGGCCTCATAAAGGTGAATTATTATTACCATTATGTGCTGCCATCTGTTAAGCGAAGATGTAACAAGTTTGACATTGATTCATAAATTAAATTTTGGTTTGGTAGTTATTTTCTAACTAATGAAAATTTGATTCCTAAAGAGTCGAATTGTAACCTTCGATAATAAATGGATTCATCGTTACACTCGTACTCCAGAAGCCAAACAAAAATAAAAATGTTGGGTTGCTTCCGTTTAATCGGCTCCAAAGAAGGTGAGTATGATCTTATCGGCAAGAAAAGTTATGACGAAGAAATTTTGAGGTGAGAAAGGCGTTATGATCACGAATACGAGTAACTGAGACTTAGACAACTATCTAGTGCGGTGTCGCTTATTAAAAATACACAATTTTCTATGCTCCTGGATTTTATAATGACTTATTGAACTACTATTAAAAACTATTCATAGATCTAAACACCCCAAACCATATGTATAGTTAGCAATATACCACCGAGCCAAGAATGTTTCACATCCTACCATATGTGAACATTACGAATGCAAGATGTTCACTAGTTTCGAAAACTATTCTTAGATCCAAAAACCCAAAATTGTATGTATAAAATGACATGTACCGCTGAGCCAAGAATGTTCACATATTACCATACGTGAAAATGATGAATGCACGATGTTCACTAGTTTAGAAAACTATTCTTCGATCCAAAAACTACATGTTAATGTGCCATGTACAACTGTACCCAAAACATTTTACACTCTGGTAAACGTGGAACACGCTGAACTTTCTTTTTACATTTAGTGTTTTGTTTTCATTTTTGAAAATTAAATATTGAATGAACTACTGCATTTTTTTCTTCTATCCCTAAAATAAACTACCAATGGAACATAAAATCTCTACTTGTAAGATCTTTGAGATACATATGCGAATAACCCTACAATTGCGCCTCTTCCATCTTCAGAAGGATGATAAAGCATAATCACAATTCATTCAGCTCTGTAAGGTCTACCCAACGTGTAAGAGAAACGGGAAAAAAATTATAATATAAAAAATTAAATTGGTGATTTAAGGGTTAAAATATGTAATCCTGATGAAAAATGGAAAATATTCATACGAATACGTCAAGGCCAACAAAATACATTATGTATGTGATTTGTTGAAATAACTAATGTAAAAAAGTATTAGACAGGCCAATTTCATTCAGTGAATCTCCTTAAAACAAGATGTACTGCTAACATTAAATGCTTTTTTGCTCATTTCTTATATCAAATGCTATTAAATTTGTATAAAATTAGATTGGCCACAAAATTAAGTTTCAATTTATTAGAAGTAAATTTTATACTTTTTTATAATTATATAAATATATTTTGTCAAATATTTATTTTTAATATCAAAATTAATATTTTTAATGTTGAGAAATGTGAGGCATAAGGCACTGAAATCAAATTTAACATCGTATGAAACTGTAGAAACCTTATTTTAATAGTTTAAAATGTTGGTTTTCATGTAATAAAATTTTTGAATGAACCTCAAGCTTAAAATAATGAGTTGAGAATTTTCTAGAAGAATCTTATGAAATCTCATCTTAATTTGCATTCTATTATAGTTTTAGACTCCTTTGAAGTGTATAAGTCAGAAACTCTTCCAGTTCTAATATGACATCAAATTTATTTAAATAGAATTAAAAATTAGAATAGGTATTAAATTAAAATATTTCATAGCCTCTCAGCTAACACAGTTAAACAAGATAAAGATTCAGCGCGAAGAAAACATAATGTTTCAAAAATTTGTGAGGAAAAAAATTAGTTTTACGAAATGTAACCAAGCAATTCGTAAAACTAGATATTTTATTCAAAATTAAAGTTACTCTGAAATTGGACGAAACATTTAAAATAATGGTTAGAGACCTTATTTTTAAGGAAATCGGGAGATTCCCATTGTACATTTATTTTCTTTATCGTCATTCTGTAACAGTATTGTTCTACTTTTATAAGAAAATGTAATTTTTTGCTTAATTTAGTAAACAAATTTCGAGAAAAAAAAACATTCACTAGTTTCAAGAAACATAATTGTTGAACTGAATAAAATCCCTCACGAAATGAAATAACTACAAATAACAGTAAATCTCGAATTTTTTACTTGGAACAACTACTGCATTAGTTCATTGATACACTAAAACTTTATATGGAATAAATTAAACAAAAGAAATTTTCAATAAAATTTGGAGAAGAAAAGAATTAATTGAAATAATTTAGTGCCCTTGTAAGATTCGCCGGACTATAAAAAAAAAACTATATAGGTAGCGCTGCCATCGATGTAAGGAGAGAGAACTGAACAACAATGCAGGGTAGAGAATGGTGGCTATGACCTGTAGCATGACGAACAGAAATGGCATGAAACAACAGTTAAATGTTTAGTGTCAGTGAGTTTTAAATATTGTATTAATTATGTGTGTTGTGTGGCTGTCAAAAATAAATAAAATATTTAGCCACTAAAGATGATTTGATTGATTGTGTATCTGGTAGTGAATGAAATCTTCAGAGATGAAACTAAGGACCTACAGTGGACAAACAAAATATTACAGCCCTACATTCGAATTGTTTTTGAAATAAGCGTAAATTAAAAAGTTATTAACTAATTTTTATTTTCCATTATACGTTCAAATCAGCCTATGTAGAGAACTGACTATTTATTTTCCTTGACCTTAGCTAACTTTAGTTCAGTACAAAATTGCGAACATAAATAGTTTGATATTACAAAAATATAGTGTAAAAGAGTTCCTTGGAATTCTGCCAAATATGAAAAGTGCTTTTAAATGTTTTTCTGTATAGTTAAAAAAAGTACGAAAAATAATTTGCTCTAATGTAGTAAATATGTATATTTAATAGTATCTGTTAAATCTCTAAATTATAAAGCATATGTCAATGGATTAAAAAAAAATTGTGCTTGCATTTTATTTTCTTTTTTTAGTCATCTTAAAGGATTGTAAATTGCATTTTTTTCATACATAAAATATTCGTTTAGTAAATGTAGAAGAGAGGTATAAGTAAGTTGTAAGTTAAGCATGTAAATATATGTGTCCTAAGCACTTTTGAATAAATTTTTCTTCATCTTTACGTATATCCCATTAATATATAACTTAATAGAAAATTTTATCAAACATTAAAGTTCGAAATTTAAAGTATTTTACAGGATTCGTGCCAAATAATGTCCAATGTATGTTAGGATAATTAATCCTCTATAAATAATTGTGTAATTGTGAGTCATAACCTCATCTATCATCAAGTTACAAAGGAAATATTTTTTGGAGAGAAAAGCTTTTACTTTATTCTTTCAATAAACGTTTTTTTTATCTTCAAAAAAATATAAAGAGTGGAATATCCATAAAAATCTGGCAGAGCAAAAAAAAATTTTTTTACTAAATCTTTGAATTAAATATAAATGTTTCATCTTGCTGTAACACATAAAAATAATTTTTTTACTCAAATTTTGGTTGAATTCTTGAAACTTAACAACTTTATATGTCCTTTATTTTCTTAAATAAAATATTTTTTTTGGGGTTAAACTAAATATTTAATAATGTATTAAATTTATGCAGGTATGAAATCAAACAACTAAATAGAAATCGAAATTTAGTGTACCTAGATTTCTTTATTTTCATTTACTTTTCTTTCGCTAACAGTTATTAATACTAGCTAAATTTAAATTTCCAACTTTTACATATTCACAGGAATGAATAATACATATTACAAATAAATTTTATGTTTTTGACGAAGACATTAAAAACAGCTATTAAACAATTCAAAAGGAGAAGTCATTTAAAAAATACGAAAAAAGGTTCATTGAATTCTTAATTTAACTAAGAATTTTATTTTAGAACTACACGTTGGGAATATCAGTAACTGACCTTTTTCATTGGAGCAACATTCTAATGAAGACAATTGAGATCATACTAACTTTCAAAATTAGTCACTCAATATCATTTTTCTCAATAAATTTTTAATAAAACAAATAAAACATTTGCTGTGTTATAATTACTTATGATTGCTATTGTGGTATAAAATAAAGTAATATTTATGCAAATCAGATAATTTTCTTATATATATTATTAAATAATCTATAATTTAAGACCTAAGCACTCAAAACTAAACAAATCTGTTATAGAACCAGGAAATTTATAGAAATTTCAGGGAAAGAAAACCAAAAATTTAGAACAGAGATATAATAAGTAATACGTTTCATATTTGGAATTGAATAATGTGTATTTTTACCGGTAATTACTGATCAAACCATCACACTTCAATGAACTGTATTATAAAAAAAATATAGTAACAAACCAAAAATAAGCAAAATCTATAAAATTAATCAATGAAAGAAATAAGTTAATTATCTTCTATTTAACAGCAAACAATCAAATTAAGTATAAATAAACATCTAAGATATTATCAAACCAATTAAAGGTCTACATAAAGAGAGAAATTTTAAATAAGCCAAAAATTAATAAAAAAGAATAAGCGTTCTAAAGCAAAACGTAATATAAAAAATATTACCAAAGACATGTCATCAGAAATAGTGTCGGAACTTTTTAAAGACAACAAAAATTGAATATACATCATGTGCTTAGCTTTAAAATGAAATATCCTCGCAATGGCATCGTGTCTATCATAAGAATTTTGTCTTTGCCTCAAGACATCATTGATTTCTGACCACTTAGGATTGCAAGTGACTGTAATCCTTAAAAAAAAGTCGTGCAAGTCGGGGCGTCCAAAACATCTTACGTACGTCATAGCCTCTTTAGTTCGTTCATGCCTGTAGCGAGGTCATCCAGTAAACGAAGAATGTCTTGAGCAGTGCGCTACTCTGTAAGAAGTCGCCAATTTAATATTTTTCAAAATCCCGCTATGTTTTGGAGCTAAACTACACTTCCACCAACCGTGGTTTTCCAAACTCATTTATTTCTAGAGCTATATATGTACGTTTCCTATATTCGACATGCACGAAATTTCACATAAAGAGCCCCTTCTCCAAAATCTTGCCAATCCTCCGTCAGCGCTTCAATATAAAATTATTTGGTATTTTTCCATTCCGCACGTACAAATCTCACCAAATAAACTTAATGGGTGACAATACAAGTAAACATATAAAAAAATATATTCCGTTTGGCGTCGGTCATATCATTTTTGGCGATAAAGTCGCCAAAATTACATAACCGACGGATAAGAGTAGATGAACGGATGAAAATTACATTTTGGATAAGACTTCTGTAAAATCCGTTCATAGTGAGCGTCTACATCGCAAAATGAGTAACTATGCTAAATTTCAATTCAATCGGTTGTATAGTCTTTGAGATCTCGTGATGAGTCAGTCAGTGGTATTTCGCTTATATATATATATATATATATATATATATATATACACATAAAGGTTGTGTACTTTAAGTATGAGCTCATTTAATGCTGTTATCTTAGTCTCCTTGTGAATTGATACTGAAGTTTCTTAAATCAGCTCTCGATTTAGATTTCTTCATTATCAGAACGAAGTAATTAATGGCATTTTGAGTAATTAATTAATCTAAATAACTTATGATTCTGAAATTCTTCCTGAAATGGGGCACTTTCCTGTTCACATAAGAAACAGTTTACTAAATATTCTTAATTACACATCTTAATAGTAAAAAATATTAATTTAAGATAGAGGTTTTAGATTCATAATTAATAGGTTTTCCAACAATTTCTGATTTCATTATTGAAAATGTTGAGAAGAGTTAATGAAAACTAATGTAACGAGATACTTTTTTAACAAAACTTAACTTGAAAGTTTAATCAATGCATCGTACGGAGCGGAATTTGAAAACACCTTGCTCATTATTCATAAACTTGTGTATACGAAACTTTGTCGATACATGATATGTAACGTTCTTCAATTTTCTAATTATTTTAACGTTCTCAATACTTCCCTTACGACATTCGACAATTTTAATGATTAATTAATTGATGATTGAAAACTTCATTATCATAATGTTAAACAAGGAAATGTTTTAAAAGTTCTTCAAAAGTATCAAACTTAATCTTTGGTTTAAATTTGATGTTGAGATGTGAATACGAAAAGGAAAGCAGAGCATAGTAATTTATGTTCAATGACGGCAGTTTAAATTGTAAATAATTAAAATTTTAGATTTGTATTTCTTATTCACAAAATAAAAAAATTAAAAGGAAGAAATAGTTCTGAAAGTTAAATGTGACTTTATATTATTCCTTTTCATTGTTAAATACTGGAATATCGGACACTGTTATTACAGTTCTAAATAACGATCAAATGAGAGCGTCATCTGCACAGAAAGCAGTTACTTTTCAAAAGAGTGAATTTTGTATTTCTTTAATAAATAATTAATTTTTTGCATTTAATTAATAAATAATTAAATAATATATTACCATACAATCAATTAAACACACCACATATTACCATATAACTTATTTTCTACCAAATAATTTAATTAAGAAATAGAAAACTCAAATGGTGACATTAAAGTGTAGTGTCACGATAGTGTAATTACATTTTGTATCATAATTTTAAAAAAATTGTAAGCAGTTTAAATTCAATACATTCAAAACACAGTTGTAAGCATATAATATTCAAAAATTAAAATAAATTTTTAAAAGTATAACCATTAAAATTAATTTTTGTTATGAACATTTTATTTTTGAATACATATCGTAAATAAGAAATAAACTGTATCATTTTTACACACAATTTTTCTCTGAATTCTCCTTCAATAAAAACTTTAAAAAGAAACATTGTTTAAAATGCATCAGTTTGAATAGACACCTGTTAAAAAACTTGCCATTTTCTATGGACGAGTGAATAGACATTTCTTTTCCCCTCTTTTCTAAAAAAAGTGCATATATATATATATATATATATATATAAAGTAAAAGGAGGAGAGTACTTGCCGAAAATTCTGGCTTGCAGAGTATTCACTCAAACAGACAAATAACAAAGGAGTTTTCGACACTGACACATCCATAGAATATATGTGTCAGGCCTGAATGTATGTCTAGGACCATACCCCAAGTTGTGAGGTAAGGGGCTGAGATATTGGCGCTAGCTGTCACATGCTATATTCTGATCCGAGGAAAGAACAAAAAGAAATATCCAGAATGATAGATTCCGAGAAAATAGGAAAGATGGAATGATATTTATATTATAGATGCCGAACTATGTTGGCTATTTTCTGGTTTTTACAACCCTTTAGGTTATTTTCATGGGTCGTATTTTGAGTGTTACTTTTGTTATATATGTTGACTCAAGTAGTATAAAGATCTGTTGAGGGCAACAGTGAAATGTTTTACTGATTTATTTGTGTTTATTACATCTAGTTGCGCTATATTATTTTTAAGAAGCAAATGATATGGAAGGAACCACTGTAGTTAATTCAATACATTTGAAAGAATTTAGTGAAATCAGTTAGTTTAAAATACATTTTTAAAAAAATTTACAAATTAGACTTTCGACAGTAAGTTGAAAAATAGTATTGTTGTGTACAAGGGATGCATAATTTCTTTTTCAAAAAAAATTACAGTACCGTAGATAATGATGTCCAAACGAAAATTGAAATTTTCTTTTAAACACTTTCTATAGCATTTAATATTATTATAATTATTATTTAGCTACATGAAAACGATATTTTTAAAAGTATTTAAAAAACCGTGTAATGATAATGTTGAAATTTTCAGTAAAATAATTTATAAAATTCTTTACTTAATTTACTTTCATATTTTTCATTCCTTAACTTAATTTTTAACTAAGCAAACAACATAATTATTGCACAAATACTATGCTTTACTATAAAAACTTCATAATAATAAAAATGAAAAAAACATATGATTATCATTATTTTTAGGAGTTTAACATGGTAAATAAATCATCTTTCAAACTCCTAAAGGAAAAGTATACTTAAAAAATTTAAAAATTACTTAAATATACATTATAGAGGTAAAAGTCTTAGAAATTACATAAGGGAGAAACTTTAATACAAATGAACAAACTTTATTGAACATTGTGTTAAAAACATTTACTTGCTCAAAAAACTTAAAAACAAACACTTGATGTAAGGAAAATATAGTTTGGAATAAATTTTTTCTACTCAATTTCAAAGCATTCTTACAGAAATGATGAACATTTTCAAATTTAACATAAATTGTTTAAAAAAAAAGATATCTAAATTGGATTTAAAATATAAATTAGCTATTTGCGTAAAAAAATAATAAAAGAAATGCATAAAAGTGCCAGTATAGAGATTATATTTTGCATGAATATGAGAGTTAATGTCTTTTGGGATACTTAAATGAAATTAATGATATACCATAAAAGTCCTGAATATCAGAGTTGCATAAATTACATAAATAATAAACATATTGCAATATTTTTCTCTTCAGATTTTTATTTTAAATGAAAAATGCATAGTTTGATGTAAATACTTATTGTATAATTAAATGACTTTCTTTCCTGTATTCTAGAATATTCATCAGATTATACTTAACAGTATTTGAAATAAGCAATCTATTACACAGTATTGAAATTAAAGATCAATTTAAATTTTAATATGAAAAGTATTAGATAATGTTGGAATTGACGTATTCCCCCCCCCCGTTTCTTTCTTTAGTTTTACCAATCTTTCTAATTAAAGCATAAAAACATAAAATTTATTTATTTATTTTAGGTTTTTAAGCGCAGGTATACTTTTTATATCATTATAAAAAAATGTGCAGAATTTTACTCTCAACAGTTTCTGGAAAATAAATTTAAAAGAGTTAAATTTTATAAAGAATATTTAAGAAAAACTAAAAGATTCGGAACATTATAATTAAAGTAAAACGAATAGCTGGTAATAGATCTCTCTAACTTATCTTAGATAAATTCAAAGATATGTTGGAACTTTGATTTAATATATATATATGGTGAAAATGCAGTTTAGCGTAACCAATTGGGGAGATTTAAAAAATCGCCAAATTTGGCGATTTTTATGGCGGAGCCTGAAGCCTTATTCGAAAGGGTTTCCACGGCTAAAGCCACCTCAGAGGAGAGAAAGCATGGTAGCCGAAATGGGCAAAATATCGCCAAACAATTCCTGTCTCCAAGAGGTTACGCTAAACTGCATTCCAAACATATATATATATATATATATATATATATATAGTGATACTGTTTCTGTAGAAATTAAAAAAAACATTAATTCAGGTTTATATCTTCTTAATTATCTTCACTAGTTTATAAAAATAAGAAAGAAACACCATGTTAATTCAGTTTTTTTTAAATTCTAGTCCTACAAAATAATATAAAAAATTTCAAAAAATGCATCTTTTCAAAGTTCAATGAATATTTTCCTGTTTGTAAAAGCAGTATGAAATAAATACGTGAGACACATTTTGACAAATTGTGATCATTACCCTTAGGTATTCCATTAAATAAAATCAAACATTATATATATATATATTCTCTAACACCCTACCAAGTCACCTCAAAGTAAATACAAAAGAGTATATCAAGTAATAAAAAAAGAAATAGGATTTATTATTCCGAAAACCTGATAGTATCATACAGTAATATTAGTAATGTAAACAATATATTTTCTAGACAATTTTAAGAAATAAAAATCCAATCAATCGGACGGGAGTGAAAGCATATCTTCAACAAACCAAAGGGTTTAAAAATAGATATTTTATATAGGAAATGGAAAAAAATCTTATTCTAATAGAGTCGAAAATGATGCAACTTGTTTGAAATTAGTTCGTTATTATGCAGTAGGGGAAGTAAAATATTGATTTGTAAGCGAATAAAATGGATTGAAATTTTTTTTAAAAAGGGTAAACTATTATAAATTATTATAATCCTTACAGATAGACTACAGACAACATGGCTTTGTGAATTTATTTTTGAGTGGTGTATTTAAAAATAAATAATAATTTACATAGAGGAGCATTATATTTATGACGTATGTATGTTTTTAAGAAATAAAAAAGATAATCATATTTCAAACAACAGCTAAAGAACAACTTAATAACTTATGTTGGTCTTGTCAATTTTATATATGCTTAATTTTTTATTAAGTAGTGAAAATTTAATATAATATTCTTAAATAGATATTAAAAAAATGCTGTTCAAAAATTGAATTTTAGTTATACGAAAATAAAAATCCTTTTTTTATCGTAAATATTTCTAATCAATTTATTAGAAATTATATATAATTTATAATCGATAAATTCTACTTCCGAGTGGAAATTAATTTTTAATAAATTAAGGTAATCAGGAAGAATGTAATATTAGGTGTATATTCATTATTTTCTCCAAAAATCATCATCATAACCAACGAAATGATAAAGTTAGTAAGAGTAATTGTCAATATGGTCATATATATATATATATATATATATATATATATATATATATATATATATTTATATATATATATATATATATATATATATATATATATATATATATATACACTGCTGGCCACACAAAATGCAATACCCAGAAGGACCAGATATATCGCAGCGAAATTTATTTGGCAGATAAAATGTTGTACAAAGGTCAAACGATTAAAATTACAGCCTCTTGTGAAGTGTGGATAATGACAAAATCAGTAGTTAGTGAAGCCGCCATTGTTGGTTATAACCGTTGCCACACTCCTTGGCATAGAATCAAAGAGGCTTTGGGTGTATACTTGAGGTACAGCAGTCCATGCGGCTTCCACATTTGCCAAAGTTGATCTGGTTTAGCAGCGGGTGGTCATTGATGCAAACATGGACCACACGTTTTGGATAGGCGATAGATCAAGAGAACAAGCAGACCAAAGAAGCAATTCAATTTGATGGGTAAAGAAGAACTCTTGAACATTGCGTGCCACGTGTGGTCGCGCATTATCCTGTTGGAATATGGCTGATGGCAAGCGCTGAAGGTATGAGAGGACCTCGGGCTCCAACACCTCAGAGATGTAGCGCTGGCTGTTCAGTGTACCGGTAATGCGTATTAGAGGGGGTGCGGGAGTGAAATCTAATACCTCTTCAAACTATGATACCGGGTGCAGTACCAGTGTGGTGATGCATAACTCAACAGTTCAGCAGCCTCTCACCACGGTGTCTCCAAACCTGAATCCGACCATCGTGATGTTACAGGCAGAAGCGGGATTCGTCAGTAAACACAATGTCGTTCCATTCCGTTATCCATGTCCACCGTTCATCACACCATTGGTGGCTCAAACGCTTGTGGCTTTGAATCAAGGGTAAAAGAAGCAATGGACGCCTTGAGGATATTCCACTCTGCTGCAAACGGCGTCGAATGGTGCGAGCGGACACCGAATGATGTGTAGCAGACTGAATCTATTGTGCTATGGTTCGTGATGTGGTTGCTCTATCTATCACTGTCATGCACATAATCTGCCTGTCATCACGGGCAGTGGTGCAACGAGGTGGGTGCGATCGGCCCCGTCGGTCCGTCGTTCTCTCCTGCATCCAGCTATCACAGGTCCGCATCTCAATTGCTTGGTTTCGTCCAACATGTTGACCGATTTCTCTGAAGGATAATCCGCAATCTCTATAGGCTACTATTCTTCCTCGGTCGAATTCAGAAACTTGGTCAAAAGACGCTCGATGTCTTCCACGAGGCATAGGTAAAAAGCTTACGCAAAAAAAAAAAAAAAAAAAAAAAAAAAAAAAAAAAAAA
>BMAW01107023.1:77763-88589 GCA_019974015.1 Nephila pilipes
TGCAATAGTCTCAAATTTGTCTTCAATAACTGCAATAGTCTCAAATTAGTCTTCAATAACTGCAATACTTGCAACTGCAACAGTCTCAAATTAGTCTTCAATAACTGCAATAGTCTCAAATTAGGGCTGGAATTTGAACAAAAGTATGAGCAAATGGATTAAATTTTTAAAACATCATAAGATATATCAGTAATTTCATGGTATACATATAAAAGTCATTCGGGAAAATGCATTATGGCTTGTGAAATCTATTGTTTAATTTAAAGAAATATTTCTTCAATTGATTTCATTGATTTCGGAAATTGTTTGATTATAGCATGTATGATAATACTACTGAAATTTAAGACCTGTTACGGAAAATTAGAAAAGAATTATGCTATAAAACTATCACTAAACCAAACCACTTATATAACATAGACAATAACAACATAGTCTAGAGAAAATAAAAGACACACTAATTCTACTCCAGAAAAATCAAGTTGGCTGTTCTGACAGAATCGATATTTTGATCCCTGTAGACAAATTATTAATCGATTGTTTTGTAATCCAAGAAAAAAAAATTTAAGAGAAAAAATACGATGAAAGCAGATAAAATAATGCTCGAAAATGAAGCTTAAAAATAATGGTTTCATAAAATATTCATTAGTTCTGTTAACAAAACCTTCAAATTAAATCCCCGAATAACAAATTCCCATATTCTAAGAGAATCGGAGTATTATTTGTGTCCCTCTAATTTAAGTCTAAATTTTGCGAAGGTAATTTGAGTTTTCCGCATTGACTTAATGGTCAGATTTTGCAATAAAACTGAAAAATACTCGAGAAAAATTGCTCGTTGATGGCATTTAGATTTTGGTAGGGTTCCAAAAGCAATCTAGGAAAGTTGTGGATGAATATTTTTCGATATAATTACAATGTTTGAAAGTGTTTAATGAAGTGTTATGTGATTTGATTCCTCGCTTTTATACGATAGTAAATCATAAATTAAAAAGAATTGACATTTTGAGAATCTTGTAGTCATAGGATGTTGGTGCGAGCCTCCAGAAAGATAATGCAATTCAAAGCATTTCTAATAATTAGATTTTAGTTCTGGGAAAGAATCTTTATTTTTATGTATGTTTAATTTCGTTTACAGCTGTTATTAAATTCTTAGGAAATCTAGATTTTAATTGTGCCCTTAAGGTATATTTAAACAAAAAAATCATTTAAAATATTATACTTATTTGATAAGAAACCAATTTGCTTACTTATAAGAATATAGATGCGATGTCCATGTAATATTAATTATTAGGATCAGTTACAAAATTCAGGTGTAAAAACCTTTTGAAATTATCATAATGATCACAATTTCACAGAGGAACAATTTGTTTTTTATTCATACGTTTCTTATTCATTTTTGATTTAGAAATGTTATTTTATTCGGTATTTATTCATTATTTTATTTTTCGGTTGGAAACCCATCATTTTCTTTGAGGTATATACCTTTGAGTTCTTTGATTTGAATACTACTCATATACACACACACACACATAACACATCAATCAATAACTCCCGAGACTAACATTGAAAACAACATTTTTTTTGCAAATTTTTTTTTATTCATCAACATAACACCTTTTGTTAATCACCTTTTAGGGTGATTCACAATTTTTTTTTTTTTCCAAATCTTTTTTTTTTTTTTTTCGCAAGAAATCTTTTTTGTTGCGAGTAAATAGCGATAAACAGCTTTCTGAATCATCGACTCGTTGCTGTTTTTGTTCCATCGAAAGCAATCGCGGCACCCACTTGGAAAAAACCTTTTTCACTTCACTTCAAAAAACCTTTTTCAGTAAATACACTTCCATATGATATCTGTGTCATCTCAGCAATCTTACGGAGCTTCACTTTACGATCTTTCATTATAATTTTTGTCGCTTCACTCACATTTTCCGGTGTAACGGCTTCCACAGGTCTACCCGAGCGTTCCGCGTCATTTGTGTCGGTAATTTTAAACTCGGCAAACCACCGACAAATCGTTGCTTTTGATGGACAAGAGTCCGGGTAACATTTTTCAATCCATTGTTTCGCTTGCACGGTGTTTTTACCCATTAAAAAACAATGTTTTATCAGAACACGAAACTCGGTTTTTCCCATTTTTTAAACAAACTACAAAACGACTTTACTCCAACCTCGATAACTCAGCTGTTTCTGGTCCGATCGACTTAAAATTTTGACACGTTTCAAGCAAAGGTTAGTACTCTAGAAAGACCTGGTTACTGGTTTACTACAAGCGCCATCTCTGGGTTAGTCTCGGGAGTTATTGATTGATGTGTTATATATATATATATATATATATACCTATAAATCAAAGAATATACCTATTAAAATATTCTTTGAAATAGGTATATTTCATATTCTTCTAAAATTGTGATTTTTTATAGTAATAATCCTCGCTGTAAATCGTAAAATTTTCTCACTTTCCTTGAAATCTATTCAAAAATAAAAGTTTCAAACCAGTTACTATAAAAAATCCAACCGACTTACTTATAACAAGCTAACTCCTGTGGGGTTCATACGATTTAAAGAGTTAGAGGCGTCCTAACTACCAATTATAGACTTGGTAGTAAACACACTGGCAAGTCTACAAATAGTGTCTTACTCTTGATAATAGGTAGAAACCTTTTCTGACCAGCCCTAATTGTAATTTTTTCTCAGGCCTCTCCCAAGCATCTTTTAAATTGTATAAACCTTCACAGTGTAAAATAGAATCATCTATTCTCGTATATGATTTTTTGAAGGTTTTTAGTCCCGAAATTTTGTCTATCCTTCGACTATATATAGATTACGTCACGACAAACTAACTTATAATAAATTTAAGTGTATTTTAAGTACAATTTCGCAAATGATTGAAAGATTCAGTCTTATAAATTCTAATATTTTCACTAAATAACACATCTTTAAAGTAATTTTATACGTAGATATAACAGACAAAAGTTTCTCAAAAGTTCTTCGCCCAAATATACTTTCTCACACATAGCACTATATATTGCTTAGTGAGAATATTAAGTATATCAATTCCTATAAACTGAGAAGACCGTTCAAGTTTTATATTTTAATGTCTATCTTATAAAAATTATTTTGTAAGCCATTAGAACTAAATTAAGATTAAATCTTACTCTTAAATTTGAAACATTAATTTACATATATATTTATCTACTTAACAAATAAGGAAATTAAAATTAAATTTAAGTTAAATAAAAGAGAAGGGAATTCACTTGTATTTGAAACATAGGGCACTAGAACATTTTAGTAAAAATTTAGAAATTAAATAATAAATATTTCTTTTATAAATAGCGATACAAAACAAAATTATTATTTTATGATTTTAAGTAATTGGAAATACTTAGATAAAAGGAAACAGATAACTAATAAATGATTGTGTGTGTGAGTGTATTTTCAACAATATATTCTTAGATTGCAAGAACTCGATATATTATTAGAATATATTAATAAAAGAGTTAGTAATACAATGTTGATTAAATGTTACGCTATATACGATTATTTAAAATTTTAAATCACAAGGAACAATAAAAATACAATATTAAAAAGCCATTCATATAGGCATTTACGATTTCTTAATGAAATTTAGCGTATATGAATCTAGTTTAAAGGGAAAACTAATTATTTATTTTACTTGAAATTTGTAGCAAAATCGGTCGAATTAAAATTCTAAAATTTTGCAACTTTTATACCGGTAAGTTAACAAAGATAGCATAAATTATGTATTCGAAGTTACTTTTATATAAAAATATATGTATTTAATGATTTCTTTTATCATTTCTGTACTGATTCTACCAATTATTTTATAATATTTTCAGTCATTCAAAAGCCCTTTTATAAAATGATAATTGATTTTTAGTTCAAATATTATGGTAAGGAGGAAAATGAGTTTTTAAAATCGTCTTTCATCTTTCAACAACCATTCATGGGTTATGTGCACAGTAAATAAAAGAATGTATTGTATGACTAATCCATAATATGTGGGCGTGTTTATTATATTTTATCAAAGCAGATTTCTTCTTAGATTTACAATACTATGTATGTTTTGACTTGTAAATATTTACTTTTGTTTTTCTTTATTTCGAAAAGAGAACCGTTTCTATATTACTGAGAACCATATCTATCTTTTCTTTGTCTGATAATAATCCACATTTGTCGGAAAAAGCTATATTTATTTATTTCTTTATTAAATAGTTTATTTAAACAAGCGCTGTCTTTTGTTTTTATTCATTTATTCGATCGAGACTTCCTCAAAATGCCTAGAATACTATTATCAAACGGACATTGATCTCAAAAGACTTGCAAAAAATATCAGCATTTTCAATATTTTTTGTAGTTAAGAATAATTCTCTCAGTAAGATATTATAGTTAAAGAATATGACTTATTTTTTGTATTTTGTACTTTTCATTCGATCAATGCGCTCTTTACGGCATTGTAGAATTCTTTAAGAGCCAAATCCTATATGAAAAAAAAAAGAGTTTATGTTAAAAAATACTTTATTTGGCTCATAAAATTCATAAATTTCCTTTTTCAAAATAAAATTTTGGCATTTTGTCAACATTGATGGAATGTTCATAAATTTGGAAACTACATGAAATCAGGGTAAGTAATTGATCATTTTGCTCTTAAACTTGTTAGGTCTTGTTAGTCATTTTCTTAGAAATTCACTATAAGTATTTAAAATAACAGTAATTAAATAGGAGTTAAGTTGGGATCGGTAAAAGTACGCTACAATGTGGCTCAACTATAATATGCAACTAAATGCAGTCGGGGGGGGGGGGAGAGAAATGTATTTCTTAACATTTTATTAAAATCTGGATTACCTGATTAGGCAAAAAAGTAAAATATTTAAAAAATCTCGGAAATTTTTAGTTATCTTTCTGCCATTTTATGAATAATTATTTGTTTCTTCAAATTTCTTAAAATTCTTTTAATATATACACTGGTGTACAAAATTAAGAGACTTTTCCGATTTGGTCAATTATCTCTAGAATTACTGGACAGATTTTAATGGCATTTGGTTTGTACATAGGGTTGATATAATACAAAAAAAAAAAAAAAAAAAAAAAAAAAAAAAAAACACCCTTCAAAGTTATACACACATGATTGTGCTCATCGGAGTCGCAAGGTATGAAACTTCAGTTGCAGAATAGAACAAAAAAAATGGATTAATGGGGGTATGGTCCCCTCTTAGAGATAAATAGGCCTCGCACCGTGATTCGATGCTGAAGATAAGGGAACTTATAAGTTCCTATGGCAACTGGTCCCATTTGTTTTGCAATGGTGTTTTCAGACATAGGATGGTTATTGGAGGGAGGTCATGAATTGCAATTGCCCGCCACAGAACGTCCCAGGCATGCTCTATATGACAATGATCTGAATATCTGGCTGGCCAATCCGTCCAGCGAATATTCTCATTCCAGAAATGTGTTGACTAGATTAGTTCTATGACATTGTCATCCATTAAAAGGAATTCAGGACCAACTGCACCCTGCCGGACCAACTGCCAGCTATTAACTTTGATACGTGGTACCCATGGGCATAGAATAGTGGGTTTTTAATTGGGACGAACCCTTTTGAGCTCTTTGAATTTACAGTTAAAAGATCCGTAGAGTCATTGCACACTTATTGCTCAGGATAGTGTGGCGACTGGTGAGCACCCAGGGTTCCCGCCTACTGCTATTCTACTACTAGGAAGATGTGCTAGCTATTTTGGCTTAGATTGCCAGCTTAAGTCAACTATATTCCTTCTGCTACCCAATATACAAGGCAGCACTGAAAAGCAATCGAGAGAGGAACCGCATTGAAGTTTCCCGGTTTCTTCTTTTCTTGTTCTTAGATGTCAGGTAGTCAGCAATTTTTTTTTATTTAACTTCTTTTCAAATGTTTTTAATACACCTTTGCAATTTGCACGTGGAGCGTCGATCTTGTGTGATATTTATTATCTCCTGGTTGGGTATCCGTTGCATTCCCTTCATAAATGTTGATTTTGAAATTGAGTATTCGGGTTTTTCGGGAGGAAAGGGTTTCTTTTCTTTTTCTTTGTTGTGAACCTACATCTATCCCAGTGGCTCGTTTAACTAAGAATTTCACCAGGACTTGATACACTAAATCATATAAATTTGACATAATGTGCACGATTTCATCAGATACTCAATACACAAATACCCCAACACTAAGGTGACCATATTTTAACATCCGCAAAGCGGGACACCATTGACAAAGAGGGGGGGGGGGGCTTGATTAAAAATTTGGTACTTAAAAAATACTTACCTTTGGTATATAAATAAATTACTTTCTATATCTGAATAGCTGATTTGTTGACATCACTTATTTAACTAGCTCTAGCACGCAGTACGATGTGAATCGCTGGAGAGACAGTTACAAAACTCTATATGCGAAGGCGTTATTTCGTGGACGACCAACAAACTCCTTACACCCTGACTCTTCTCGTCTCTAAAATTCCCCTCCGTTTCCAGTTTTTGTATAAGATGTAATTCCGTTGCAACAATGTTCCAAATGATGCTAGATCGTTAGTGGAACATGTTGCAATAAGAATAAAATCTGTGGAAGTGTATAAAGCGGGAGATTCTCTCCTCATTTTACAACTACAAAATGTTTTCGTCGCTGCCAATGCCGAAAAATGCCACTGTTCATTAAGTCCAAAAAATGGTGATTGTATTCTAGCTACTGATCAAGACGAACTTTGATAAACAGTTCCTGATAATCAATTCTCAACAAATATTTTTACTATTGAAGTTCAACAAAATAAAATATACGAAAATAATATAAAGCTCATATCCTAGTGGAATAATTACATGGAAGCCGAAAACCGTATATTACCTTCCCGTTCTCCCACCGTTCCCTAGCTTGTCGTACATTCTTTCTGAAAATCGAGTCTTTCTTAAGACCCCGTGGCATAAATTGTTATAAATCGGGATTGTCCCGCTAAAAGTGGGACGTCTGGTCACCTTACCCAACACACAATATCTAGCTCCATTCACAAACGTCTACGATAGGGTACCAGTTGTCTAACTTCCGGGTATATAACTGTTAATTCTAAAATTCTATTTGTTTCAATAACTCTAATGAATGTGCCAAATGACAGACTTCTCATTGCGTGATTGTCATTCTCTTTGTTCTAATCTGTGATCGGAATTCCTTTCTTCACTTACATGATTTAGTTTGGCCTCATTAATCTCTAATTTTATAGTTTTAAAATGAATGATAAGACATAAAGGAATCATCCGTATCGATTTCAAACACAGATTCGAAAGAACACGATCCTAACTATTGTAAATTTGTTATGTCAATATTCTGTAACTTTCATCTAATGTGGGAAAAAATATGCACTGATTTATAAGAATGCTGCACTTACTGTGCCAATGAATGTATACAGTAAGACCCCAGTTGAAAGCGGAGATACATTCGAATACATTTCAATGTCAACAAGGTCATCTTAATAAATAAATAATAAGTATAAGTGAAACAGAACAAATGGTAAGGAAATGTATCAGTTGTATTTAAAAAATTTATTATTTAACATTTAACCCATGTATACATGCAATAAGAACCCACCTAACACGGATAAATTTCCAATATACCTCAGCGCCATATAAAACAGTATTAAGCAAGGTCATTATTAAAAATTGATATTGGCTTTGCTAACTTCACTCCAACGTGTGCTAACATTCTTTTTTTGTTAAGTCCTCAAAAAAGTAGAATGACTCGAAATAAATATTAATTAGCTTTAAGTAAGCGTACTTCCTAGTCCAGGGCTAACATTTTTCATCATTTTTATTTCATTTATTTATTTTTGAAGATTTGTTTGGATTACAAAAGATCTTCGAGTTTGATTTCGAGCTCTTTCGACAGTACATTAATACAGGGTTGCCATCATTTTCTCGATCTACGTCACCAGTTCACCAAAAAAAATAACATTTGGCGTAAATTAAGTTTATTTCCGAGTTCCAAGCTCCAAAGAAGCAATAACTATAATAAAAGGACCTTTTTCAAATTCCTAATACAATGTCATTTTCGCGAGAAAAACATCCTAAAGATAAACGTTGCCAACGTTAACAACAAAAAGAATAAAAAGAGACGATACTGCTTTAAATATCAATTATTAAATTAAAAATTAAAATGACAGCAAGAGATAAATAATTAAAGCAAACAATAATAATCAATTCGGATATTAAAATAAAAGCAGACGATAAAATATTTAATTAGATATATCTAAGCAATGTAAATATACCTTAAGCAAATTAAATGTAATTATTATATTATCATAAGGTATTATAATGTCACTCTTTTGAATAAAACGCCATGTATCCTTTATGTTATGCCCATACATTTTTTATGACGCCATTCCCTTAAGACAACATGTTAGCATATAATAATAATAAAGAAACTAGACAGAACCAATAGTAAGAAAATGTATCAATTTATATTTTGGGATATTTATCAATAAATACTTTTTATTACATTAATTATAGATTAGTTTATAGCTGATAAGGATTTTTATTAACAAAACATTCCTGAAAATAAAAATAAAAATGCTCTAGTAAGTAAGTCATGATAAACTAGTAAACTAGTAGTGAGTCTAGTAAGTGTGATAAGAAAGATTCTCATTCGGTTGTCACTTTTTTGTATTACTTTCCTTAAAGACGGTAGAAGTTATCAAAAGTCGTTTATCTTTATCTATTGCCTTTATCTGTTGCCATTATCTGTTAGCAGTTGTCAACTGCAAAACAATGCAGCGGCTCGTGTTTGAACATATATGAAAGTCTAAATAATTTTGTGTAAGTTTACCCATATATTCCGTTATACTGGAAAAATTGTTTTTTTTTTAAGAAATTTTTTTAAAAGTTCCTTTTGCTATTCATCTTCAGAAATGTTATTTTCACTCTCTTTGTGCACCAGTTTTCTGCTAATACTTTAAGATCATTTTTGAAAAGTTTTCCTCAGTTATAACTTGCAATAATTCTACAATATTCTTTGCAATTATACTATCTAACCATTCGTTGTACAGCTTCATTTGCTAGTTTGACAAATTCGTAGACATCTGCAATGAAGTTAACATCTTGCTTAACATCAGCAATACATTCTGATCATAAGTTAACTGTAACGCAGCAAAAATTCATTCGTTCTGTAATAAAATCAAACATGCATTCGTACTGTAATAAAAAAGCAAACATACATTCGTACTGTAATAAAAAAAAGCAAACATGCATTCGTACTGCAATAAAATCAAACATACATTCGTACTGTAATAAAATCAAACATGCATTCGTACTGCAATAAAATCAAACAGGCATTTGTACTGTAATAAAAATAAACGCGGCTTGAAACTGCGATTTCGTGCGAGATTTCAGGGAATCCTCAACTACCGTTTATGTGATGTGATTGTTTATTAAAGTCTCACTGAGAAGCAACACGAGAGCGATTCCGTATTTCATAATATGAACATCGGACACGTGACAAGTTGATACCAGAACTCGGATTTTCCTCTCCAAACTTTCACAGTCAAACATCGGGAAAACTTAGGCACTCGACGAGATTTAAAGAACATCAGTCTCTCTACACGGAGGCTTTAAGGAGTATCAGGGTTCGAACCCACTACTTAACGTAAGCAATGCCAGCCGCGAGTCCGTGACCGTGACCAGTGCGCTTTCTAGGGCCACTTACTAACTCGTAACGCTTAAATAATGTTACTGTAAGGGAATATCCGTACAAAAAAAATAAGGGAGTGTTTAAAGTTTAAAAAATATTACTGTGTTAAAATGATTATTTAAAACTGAGAATTTCATGAGAAATGTAAACGAAATCTATTTCTAAAAACTGCAATAAAATCTTAATTGCTCAAAGTAATTTAGAGAAATGAATTAAATAATTTAATTACTATCAGCAAGAATAGTCTATTTTTGCATCTGCAATTTAAAACTAATAATTCAAGTAGATATTCTTAGAAATCAATTAATACACGTAAACATTAATTGCACAAAATACATAAGGAAATCCATTAAAATGTTCTGCATTCATGAAACTAAAATAATGAATAAAAGTTCTGTTGCATACGCGGCTCAGAAGCTAGCGATATTTCAGAAATATTTCAGTAAATAGTTTTAATGATTCCAATACCTTGAGCTCTTTGCCCAAACTACGCGTCCAGTTAGGTCAGTCAATAAATTTTGGAGAAACTATGTCCAGAGAAGTAAGAAAAAGAAAGCCAAGACCGCTTGAAACAATTGATTCTGTAAATCCGTATTCGTCCCCTTAACAAAGCCGTCAGATCCAATACATTCCCATGCCAAACCCTGTTCCCCGAATCCCGAGCGGTTTCCAGTTCTATTTGTGTTCCCCTAATTGAAGTCTAAAACCCGTGTCGCTAATTTCAGTTTCCCCTCCCGGACAAAATGATCATGCCTTGTAATAATACTGCGAAACACCCTTGGAAAGTAACTCGTTGCTTGGGTTTAGTTATTGGCAGGGTCCGAAAAGTATTCTAGGAAAAGAGAGAAGAATGAATGTTTTGGGAAGCAATTACAGTTTTCGAAAGTGTTTGATGGAGTGGTGTACGGTTTCCGTCGTCACTTTTAGTTGGGAGTAATTCGATTAATTAAGGAGGGGTACCATTTTGTGAGTATCATGTTTCTGTGGGTGGTAGCTAGAGTTTTCGAAAGAGAATGGAATTTAGAACATTTAAGTGGTAAGAAAATGGGAAAATCGATTCTCTCGGTTAGGATGTCCTCGTTGTCCATTGATTTTAGTTAAATTGGAGCTTTTATCT
>BMAW01107023.1:91095-105848 GCA_019974015.1 Nephila pilipes
CGATCAAATTGGTAGATTTGAAATTACTGCTTGTTACTAGCGAAGTTCTGAAAGGTCTTAAAACACAGTTTTAAATTTGATAAATAGCATTTCGTCCAAATATAAAAGCAACATGTACAAGAATACTATATGAATTTTAGCAATAATTCATTGTAATTATTTAATTTATGTATCCCTGATAAAAGTATTACATTCCCAAGCTAACTATACAAAAGGGATATATATAATACTGCATCAAAAATCATTTTATTAAAGAATGTATAATCAAGTTTGAGTAGATATAATTTTATACTATCAACCCATTAATGTTACAACTTTAAGCTGATGTCATTTTAAAAGCAAGTTATTGTAAAAAAAAAATAGGAAATAATTTTCTGGGGAATTTGTTGAATGGAAACGCTTATTGAAGTTTTGTCTTTAATTATTAATGAAGAACAGTTATAATGCAATATATTTTCATTTATATACACAGAACAAATTTATTCTTATACAATATTGAAAAAACATCTATTGATAGAAATTCTGAAAAAGATATTGTAAAAGATATTTGCTTTTTTATTTAATATTTTATAACATACACATTTCCTGGCCAGATAAAAATTTGTCAAAAATTAAGTAAAAGAAATTGACCAGGAGAAGATTCTGTAAGATATTTCTTACAATGAAAAGTTAATGGTTTAAGAAACGCATTAAAATGAAAGAAGGTAAACGATAAGGATTATACAATTGAAAAGCCCATTGTTCAATCATTATACTACGTTCTGAATTTATTTAAATGTAAGTGTAATCGAAGAATATATCAAAACAATGCAATATTTTTTAAATAAAATTATTTGATCATGATGTTCTTAATTTTAATTAATTCTAGAAATTATAAGAGAAACCAGTCAATGAAATGGTTATATTAATTTTATAATATTTATATTGTATCTAGACCTGCTGCTGAATTTTTGAAAATATACGTAATCTACAATCAACATCATATTCTTATTAAACCTTTGGCCAAAAGAAATGATATGAACGTAATGACAATTCCATTTAGATAATATTTCACATGATCAGCTTCTTTGTTCAGATAGGTTATTAATTTTTGTTCAAGAACTTTATACGATCACCACGAAGGATAATCTGCATAAAAGCCAGACCAGAAAAATTCATGCTTTATTTCCTGGACCAAAACAAAAGGAAGCTGATCATGAAATAATATTTACATAATCATCAAACATAGCAAAATATAATATAAAACCTGCCCATCCTAAAAGAGCAACAACCAAACATATCTTAATTTGTTTCCTTTTCTCATCATTATTATCCATGGTGACATCCACAAGAACCCAAAGGAACTTTGACTCTGAAGGAAAATCCGCTATTGGGTTAAATATTAATTTATACTCTGTGCTAACCTAAAGCTTACAAGTAATTCCATAATTTGCAACGGATCCCACAACATTCTCACTTTTCAATGAAAACGAACAGAACTAACTCCAGTAATCCATACACCATGCAACCTAAAATGCTGACATAATTCCCAAATCATTCTCGTGTACCTAATTACGGCCAATAAGCCACGCCATACATACACATACATATACATATTATACGTATAAACATACATATGTATATACGCATACATATTATTATTACATGTACAATATTACATGTACGCATACACAAAAACATATGTATTACGTAGATATACATACATATTAGATAATATTATTACATATACATACGTACATACATACGCATATTATTACATGCATACATGGCGTATTATATATGTATGAAAGAGTTATATAGCATATTATTATTAGAGATGACACATATATTATTACGACATGGAAAGAAGAGCTAATATAGCATACATTATATGAGTTATATTATACATATACATATTATTACATATATGAAAGAAGAGACATATATTAGCAAGAGCATATAAAGACATACACAATATTATTGTTAGGTTACAAAATACTATTACATATGGTAGCGTACATACGCATTATTATTATTACGTATATGCATATACATACATATATTATTGTTATTATTATTATACATACATATACATACATATGTACATATTGGCTACGTATTATTATTATTATGACATATTGATGTATGTATTATTATTATTATATTGCCATATGCTATTATTACGTGTATTACAATATTGGCGTATGTGTAATATACATATTATTATTATTATATATGCATACATACATATACGTACATACATTACGTATTAGCGTAATATATTGGTATATACATACGTATTATTATTACATATGCATACGCAATATATATTACCACACAAAATCAAATCAATCCTGAAGCCGACGCACAAACCATGCAAATCTACATTGCGCCTGGCAACGATCATCAGCCATGCAAATCAATAGAATTGCAGCGCAGACGCACTCACGGGCTTAATCAGAAGGCCAAATTCGATCGAACATTTTTCAGCAACACGTAACCGAACCAGCTATCAATCGGCCCTTTTATAGTTTTACAGCACTTTAGGGTTTATTTTTATGGGCTTTATTTTGAATGTTACTTTCGATATTTGAGTGGTCTCAAGTGGTGCTAAGATGTGTTATGAGAAGCAGTAAACGTATCGTTGATATAAGAATGACTTTATTTATTATTCGCTGTTTGTATCAGTTTTTGAAAAATATATTTTATGCATAGAACTGCTGTAAGCAATTGAATGTATCGTAAATAAACGTATAAAATTATTTCTTTGGAACATTTGAACAATTTCTATATGGAATTGTTTTATTATGTCTTAAAGAAATGCCTTAGAAAGACATTTTAAGATGTATATTCAAGAAACTATGTTTCTAGAAATGTATTTCTTTGTGAGAAAGTCTTGGAAAGTTACTGAAAATGTCTATTTTGAAATGAGCTTAGATGTTGATGAAATTTGTACTTATAATTTGAAAGTTGAAACTTTCCTAATTGTAATATACGTCATGTTTTATGCGGGTAAAAATGTTTTTTTTTACATTTGAATTAAATTCTAACAATTGTCTTAAGAATTTTGCAATGTATATGTTGCAGTTTTTTTCAAAAAAATCTATAAGAAATGAAGGACGTTTCATAACGTCTTTTAAAACAAAACTATTTCATAAAAATATTCCTTTTCAATTGTAAAACATCCTGCATACCTGCTTATTACATATAATTAAGAGATTTTTTGATCTTTTCATTTCATTTTATTAAAGTTATTAATAGTAGACTGCATAATTTAAAGCTGTTTTGATTTTTAGAAAACACCTAATTTTATATTTAAATTAATTTTTCGAGATAATTTAACTTCTGTTTTATATCTAATTTTTTTTGAATTAACAACGTTCTAATTCATACTTTATTACAGTTAATAATATATTGCATAAAATAAAAAAATAGTATTTTATGTACATTGTAAAGTGAGGGGAAGTAAAGTGAAGGGATTCTGCCATTAATGTGTCAAAAAATATAATTTTTAGATTGAATATTTTTTTCACTAACAACTGAAATAGTTTTGAATTTTAACACGTTTAAAAAAAACTTTAATAACCACTTTAAATAAAATAAATATTAGATCTATCTGTATTGTATAAATAATTCCAACAATTAATTCTGATAATGTTTTTTACTTCGTCCTTATTTTTTTTACTCTACTCTATTATTTGTATTTAAAAACTTAGTAAAGACAAGGAAAACAGTTGTTTATTGCTTTCCGTATCATAATGTTTAATCTTTTAATAAATTTAGTTAGAATAAACATTGGTTCTTTCCCTATGATTCACACCATTTTAACTATTGCAATATATAAAGCTACAATTCAACCCGCTGTAAAGAATGACATCTGAATTCACTATTCCAAACCGAAATCCCTTTTCATTTTTTCGTGACATTTATGTGTTCAAATCTTACTCTTTTGCTATGATAAAGTTACGACACAAAGCAGCAAGATACTTAAATTGACACTTTACATAATTAATGGAATTACTTTGAAACCAGAGCTATGACTGAAACCATACAACATTCCATTAAACGTTTTCGAAAATTGTAATTGCTTTCCAAAACATTCATTCCACCATGCGTTTCCGGATCCTACTAATAACTAAGCCTCAACAACTGCGTGTATTATTATAAGGCCTGAGAATTTTGAAAGAGAAGGAAAACTCAAATTAGTGACACGGGGTTTCGACTTCAATTAGTGGAAACACACACAGAATTGGATACCGCTCGGGATTTGGAGGAACTAGGCTTGGCAGAGGAAACCCTCGGATCAGAAGGCTTTGTAGGATGTAAAAATTGGAATTTAGGGATGCAGTTGTTTCAAAAGGCTTTCGTTATTTTGTTCTTTTTTGGGGGGGCATACTTTCTCGTGTTTCAAAGCTACCGAAACGGAGTTTGTGCCATCGTCGATAGTAGCGTCGGTATCATTTTAACTATCCAATAAATCAGCTCTAGAGTTCACTAGATAAAATATAAACCAAGAACAATTAGTATTCTTTTTGTTAGTTTAGAAGGAAAATTGTTCTAAATTAAATATTTCTGCAACTATTCTTTAATTTCTAGTCTCATGTTTTACTTCGCAAACTCAAAAAATATTTATTTGCTAATATAAACTGTTGTGCGCTAGTGGCTGTGGTAACCTAGTGGTCATGTCACAGACTTATGACAGACATTGTTTTCGTCGAGTCATGGTTTCGAACCCTGATAACCACGTCTTGATAACCTGATAACCAAGACTTGCATTTGTTCCCCTGATGTAAGTTAAATCTGTTCGAGGTCACAAGTCTTCCCTTTGGTTTAGTGTGGAAGTTTGCTGAGGATGTTTTTGATCCCAGGTGTCATCATTTTCAATTAAACGGAGGCCGCGGTAGTTTAGTGATCAGGGTCACGTGACTGGCAGTTTTTGTAGAGTCAGGGGCTCGAGCCTTGATGCCAACAAAAACCCACCGTGTGCTCGGGGCTGATACACATTATATCTATCGAGGCTCAAAATACTCCCAAAGACGTTGTGTGGAAGTTAGGAAAGGGGGTACCAGTTCAAGCGTCATCCTTGTCACTTAACCGAAGCTCAAAACTACGAGGTCCGTCGCTAATAGCTCTCGTGTTGCTTCTATTGTGACGTTAATTAAGTCAAACCAACAAAAATTCCAATTAAACGAGGTTAAAAATTACAAGGTTCGTCGCCGATAGGCCTTTTGTTGCTTCCCCGAACGGTTAATAAGAATCACATACGGTTTTGTACTAATTTTAATATTTTAATTATTTCTCATAGAAACATGGATCATGACACATTGTTCTATTTTATTATTAATAGATATTTCCCAACGTTATTTTTTTGGCTGATTAATATTTAACTTCTTTTAAAAGAATAATCTTTTCATATCTTCGATACTTTGTACGTTATTGCGATGTTTGGTTAAAAAGTAATGTCTCCTGGAGATAACGATATTGGAGTAATGTCTCCAATATTGCTCTAAAACCACATAAATAACAATATTTGATACGTTTCTATTTCTCAGGGGGCAAGCAATAAAGTCGCCAAAAATGATACAACCGACGCCTAAGGGAATATATGTATACTATGTGTTGTAGCCAATAAAGTCTGCTTGGTAAGTTTTGCGCCTGAGAAATGGAAAAGTACCCAATATTGATATTATTCATATAACAATTCCCCTTCTAACTTACAAAGTATATTTAATAGAAGACAAATTTTTGAGTTCATATTGCATTTAAACTATAAAAGATTTTTTTTATTTTAATTGCACTTTTCATCTATTCGTTCGGTCTCGTTAATCTAATTATTTAATTTTGTAAGTTCCTTTGCTTGGTGACTTTAAGGCCCTAATGCAAAATAGAGATACGATTCTACTAAGACAAGTTATGCAGAAAGATAAAATCTGTTTTCTAAACCGAATTCAACAGTCTCAAAAGTTTCTTCTAGTTTGGTGGAGAAGTCTTACTAGACGAATATATTTAACGTCGTGGATAAATTATAAGATATGCTCCTATTAACACAGGCAATGCTTCTTTATTGCAAAATTAATGTATAAAAATGTTACCATTCTGACATATAATAAGGCATCAAGTAAACAAGAAGATTAACTTCAATGATAAATTATAGTTAATTTTAATATGTTGAATTTCGAGTGAAGGCGTTTTGTATAGATAATATTTTTTTGTAATATCGATTAGCTATATTATTCTTCTTGTTCTGTCACTCTCAGTCTATATTTGATTTTAAATAATTCAAATAGGAAAGCAACAAAATTACATGTATTAAATATTTTATGATGTATCCCAACTTTACATGCTTATAAATATGGAAATTCTTCCCTTGTTTCATAGCACATTTTAAGGTCAACCAGAAAGTTCTTTATGTTTATCAAGTGAAGGGAAAATAAAACATTTAATAATATTTACTGTACAATATAATTTACATGTTACAAATACTGGTCTATAAACATTTCAGATAGTCACCTTATGAATAAAGTCAGAAAAATTTGCCTAATATAATCTTTATATGTATATCTCTGTACGATAGGAACAAAATCAAACCCATTTTTGCGTGATGAAAAATTGATAATTTTGAAATGCACCGTAAGGAAAAGAACATACTTCCAGCATGAAGTACCTATCTCCTCTAGCCTGAATAAGAAAACGCTGTCCATAGGGTGGAGCGTCAAAGAACCAATACATTTCGAGCTTTTCAATACTAACAAAACAATTCCGAGAGATACTCTCAGAAAAAGGGTGATTTTAACAAAACATTGAAAGAAAAGATGTTCAATATGAAGTATATAATATTGCGTCACGATAATGCCAAACCACATACCGCCTTGGCAATTCATCAACAAATCGTAGATCTAGACTGCAAATTTCTGTCACATCCACCGTACTCCTCAAACCTAGTACCTTCTAATTACCACTTGTTTATCTTCCTGCACATTTTTTTTTTTAAAAATCAAAACTGAAACATAGCTAACCTAGCACTACTTGAGTTCTTTGCTTCTAAAAACAAAGTATTTTTTTTAAAAAAATGTTATTTCCAAATTACCATCATGCTGACAAGAGTTCATTAGTAACGACGGAAATTAAATTGCACACTAAATTTAATTAAATGTATGAAAATGTATCACTTTTTTTCACTTCACAAACGGATAGAATTTTCCGTTAGACCTAATATATGTTATATTCTAAGTTTTCTTCAAGGAAAATAGAAGAAAATGTATAAAAGAAGAGAGGGAAGAAGTATTTACTGAAAATTCTGGTTTTCAGAACATGCTCTGCAGCCAGGCAAATAACAAAAGAGTTCTTGACATAGGCACATTCATGGAAAATGTGTGACAGGGATCTCTGTATATCCAAGATCTTCTCCCAAGGGTTGAAGAGGAATTGAGATATTGGTACTAGCTGTCGCGTGATATATCTAGCAGAGCCAAAGAAAGAACAGAAAATATATCTAGAATGATAGATCCTAAGAAAATAGCAGAAGGAATTATATTACAGATGGCAAGCAACGTTGGCCATTTTCTAGTTTTACTGCCTTTGGTTTCACTTTTATGGTCCTATTTTGAATGTTACTTTTGTTATTTTACTTGGCTCAAGTGGGCTTAAGATCTGTTAAGAATGGCAGTGAAACGTAATGTAGGCTTAAGAGCTGCTTTTTTTCATTTTTGTTTTTGGTCTTTTGGAAAGCAGATTTTTTTGCATAGAAATGATTTAGGCAATTCAATACATCGTAAAGAAATGTATACAAATGCCTTTTATTCTTTTATTACGATTTTTGAAGGCATTTACTGTATTACGCGTTCTGAAAAATGAGTAAGGAAATATTGTTTGAGGTAGAAATTGGAAGATGTATAGTTGGAAAAGCAGTTTCTTTGCTAGTGAAAGTTGAATTTCTTTTTCAAACTTGGTTATTGCTAAAAATTAATGGTTTGATGGAAGGTTTTTTTTTTTTTACTATTCAATTATTCAATGATATATTTTATACTTACAAATTTTAATGCACAATATATTAAAAATTAATATTATTAAAATGGTCTTATATTTAGAAGAAAATCAAGCATAGAAGAGTGATTTATGGTTTTGTGAGAATTACTTTCGAGAAAATATATATTTCCATGTTTATACTACAAATATCTAAGGAATTAATGTTATAAAGCTATAAGTATTTAATTTGATTATTGTTATTTCTCAGCATTCAGAAGTAATTGAATATATTCATCTAGAATTAATGTACACTTGGTTTTTTAAGTTATTTTCATTTAGCAAAGAATACTTTCTAAAGTAAATGAATTCATGAAAGTAAAAGTTCTATAAGCTACATTCGCTTATAAAAATAAGTGGGTTTTTTTTTTCTTTTGTTAGTACACGTATAAAAAGATGTTCGTTTTTTTAATACTCGATTTATATTAAATGAGTTCACAATTTTATTACATATAAGTTCGGTATTGGGTTTTGATAGAAGATTTAAAATTTAGTTTTCAACTTACAAAAACCCCGATACAAATAAATGACGGTTATGGAAGAAAATATTATAAATTTTACTACGGAAATATTTATATTCATATTTGTATTATATAAATATTTGAAGATGCACCTAACTGTACTTCCTTTCAAATAATTCCAATCTTGAATGTGCACAATATTGTATAAAGAAATTTTAAGAAAATTGAGAAATACGTAAACATATTTGATAGATAAATAAAGTTAACTTCTTGAAGTGTGTAGAATCAATACGACCGGATGTTGCCCTTAAAAATTGTAACTATTCAAGCAAGATGGCATGAAATTTTTTTTTGCACAAATACCTTCTATAGTTAAACTTGGCAGAGTAAAATTTAAATGCCATAAATGCGACTCTTTGTAACTATTTTATAATTTTAAAATCTTACCTATTTCTAAGCAACTTTCGATAAATTTGTATTCAAGACAACTATAGATGAATTTGCATTCATTTTATATAAAAACATTTTTCATAAAAAAACCCCAGATGTATATTATTCTGAATTGTAAGTTACTTTTAAATATAACATTTGAATATTATAAAAATCAATAACAATTTAATGATATACGGTAAATACATACTAAGAGTAGCTTAAGTACATACAAAGAACGCGAACTTTTCATAAGATTACCTAAACATAAAACAGCCTAAGAATTCAGTCTTTTTATCTTCAATAAATGCCTAATATTTTCAAAAGAATTGTAGGAATACGCATATAAGGAAGAATTCTTTTGAAATATCTGCATTTATGTCTTTATACAGATTCTCAAGTGTATCAAAACACACAGAAACATATTCGCAACATTCCACGCAACGATATTCATTACAAATAAGAAACACTTGTGCAACTTTAGTAAGCGGAACTGCTGAAAACACCCTCTCAACCCCAGGGCGAGTTCTCATCTCAGAAATAATATTCCATTCCCTTATGCTTTGAAGAAGACAGGTCTGGGAATATTAAAGAAAATAAAAGCTAAAGACCTGCATTGCTGTTCGTAGTGGTCTATGTAGAGTTTCGTATTATCCTTTCATTTCGTATGTGAGGCAATCCCTAATGAATATCCCAGAAAAAGTTTTGCAGAGAAAAATGACGCTATCCACCTTTAGTTAAAAGGTAATATAATAGGAAATCTTATGTCATGAATTAATATTTGCTCATGAAGAAAACGAATCATGAGCGAATAGTTCTGTGAATATTTCCTGATGTTGAATAGTATACGTCAATGTGTTCCTTCGGGGGAAATAATCAATTGTCAGAGTTCATGCACATCTTTATGTTCGGGAAAAGTATGATTTATTACAAAATGTGTGTTTTTATTTTGAAAAATTATTTGCTCATTCATTGGTTGATTTTTCAGGTCCAAATGAGGTCTGATGAGGAATAAGATGTAATATTTATTTCCAGTCAGAGAGAAAAGTATATATCCAGGTAAGAGCGTCTCTTATCGTTTTCAAATACTCTTGATGATTCTTAAATGTACAATTCCCATGTTATGAATGGTTTTCAGTAAAGAGAGGAATATTTTATTTCTTCATATCTTTTGATGATATTTTTGCTCTTATGTATTTCTTTTAGTATTCAAAATTGACAAGACTTTTGATCAAAATTAAATATTTAATAAATTGGCCTTAGTTATGAAATGGTAAGAAATTATATGTTTGGGGAATATTAAAGGGAAACAATGTATATTATTCTGGAAAGATTTCTAAAAAGTAAATAAGTTTTATTATATGAAAAGTCAATTTCTAATAAATAAGCTATTCAGGCATTAAAGTTTAACAAGCTCGTAATGGAATATACGCAAGGTCTCTTCTAATTTAATTATAATTGTTATTCATAAAAATATTTTTTTAATAGAAGACAGCCTGAGGCATTAGAGATTTATAACTATATTCACAATTATTTGAACAGCTTTTAAAAATCTCATCATTTTTGTATTCATTATGTTAACGTTACTTTGATACCTTGAATAAAATGTAATGTTATAAATATGTTAAAATAGGATAAAATATAAATTATAATAAACTATCTTAATGACACACCAGGACATGCGAGGAATTCTGGAATATCATACCTAAGGATTCTTTTTCTGTGATATACATCTTTTCAAAAAAAATGAGCAGAGCTTAGAATTTTTTTTTTGTGCCTAATAATGATATTTGAATCATTAAACAGAACGATAAAAGTTTTTTTTGTCCAAAATGATTTTTCTCCTATTAGTTGAATGTGGATATGGTTTGTAAGATATATTTGCATTTAAGTAATATTTTAAAGAAAATTATTACACAAAATGACTTTAAATTTTTGGCCTCCGTAAAGGGTACTTATGTATCTAGTGAATCTAAAATAATTTTTCTCTAAGTAATTATTTAAATGAAGAAGAGAAACAAAAATTATTTTTTCCAAAATTGCAAAGTTATATAATTTTTCAAAGTCTAGAGTAATAACAGTAAAAAAGTCAATTTACTGTATTTTGGTATTATTTTCGGTTTAAGGAGTAAAATATTTCTTATATTTATATGAAATTTTATCTTAAGAAATGGTTCGTAAATGCAACTATTTTTAAAAAAATCATGTCCATATTCAACTCAAAGAGAAAGAAAAAAATTTCGACTAAAAAATACTTACATACACTCATAGACAAAAAAATTAGCTCACCAAGAAAAATTTAGAAAAAATTAGTGAAATAATTGTAGGATCGTAAGGAAACTTGGTATGAAAGTACATGTCGGAGAGAAATGCAAATTATTAGAAATGCAGCGTGATAGCTTATTACGTATATCCAGTACAGGGCGTTTAACGTCGTTCTCCATGGAGTGTAAAACAGGTAACCAAAGCTTGTTTCAGTGTGCTGAATCGTTTACAAAGGAAGAGCTGAGGTAGACATGCCATTACGCCGTTTTCGAAGAAAATATGAACAGCTGTGGCAGTTTGAGAGGGGGAGAATCATCGGCATGATGGAAGCTGGGTGGTCATCTAGGCGAGTAGCTCGTCAATTAAGCAGCTCTGATTGTATTGTGAGGAGGTGTTGGGACCAGTGGATCCGAGATATGTCATTTACACGAAGACCATCCTCAGGACGACCCCTACAGACCAGTCGTCCAGACGACCACCACATCATAAGAAATGCACTCGTGCGGCCAACTGCTTCATCGGCCACCATCGAGGCACAGGTACACTTTAACTAGGGCCCCCTGTGTCTTCTCGAACCATACGAAGGCGCCTGGCTGAAGGACATTTGGGATTGCGGCGCCCATTACGTGTGCTGCCCTTGACGCCCACCCAACGCAGCCTCCGTTTGGAGTGGTGCCGCGCACGAGGAAACTGGACTGCAGCGGAATGGAACCAGGTCGTCTTTAGCGACGAATCCAGATTCAATCTCAGCAGTGATGACAATCGTGTTCATGTGTGGAGACCCCGTGGTTAACGCTTCAATCCTGCCTTTACTTTACAGCGACATACCGCTCCCACAGCTAGTGTGATGGTATGGGGTGTCATTGCCTACAATACACGGTCACTCCTAATATTGATCCGTGGCACCATGACATTCCAGCAGTATGTCCATGGCATCCTGCAACCACATGTGTTGCCAATCATGCAACGGCTCCCATGATCCATTTTTCAACAAGGCAATGCTCGGCCTCACACGGCAATGGTGTCACAAGTCTGTCTCCGCACTGTTACTACCTTTCTTTGTCCTGTCCGATCCTCAGATGTGTCTCCAATCGAGTATATCTGGGATCCTTTGGGACGGCGAGATGGGCATCCCACGAGTTTGGACAAACTGGAAGCAAGGTTACAGCAAATATGGAACGAAATGTCTCAAGACATCATATAGATCTTGTATGCCTCAATGCCCGATCGTATCCCATCGTGCATTCGCGCTACAGGGGGTTGAACAGCGTATTAAATCCTCCGTTCTTTTGCTTTTTCTCTAAAATAAATGATCCTTTTTCTTTGTTTTTCTAATAATTTACTTATATCAAAGTTGTCATTAAGTATGCAAAATTTCGTTTCATTTTGACTACTTCTTCTTGATGCGCTAATTTTTTTGTCCATGAGTATAGTTTAATAAAATTATTAAAACATCATTGTTAGGTACACATAATTCTTAAACTCAACGAATGAATTTTAAAACATAAATGTCAGAAAAAGAAAGAGTCTTAAACTCGGTATTTTATTTTCCCTCTCAAGCCCTGGTACCGTTTATGCTTATTCAAATTATAAATATTTTTGCATTAGTATCCAACATTTTTCGTAAATTAAATTTTGATTAATTTGTGTCTTTTTTAATGTTTTTTAAACATAAGTTATTATAAATTTATATGTATTATTTTTTAATTACAAATTTTAATATATGGGCTTAAAACATTTCCTATGTTAGTAGTAATCTGGTGGTCAGAGTCACAAGCTTTATTTGGAGCGATATGAGTTTTGAGTCCTAGATTCGTTACCTTAAGACTCACTTTATTGAATATTTTAAAACGCGTTCTGAGGAAGAATGCGAGTAACTAATTGTTAACATGAATTGTGCTCTTCAAAATGTTCACGTGATATTGCGTGTTGGTGAGGAACCAACTCTTGTGTTTTCCTAGTTTCAAAATCACAAGGTTCGTCAGCTGTAATGCTCAATTATTTTTGCACCGTATTTATGTATGTGATTTTCTATGTTTTAAGTTCCTACACCCCTGCAGCTAGAGTTCTCTAAAAAACATAAGTGAGTTGTGTTGTAGAAACAATTTAATCATAGGATGCTATAAAAAAGCCAGAAAGTATTTCTTTCATCTGATCCAGTTTGACTTGAGACAACGCTTAGTGAATAATATTTAAGTGAACACAAGGAAAGTTATACAAAGGGACTAGCGTGGCTTCCTTCGCGATTTCTCTTACATAGTCTAGATGTTCCTGTGTTTACTTAAATCCGATTCGCTAACAATGTCCACTAGATTGCATTAAAGGAATGTTCTCAGCCATTCCATAATTCCACTGTTTATTTCAGCATAAGTGATCTATTTTTTTCCTAGAAGGCGCTAGCTAAAGGGGTGGTCATGCTTATGCAAAAACAAAACAAAACAAAATCTAAGTAGAATTTAATAGTAGATAAGAAGAACTCTCCACCTCACAATTCTAGCACATAATCGATTTTTCCATTTATTTGTCATTTAAAAGTTGCTAATTCAATCCATTTTCTGCAACCGAAGCCCCTCTCCACCCAAGCAGACACACAAAATGGTACAGTTTGATTAATGAAATCACGCTCCACTGAAACTGACGAAGCAAACCGTTTAACACACTTTCAAACACTTTCGATAACTGTAATCGTTTTCTAAATTGTTTAACCCTCTCCTTCCTTTCTTCACATTATACTCTCCAGACCCAACCATTATCTAAACCCACGCAATAAGTCACTTTCCAAAGGCTTTCCCTGTATTATTATAAGGACAGATCATCTTGTTCAAGAGATAAACTCAAATTATTTACGCGGGCTTTAGACTTCAATTAGAGGAATAAAAATGCGATTGGAAACCGTTCGAGATTACGGAAAACGGGTTTGTCCGCTGAGGATATTGGATCGGATGGATTTGTTAAAGGGACGAATTAGGATTTGGAGAAAACTATTGTTTCGAGCAGCCTTGGCTTTCTTATTTCTCTTCCAATGGACATAGTTTCTCCAATTTCAAAGCTTTCCACGCATTGTTTGGACAGAGGGATCAGGGTATTGATATCTTTAAAACTATCCAGAGAAATTACTCTTCAGAGTACTGCTATTTTTATTTTATTTACTGCATGTTATACGACTTTAAAAGGAATTCTGAAGTATATTTCTTATATATTTTTCAATTATTTTTTTCTGTGTATTATTACGTCAGTGTAATTTATTTTGTACTGAAGTCTCTAGTTTGGAAATTTAATTTGATATCTTCTCAGTAACATTGAAATTAATAGTAATAACAACCAACTAATTGCCGTTAAATTGGAGACGTGTAAATTTTATCACATGTTCTGTCTTAATAACATATTAGTTATTTTCAAAATGTATCAGATCTACCAAAAATTCTATCAGGTTGGGTAGTGAGAGAAAATAATACATTTGTCACGCGTTTAGTTAAATTTACTTTACAATATAATTTCTTTCTTTACTTGTGACTTATCGCAAAGGCGAGGGTAATTTGTAAATACCCTTTTTGAAAAATGTCTTGTCTTAAAGCTAAAACAATGCTTGACTGGCAT
>BMAW01107023.1:113387-126377 GCA_019974015.1 Nephila pilipes
ATAAAAAAAAATGTTTCAAAAGATTTTATTGAAAATTTACTAAAATCTGTTCTCAGAAAACCATTTTATATATCATATATGGCAAGCAGCTTATTTCAGTTCTATGAATATTTGCATGATTAACCTAACTAAATGTTGTCAGTTTATAGGAAAAAAGGGAATTTATAAAATGAATTATAAATGTTAAATTAAAAAAAGAAAAGAGTGAGCCTCACATTTTGAACAATAATAAAGAAATTTTTAAAAGATGCTTGAAAAGATTTTATTGAGATTTCTTTAATTTTAACTAACATTTGCAAAATGCATCTAATAAATAGCAACAATAATTGATGGATATAAATGTTGCAGCTAAAAAAAACTGTCATTTGGAAATTGAAATATTATTTATCATTCTCTTTTGGGGAATAAAAACAAATTTGGCTATGTACATAGAATATTTTTGTTATTCATATTATCAAATGTCGTATTTTGTTTTCTAAACGAGTAACTTAATTGAAATGAAATATTGGATGCTCTGATAATATCTAAAAAATGGTGGAAATGTCCTATGTGCGCAATCTTATTACGCATAACCCATTCCAGTTTTAGAACAATGTCTAGACAATGGCTATATTTCAGACATTGTTATGAAAACCAGACAGAGCAGTGAGAAAATAAAGAACAATTTGTCTGCACATGGAAGTAGTAAGACAAAAAAAAAATTAAAAACGCTTACGTATATGTCAATACTCGAAAGCTTAGAATTGAAAAATGGAAGAAAATAAGAAAAAAGAAGGCCTTAATCTCAATACTTTAGAGATAATGTAATAAAACAAAAATACAGTTTTAGAAATATATATATATCAGAAAATACATTAGGACATATAAAAATTATTGTGGAATGTTATGTATTGAGAATTTAAATTAATTGATGGGTTTCCTCATAGTAGCATTACATTTTCTGTGGTTTACAGATACAAACAGAAAATTATAAGAATTTATCTTTGTAAGAACCATATAAAGTAGAAAAATATTATAAATCCTAAAATCCGAAAGAATAGAAAAAATTTGTATTAAAAGTACTGATAGTCTGAGACTTATTTTGAAAAATGAGTTTTTCAAGTTACTAAATTATAGTAATTAACCGATAAATATCATAAGATTAAAATTATTAGCACTAAATATTTTATTTGTTAATTCTTAAGGGACTCACTTCTGAAGCAGAATTTTCTTTATTTCGGTAATTTTAAGAAATACCCGAATATTAAGAATTTTTTTTTAAAGATTGACTTTTCGTTCAGTCACCAATGTCTTGTGTGGATTTATTTAATAGTTAATATTTCTTAATGAGAGCAATATGTGAATGTTTGATTTTTTGTGGAAAAAAAGTGCATACAAGAAGTAATATATGAAAAGCTACAAAACCACGAATATTAGTATACATTTTATACTTTAAACTGAATTGCTAAGCTTTTTTTTACTAATCATTTATGGAAAAAAAAAGGAATAGTAACAAATTAACAAAAATAAATTGGCGAATGAATCAAAGACAATTTTTTTTAAAAAATGCCTAATAGACAAAGTCATTTTTAAATTCTTATTATTAGCTCATATTCTTCCTATATATATTTATATATCTTGTTTAAATTTTCAATCGTTAATAAAATACTTTTTATTCATCCACACAAGTTCAAATATATTTTTTTAACTTGTAGTGGTTGACATTTGATAATAATACGGTTATTTTCAAATATTAATTCATTAATTAAATTTAATTGGGGGAAATGCAGTTTAGACCAACAGCTTGGCGCGATTTCAAAAATTGCCAAACTTGGCGATTTTTTTTTTGGCTGAACATTATTTTCTCGAATCGGACCAGGGTAGCCACATTTGGCAAAATACCGCCAAACAATTCCTGTCGCTAGGCCAAACTGCATTCCAACCATTTAATTCACCGGATGAATTAAGAAACAAGCCAATGCTTCTACTTTGTCATTTGTCTTGCAATGGCAAAGTTGGTAGAGCGTCAATGTAGAATCTTCATGCCTTCGGGTCGAATCTCGTAGATGCATAAGAATTTTTTATTTGATTTCCAAATAATTAATCTTGGTTTTATATGGGAGAAAAAAATTTATCTTATATAAGTTATTTAGCAGGATATAAATTTAGGAATAAATACCGTCAGTGACGAAACGTGTAGATCGCTGGAAAAAAATTTCTTTTACCACTTAATATTGCGATTCTGTCATATATATATACATATTTATATTAATTGTAATTATTTAATAAAAAGTAACTAAAATAAAATTTTTCTTTGTTGACCTAAGTAGGAATTGACTTAATTTTTTTTATATTACTTGTTAACATTACAGTTATAGGGAAAATTCTGAATAAAGTGACCTCTTTAAGCAACTCAAACTAATTAAACAGTATTTTTTCATTTAAGATAATCTAAATGGATACTGTATTATGGGTTTCTGGATCAGTGTATTACGTTTTGTATTCTGATTGATAACTTCGCGATAGAAAAAAAAATGAAACTTAAAAAATTGTGTCTGTTCACAGTATTAATAATTATTAAATTACATTACATCAATAATTATTTACTTTTACGAACAATAAATTAATTTCTTTCGTATGTTGTGTGTCAGTTATAAATTTTTTTTTCTTTAATTTTTTTCAATTAAAATTTTTCTTCTTTACGAGACATCATTTCAGTTATTAAAAAAAAATCTCGAAGAAAATCGCGACAGATTGCTTGTAAAAGCAGAGAATGATTTGTGTAAAGGGAATAAGCAGAGGAAAATGAGTTTTCAAAAACAAAATTATATTTACAAAGTAAGTAAATAAATTTTCAATTTCTTTTAAAGCGAAAACAAAATCTCCAATTTTTTTAACTAAGTTAGTAATACACTTTTTGCAGTCATTTGGAAAATAATTTTTTCTATATTTTGTCCCTTGACTTGAATTCCTTATTCAAACAAACACGAATTTGTGATATAATTAGAGGAAATAACGGTTTCATGATTAAAACTATGTTTGGCATTTTTTTTATACTTTAACGATTTTTTTTTATTTAATTACCGAGAGTTATTGCTTTAATATACTTATTTAACTCATTTTAATTAATGAAACAGTTCAAGAATGTGTAAGTTTGATTAAATAAATTGGAATCATTAATTATACTATCACTTATAACATATAATTGTTGATTCATTAAACTGCTATATATACTGTCATTTTTACTTAATAAATTCACCGAAATATGTTTCGATTAAACAGAGTTACAATATTCAACACATTTATTAAAATTCTAAATATTTGCTTTAATACATGACAAGTAATGTGATATCACATCGTAATCAAATTCTGTCTAAAACTTTCTCACACATCAACTTGCCATAAGCAATGATTTAATGATAACGCGATGAATTTCAGAGTCATACGGCAGAATAATAATTGTGTTACTATGGTAACGGACACATCGATATGGAAAGGTTTCGAGGATAATTATTTTGATCTGTTAACGGATGATAACTGAGTAAGTATGCAATATCTATTATAGTATACCATAAGCTGCAAAATATTTTTATTTGATGGATAGAGATAAATTTAATTGAAACCTTCTCTTACATAAAATGCTAAAAAATGATCGTTGATGTAATTTTAAAAAATTGCAGTTATTTTGAGTTTAACGTAATTTATTTTCAGTAACAGATAAACTAGATTCATTTGAGCTAATAAATGTGCTAGGAGAAATTTATTTATTTAATGAGTACAAAATTTTTATATTCTAAAAATGTCATTCTAAGAAATTAATTAGTGCTATACATGTCAGCTAAAAGCTGAATAACTAGTCGGTTTTAGCACGCAGAGGGAGATATTAAAGATCCTAAAAGAGACTGAATCTCGATTTATTTGCCCACTATATTAAGGGAATACTTAGGAAATTTGTAAAATTAAAAATATTACTTTCATTACATCCTAAGATTGCATTTTGTGCAGTTGAAATTCGAACTAATTATGGGCTTGAGTTCCACCCGTAATAAAACTGTAACTTGACACCGAATTTCCTATGGAGGAATATGTGTTTTGAATCAGGAAATTTATAAAAAAAAAAAATTAGGCTTTTAAAATATCATAAAGAAATGAAGTTTAAATTAGAATTTTTTATTTATTTATAACAAAACACAAGGAGATTAATACCAGTAATACAAATTTTTAATAATTCAGTTTAGTTCCATACGGACTTCCCCAATTTCTCAAAATAAAGTTTTATAAGCAATGGAAATACAAAATTAAAATAAAATGCTCCATTATTTGTTTTTTATGCTTCAGTACTCAAAATTGCTTAAATTAAATTAACATAAATGTTTCAAAATGTATATGTTTCAAGAAATTTTTCTGTTATTCTGCATTTCAAATTAAATGTCATTAGTTAGTATAATTCGTATATTGGATAAGATAATACTTACATATTTACATATTAAAATCATATACAAGAAATTATTGCTAAACATTCAGATTTGCTTCAGTTATTAAATACAAAATCAGTACCTTAATAAATTCATTGTTTATTAATGTCGTACTTAGAAGCAACACCGGGACTTGTAATAATGAGCCATGTTTATATGACGAGGATGACAAATGAGCTATTAACTCTTGATCCAATGATTCATTTGATTGGTTTTACTAACATTACACTAGAAGTAACACTAGGGCTATTGACGACGGGCTTCATAAATCTGAATTTCGGACAAGTGACAAGGACGATAGCTGAGATGGCACCTACCTTTAATAACTTCCACATCCCAACAATGGGAGGACTTTGAGATACGACATATTTAACGTGCATCAGTTCTGGCTACACCCCAGGTCTTCGGTGGCCAAGGCTCGAACCCGCAACTCAAAGAAAACTTCCAGCCGCGAGTGTACGCAACCATGGCCACTAGGCTACCGTGGTCATTCTTCAACTCCAAGTTTTCACACCTAGCTCAGGTATCATCCTCGTCACTTGACCGAGGTTCAAATTTATGAGGTCCGTCGCCAATAGTCCTCAGGTTGCTTCTAATGCGACGTTCATAAGAAAACTATACTTGATTTTTATTCAGGTTTTGTAGTTTAAACAGCTGACTGCTCAATAATTAAATTTAATAAATGCCCATACTTATAATTCAAATCATAACACATATTATAATCTAAGAATATCCAAAAGTGAATCAATGCTGTTACATGAAGAAAAAAAAAACTAAATACTCAAGAACATAATTAAATTATAAATTACTAACTATACAAATCAGATAAAAATTTATTTAAATAATCAAACAATTGAAAAAACCAAAAAAATCGAAATAAACTATTAAAGAACCAAATAAACGAATTAAAAGAAAGTACAGTTATAAGAATAATAGAAATAACATACATATTACTATTCAGTATTTTGGAATGGAATAATGTGTGTTTATGCCGGTAATTACTGCCCAAACTTATATATATATATATATATATATATATATATATATATATATATATATACCACTGAAGACTTGCTGTTTTATTTGGAACGATGCATGTTAAATCTGACTAATATAGTACAGTTGGAAAAAAGAATTAAAAAAACATTATGTTCAACTTTTTACATTCAAAAAAATATTCAACACCAGATTTTAAAATGAATCTAAAACTACAAAAATCTTCGTTCCTGCAGCATGGACATTTGAGATAACGCTTAATATTTTGATTTTAAAAAGCAGAAAATAATTATTCTGACATATCTTAGAATTTATTACATTCCATCTTATAATTAAGAATGCCAAAACTAAATAACACCAATAATAACTAATGAGATATATCGTTAATTGCGATAATAAGTTAACATAATAAGTAAGTGCATACAGTTCGAAAAAAAGTAATTTTCTAAAAAAAAGTAAACTATAAGTAATCAAACGCAATTTGCCATATTCATAATCTCATTTTCGATAGGAATAAATTCTTTTTGTTCTATTTTATTAACGTTTTATTATATGCAACATGAAGGATATCGCAACATACCTCGAAATTTCGAGCCTCGGTCAAGAGACGAGGACAACACCTGAGCTTTCCATTCTCTCCTAACTTCAACACCACGCCATTTGAAGCCTTTGAGCTTCGTTTGATTTAACACATATCAGCCTTGGCTACACGGTGGTTCTTTAGTGGCATCAAGTCTTGAACCCCCCACTCAACGATAACCATCGCCCGCGACCATGACCACTAGCCCTTTCGCTACCGAAGGGAGAAAAAAGAAGTGCTTCTCTGGGCCCGCGGCTTCTCGCCGCGGAGTGTCACTCTGTGCCCAGACGATTTTAGATACTAAGCCTAATTCGTGAAAAAAATTCCTCTAAAATCGGCTATTCATTAAAATATTTTGGTTGTTTACATATCTTATTTAAAATGCATTAAACTTAATATATACAAATGAAAAAAGGATTTAATCGAAAATTGAATGTTTTACACATAAAATTACATAATAAATCATACTTTTAAGAAAATACAAAATATATTTACATAATGTAATGAATTTCATGGTGTAATGATGTACCGTTACATGGAATATATAGATAAAAAAGATAAATCTTATTTTGCTGTATGGTATATTTATAGGGAAAAAATCAATGCATAGCTCACGTCATATATCTTACACACATATTCTGACACTTCACGCAAGATTTTGAGCAAAGGGCACATCTTAGTCCTCCCCCCCCCCTTTTTTTTTACTTTAATGTCTATGTACAAATTTGGATTATTTTTGCTTACATTACTTTCAGATTCATTCATTATTTCGCAAATATCAGTATCAGATAAATACTTTCTTTTCGTCATGACTGTCGCTATAAATAAAAACCGACTGAATGAAATGAACAGCAGAGAGTATCTGCTACCTAAAGCCCTAACCCCCATAACGGGCCATAAATTATCCTTCGAACTTCTAAGAAGCAAGAAGAAAGAAAAAAGTAAACTGAAAGCAAGTGCACCCTTTAAATCATGTCATTACATTTAATGATCCGCACCGCATTATAAGCTTTTAACAATAATCTCCTCCCTCCCACCTCCTGATACCCAGAAGTGAAATCCTAGCCCATATAACCAAGGTCAACATTGCAAATAACCTATCTATATAGATTTCGTGGTAATGTAACACCCTCTAGTAATATTAAAAAAATCAAATAAAACGTTCTCTGTAAGCGTATCACTATTGATACGCTGGTCTGCAGAAGGCATTCCGGAGCGTATCTATTGTAATACGCTGGGTACAGGAGAGCCACAGCGAGCGTATCAAATGTGATACGCTGGTAGTGAACGGGCTAGTCTACATCGGTCACTAACACTAATAAAAGCTTTTGTCTTGTTCTAATAAACTTATGTCCGTATTTGTACTTAGATTGAGTTGACTTTTAATATTGTAATACATTTCTGAAATCATAACTTTTCCCTTTGATAAATATTTCAATCGCTTTATTTGATTAAATTAATCTGAGTTTTAAGAGTTCGATACAAAATATTCTCACAGTAGATTTGAATTTAAAATTAAATATATGTTTCTGGTCATAAGAAATTGAAAATAATATATCTCGTGCTCTTTGACTTTAATTTACTTTTAAAGATTTAAATATGTCTATAATGATAATTTTATTTACATAATTTGATTATAATCATCTTCGATTTTTTCTGCATACGTTTTTTGGTTCGATAATCGTTCAACAAAACTTCGAGAGAAAGGCGATAACATTTTATTTCAAAAGGTTTTAAGTTAATCTAAAAACAAATAAACCCTGCAAAAATTTTAGATTTGCTTCAATTCTTGAATTATACTGTACTTCAGAAATGACAATAAACTCAAAATTGTTGATTGATAATTGTTGCAGTAATTCTATTAACTGATATATCCTTTCTTCTTCTTTCCATTTGTTTATGTATTTATATATTTACCTCCTCAGTTTTTGGCAATCTTGAGTTATTAACTTTAACATGTGAATTTGTGATAAGGCGTTTGATTAATTTGCATACAAGAATAACACTTTTTTTAAAATTTAGTTCGTCTTAATAATCGAATTTAAATTTCTGATATCCATGCAGCCCAAGTGTGTCCAAGAGGTCTGTCGTCACTTTTTATGGAAGTTAAAAACTGCGAGGTCCGTCGCCAATAGCCCTCGCATTGATTTTAAATGCGACATTAGTAAAAAGTCAATATTTTGTCTATTTCTTGAACAAAGTTATGTCTACTATTTTATTTTTGAAATATACTTATATTTACTTACTATTTATACTTATTATTTTAACCAACAGATTTAAATTAAAATAGATTGCTTACAATGACTAAGTATGTGGTCAGAAAATAAACTTTTGAGACGAATTATTAAATTATCATATTTTTCGCAGTTTTACAGATATACTTATTTAATATATTTACGTACATTGGCTTCATTGCAGTTTCGGTGGGTTGATTTATTGTAGCTGGCCACGGAAGGAAAACAAATTAATATCCTAAAAGTAATGTAACTTTTATTTTTTTAAATATTAATTTGATTTGATTTTGAATAATTTTATTTATTTATGTATATTTGTTTCTTTTAATTTTGTTTTATATGAATTATTTATTTATATATATTAGTTTCCTTGAATTTTTTTTATATGAATTATTTATTTATATATATTTATTTCCTTTAGTTTTATTTGAATTATTTATATATATTTATTTGAGTCATGCTTATAATTATTATGTTTTAATGCTATTTTTAAATGATTTCAATAAGGAATTTTCATTGAATATTATTTTCATTGTAAACAATTTCATGATATTTACCACTTATTATTTTTTTGTCCAATTATTTGTCCACTAAATGTTTACAGTGTACTGTATTGAAGACTATTAATAAAAAGGACTTGTTTTCAGGACATCACATTTATTTGCGCACATCTTTTCAAACATAAATTCAAGACACAATTTTACACAAGCACCACTTTTTCAACGTTCGTCTTAACCTCTTGGAACCAAACTCAATACTAAAATTCATATCCGTTGCCAGTAAATTACCTAAAATCAAAACTATGATCTGGTGTTGCCAAAAAAAATATCTTAATAAAGAATATTGAAAAAGGTATTACTTTAAGTTTAAATCGTCTGCTTTTAAAAGTAGAATAGGTAATGTCTTAAATAAAGTATCACAATAGATTAAATCATCTGCCTTTATAAGTTGGACAGATAATATCTTAAAAAAGTATCCAATCGTTTGTTTTTAAAAATTGAATATGTCACAACAGCCATAAATCGTAAGAAATATTTTTTTCAACCTTTATACTCTGTTTTGAATCATTTAAATCTCAAATTTGTCATCATAGAAACATTTTCAATATTTTCAGATTAATTGTATCTTGCATACATACTGGGATGAGATTGAAGCTTTATTTTCGTGATTAAATGGAATATTTTGCCATATCTTTAAAAGTTATTTGCTAATCATTCTAAAATATAAGCGAGATTTTTTTTTTCTTGTTTGGAGAGATAAAGTGGGTAAATATTAAACTGGATATGAATACTTCTTTCTTATTTGTACATATTTATGAATGTTAATGTGAAGTTGTTAGTTGTTTAAAGCCTCTAATTTGAAAATAATAAATTTAAGTAGCAATGAATGTCCTTGTTTTAAAAGGTTCTTTTTCTAATTTATTTTCTTTATCTTGATAATTATTTTTCTTTAAAGATTTATGTACTGCCATCAAGTAACATTCTTTTTTATTAAGTAAAGTTACTGCAATATATCTCAGTATTTTTTGCTTTAATGTCATTTTGAATGGATTTATTTTATTTTATTTATTTATTTATGTATTTGAATCTTTTAATTAAATATTATATTTCTAGCAAAAATAACAACTACTGAATTTAATTAATGTAGGCTTATTTCTCCACCTAATAATCAAAACAAGAGTTTAAAAGTTTATTTAATGAAACTTATTTTTCGTTCGTATTATTTATTTTAATTCATAATAATATCCAATCTTTCTTGATACCTTTTAATGTATTTATAGACTCAGTGTATTATCTACATTTTTTCGATGCTTTTAAAGTGACAGAATACATTCAAAACTTCAAATTTCTATTTTTGGCTTCATATTACAGTTCAATCTTTTATCTTTAAAAATCTTTTGAGCTTCGTTTCTATTTTATTTAGAAATTGAGTTACAGCAGATTTTTTAAAAAAAATTTTGATCATGAATTTCTTTCACCGGAAAGGCTCTAAACATAACTCGTTTTTTTTATACTTTTCATTCATGCAAAGCTCAATGCATAAGTGGACCTGAAATTTTAAATATTTGTTTTTCAAATACCTATACATAAAATGGACTATTCCTGAGATTTTATACTAAGTAGATATTTTTTGTATTAAAGTGAAAATTACAATGACTTTCAGAAAATGTTTCAGTGCTCAAAACTTATGTAATAGATTTCTACGTAAAGGCTATATTATCAAAATAATAGCCTGTACTCTAGATAATAATTTATTTTGTATTATTCATTTTATAAGATGTTAATATATTTATTTTCTTTTGAGTTATCCTGTTGTGCAGAATGTCTTATTTTCAACATATATTTGTATAAAATGCTGTTTTGACAGTAAAAATATACATTAATAAAACTTGTTTTATTTTTTTTCTAATTTTGAAGTAATGAAGTAAAGTCATGAAATATGCATTTTATATAAAACTGTTTAATCTAAAAAAATTCTCTTCAAAGGTGAAATGTTACCTTAAAGCTCAGGAATATAGGAATATAATAAGTATTATGAATTTTTGGAATAATACATATATATTGCATCACTAAATTAATTTAGAAGTATAGTATACTTATTTTATACGTTTTTTGGTAATATATTTTTAATTGATGTTAATGCGAATTTGTTAACGGTTTTAAAACTTTATTTCGATAAAAATATTTTTCAGCAACAATAAATACATTCCTTTTAAAAGTGTTTTTTTTTTTTGTTTAGTTTCTAATTTCTTAATTATTTTTTCCTTTCAATGTTTATAGGCTGATGGAAACTTAAGTTCATAACATTCTATTTTATGTTCTTTGAATGCAACTACAGCAACATATCTAGATACGCTTTGCTGCACTTTGTTTATTGTACTAGGCAATATCCCTCAGAAGATACAAAATCGATTTTCCTCCTCTATCTACCTCGATAGTAGACTCCTGGCCCATGAATGCCAGGTATCATCCGGATAGCATATGGAATGTGCCAAAATTGACAGATGATGACAAATAGACACTCTATGATCCCAAATCCTATACCTCGTATCTCTAGAAATAGCCAAGATTTTCCCCTGGAAAGGGCTACTTCACGTTCTCTCTATAAACACGGAGAAGAGAGATGTTTGTGAGATACCATGTGAAAGGAATCGGTGATTTAGTACGAGAATCGAGTTGAAAGGACTTTGATATGGAATTGTTACTGAGAAAAAGTAGAAAGGATTTGGAATAGGAATATTATCAGGGTAATAGTGCTCTGTAAATGTTGTTTTGTTACAGGTGTAAGCACTTCAAAGGGCTTTTAAGGAAAAATAATATTTGCAATGCGTTGTGAAAGTACTATTGCTTTGAAATTTACGCAGAATTTATTCTGAATCACTATTTATATAGTTTTATTGCAGCTGTAAGAGATTGCTATGAATAAAATATATTTGTTTATCAGCATGTACTTAAATATTTATTCAGCGATATAAAAAATGGACAATTATGCATACGGATAAAAATAATTTTTTTTATCCGTATAGTATATAGAAAATGTCTAAATGAATTTATTGCAGCTATAAGAGCTTGCCACAAATTAAATATATTTGTTTATCAGCATATATTTAAGCCAATTATACACCAAAATTAAAAAATAGAAAATTATGTTAATGGATAAAAACAGAAATTTTTTTAACCGTAGCAGTAGAAATGATGAGTCTAAAATTTATTGTAGCTGTAAGAGCTTACTATGAATTTATATTTGTTTATCATTACGTATATAAACCAATTATGCACCAATATAAACAATTGATGATAATGCATGCGAATAAAAATAGAAAAATTTTCAGAGTAGTAATTATATAAAAATAAAGTGTTTTTTTATCGAATCAAACATTACATAAATAAATATATTTTTGTTAAAATTAGAACGTTTATCAATTATTAATATTACAAGGAAAGTACGAAAAAAGGTTGTAATAAATTAATCAAATTTAATAAAACCTTTTAATATAGCTGAACTAAGTAATAATTGAGTAAAAATGGAAACTTTTATTATTTTAATAGTTAACTATCACTGTAAAGATTTTGAACTTGTACAATTGCAAATACACTTTAAGTATTATTTCAGCAAGATTTTTATTTAAATCAATAAAAATTGATTGATACTTTATTCTTCATATTTTATATTTCTGTATTACTTACCAATTCATGAAAATAATATTAAATCTGGAAAATTAATGAAATTTAAATTAAAAGATATTGGTGAGAATTATAGAGGACGTTGGTGCATTTATATCAAAATAAACTTGAATTCTGTTTATACATGAGTAACTGATATTAAAATATTATTGACTGAATATTTCTTATCTTATAAGTATACATTTTATATTTTTAAGATATTTTACTTAGAAAAAATATTTAAAATTATTTTAATTACATGGAATAGAAAGGATTTTAATGAATATTTCAGTTTGCTTAAAATCATTATTTAGCAGTTTATATAACTAAATTGAAATCTCTGTTACGTATTATTTTTTCATATAACAAAATTTAAAAATGATATATTCAAGCCTATTCATACGATATATTTCAACTTATTCAGACAGTATTTGACAATATTTCAAACTCAGTTTATTCTGATCCGTATGGATCTGAGAACACATCATAGCTTTTTACCAAACAAATTTATTCCTACCCCTGCCTTAAGAGAGTGAAATTTAAAATAAACACCGTCCGCATAC
>BMAW01107029.1:0-57972 GCA_019974015.1 Nephila pilipes
GAATAAATGAATGTATAAACCATTATTTAGAGCAATTTTTTTATGTCTCGAATTAAGGTTGTTCCACAACTATTACAAGGGATTACCAGAGGTTTATTTTGGCATTTTAACAACTGACAAAAACCATACCTAAGCGTCATCTCTCTTCCAATCTTCCACATCACATCTCATAGGGACTTAACATGCCTTGTTAAGTTCAAGAATTTTAGCTATATTAAAGAATAACCCCCATACACGGAACGCTTTTTTAAGACTGAAAAATAGTCCACAGCAGTACACATGCCATGTGTTCGAGTCCTAATTCAATGAAAGAACTAGTAGGTTGGTGCATATTAAATTTAATCATCGAACTTCTGAGTTTCCACGAGGTGGAAATTTAGAAAAATGAGCTATCAGCTCAAATAAGGTTATCTTAATTCAACCATAGTTCAGAATGTGGAGTTCCTTTGCCAGCTGTCCTTCCAACGATAAATAAATGATAGAGAATGCAAGTTTTGTGGTGTTTAAGCCGTGTGGCAAGTTTATCAACCAAAGACTTCTGGGGTGGAAAGAGGGGGGCTTATTTCTTTAAATTTCGAATATGCCAACAACCTTCATTTTAAGATCTGGCAGGTGTGGTCTGAAGAGTTAGGAGCCAACTCAAGTATCGATTTCGGCACAGGATTGTGGTTTCAAATTATGCGGTCTGCGTCCAATAGCTGAAGGGTGGTAATTCGAACAAGTTAAACCAATCAGTTGTACTTCTTTTTTTTTATAAAGAGATAAACTATTAGTGTTATGTCATAAAATTGAAAATAGAATCACGGGGTGTTATACTTGAAAATTTCACAACTGTGTTATTCAGAATGAATTCTCCAGGATCAGGGGCAGTAGAAATACAAGTTCGAGTAAATACTGTAGCTCAAAATTAAAAAATGGAATCATAGAGTGTCCATTGAGGCCTCTACCAAAGGAGAATTGAGGAAGCTTGAAAAAGGAATTACTATTTCTGATGATATCTTCTGAATATGACTGTGGTTTAAAAGATAAAGACGGCCACTGTAATTCTTTTTATACAGAATAGGTCCAGTGACCGTCAAGTCGCAAATTCGAAGCTCGGTTACTCGGAACATTATTTCATAGAGTTATGAGAATTTAAGCGGTTAAATTCAACTGGTCTCAAAATATTCGAATTGTACGGAGAGGAAGTTCGTAAAGAGTGGTGTCATCCTGTTTAGTTGAAAGTGTCAAAATTGTTCAAATTGTCGAGGATCGTAGCTAATAACTCGAATCTCTTCAACCTGACTTTATGCGAACAAATAGGGATCAAAAATTAAAATCGTAAGATATTTATTTATCTCCAATGGTCCAACGCGACATTAAGATGACATCAAATCACAAGTACATAAACTTCTACAACATTTAAGCTGAATTTAGAATATCTAGTCTAATAATGAAGCTCACATATAATTTCTTTCCCGATAACTTATAAATTATATTGTGTTGTTCTAAAACGGATGTTGTTAAACGTTAGTCTTGTGACCTCACCCCCACGCTCACTCCACGGACTTCCAACCAACCAAAATCAAGCATGAAAAAATACGTTTAGTTTCTAATTTAATTTAAAATTTATAAATAAATAAATTTAAATGCTCATTTATTGCATTTTTTATCAAATTTTATTTTGATTGATTTTTGATATAAAAGAAAGTTTATCTATTGTAAACAAGCAATAGATTTTTCTTGAGAGAATATGTATTTCAAAAAGCTTACAAAAGTTCTATTAAAGTATTTTGAAGGGATAAAGTAAAATTTTATATTTTGCACAAATATTCATTGAACAACTCTGAAATGAATCGAAAACTAATTAGAGGAAAATGCAGATTAATTAATTCGAACGTTGATTTTCGATGCAGTTATCGGAGGAAAATATGCATAAAGTTAAACTATTTTACAAATAAGGAAGAACTGAAAATTAAAATCATATACCATAACTGAATTCTTAAGATGTTAGAATAAAAAAAAATTTTAAAAAGTATTTATTTCTTGGAGAAGAACCTTAATGTTTCTATAACACATTGAATTTCGGAATAAGGAAATAGCATTTTAATAACTTTTTATAAGTTTAAGACGTGGAGTTTCTTCATGAGAGTTTATTTTTATGAGTTTATCATTTATTGTCTTACATTTTCTTTTCGAAAAAGAAATTTTATTAAAGGAAAAGAAAAATTTAAATAATTGATAGACGAATTTTTTCATTGGGAATTAACGAACTTATCTCAAATTTTTCATATTTAGGATTAGAAAATATAATTTTTTATAGAATATTAAGTTTTGCTTTGAAGAACGAAACCACGACTCCATGTACAAAAAAAATAAATAAATAAATAAAAAGAACACTTCATCAAAATAGGAATGGTATGTTCTAAAATAGTTGGCAACTTTTTCTTTTATAAATAATGCAAAAATGTTAATACCTTTCAATTAAAAACACTATTTCTTAAGAACAAAATTGGAGCTTGATTTTTAAGTAAAGCAATAACGATCATATAAATTCCATCTGTTTGCCGAGTTCGTATCAAAACATTCTTTGACAGTTAACGAAACATTATATGAATTTCTTTTAAAGAAAACACTCTGCAAAATTAAAACTTAAGAATAATCACTCTGCAACACCCACATCTAGAGAACTAAAATGGTAAACAAAAACCTCGTGGGACACTTACTTCTTTTTTTCGAACGCCTCGATATTCCTCGAAGACGAAAAGCGCGGGAACTTCTTCGAAATGCGTCGGACTTCGCGAGGGGATGAGCGAACGATACCGTAGCGACCGAAACTGCGCTGCTAACTGAACCAGGACGAAAGAGTAAATTCAGTTTATATTCCAAAGCGGAGAGAGGTAGTGGACGATTTTCGACCAGCGCGCATCGTTTGGCTACTCCTCTCCTCCTCCCTCTTCCCGCCGTTTTGATAATTTTTTGTTATTTTTGTTTTTATTCTTTTATTATTATTTTTATTGTATTCAATCACCCCCCGCACTGGCCTTTCCAGCTTTGTTCTGTCGGGGACTTTTTATTTTTTGTTCTTGATTGTTTGAATTTTGTTTTTCGTTCATCCTCACCTGATGAAGGAAGGGTCACGTGATGACGGACACGAGGGGAGGGGAAAGAGGTCGTAGGGTCGCGGTCCCACCCAACGGGGTGTTCGACGCGGAAATACTTTTCGACTCGTTTTCGATATGCAAATCGGTGGAATCCCAAAGCTCATCAACAACGTCAGTCCAACTGCCATCTTCTGAGAAATGCAGAAATTAAAATCCGCGCTGTGTCGTTTCCGGATATTTCTGGTTCGCAATGCAGACGATTATTCATCGGCGAGAAGTTTCAACTTTGTTCTATGAGTAGGAGGAGCCCTTGAATATGCAAAAGACTTAAATCACCTCTTTTATTTCACCTTTCGCGCTGTTTTAGTGGTTTTATACCAAAAAGTGGAAATTTTTAATCCCTTTTCAACTAGCAATAATCATTGTTTTCGGGGGTAGCTTTTTTATTATTATCGATACGACTCGTTTTATTAAAATACTACTTTCGTTGTAATATTTCCTTCGTGATATTATGAAATATATACAAGATTTAAATCGTAATTGTTTTCTTGAAGTGTTTGTAGCTTATAATGATGCTAACAGTTTTATTTTATTTGTTTTCCTTCTTGTGATATTTCTGAATAAAATCAAATAAGATCCGAGATGTGAATCACCTTTTTTGTTATGAAGCTTGAATAGAATTAAAAACTAGTTATTAAGAATATATTGATGATATAGTTACTTTTTTTTGTTATTCATTAATAATTTTTTAAATCTTCTAATGGTAGAAGACAGCATTCAAAATTGACTAATGATAAATTGCTCTTCGTCTTTAATAAGATTCTCATCGTTTTTTGTCTAATTATTCTTTTAAATGTCAACAACACAGAAAATAAAAATACACGTTAAAAGTAGGTGAAAATATTTACTATGCTATTCTTCAGTAAATTTTAGAAGAAATTTTTTTTTATTATTTTTTTAAAAATTTTAATCGAATAAATGTCAGAAGCAATAACAAAATAATTTTACGTTGATTCAATTTTTAAGAATTTGATTTTGTGTTGCTTAAATTAAACAAAATATATATAAAAAAATATGTCAAATACAAATCAAAAAATAATTATGAGCTTTGAAATAACGTCTAAAACATCGCAAATTCTAGTTGAAAAAGCTGGTTAAAATGCTAATTGTCAGCTGTGCTTTCAAAATCAAAACTAAACGCTAGGTTTAAGCCTCTTGTTTCTGAAACTTAATTTTATTCCTTTTTCAATCTACTTCGCATTCTGCTCAAGTGTCGCACCTGGATGCACCTTTTCACTGTTTTAAAGAGATGCAATGCTTTTATTTTAAGACCTCGAAAGTCGGAGATTCCATGCATGGAAAACAGTTAACCAGGCTTTCTGTAAACTCTAATTCCAGTCCCTTAAATTAATAAATAAAAGTTGACTTCTTCTAAAAAGTTCTATTGTTTCGAATTTTTCCATATATGTATGTATATTCAGATGTTGAAAATTTAAGTCTCAAATATAAAATATGAGATAAATAGAGAAGTATTTGATCTATTACAACGAAAATCGTCACAGAGAGATATTATATTAAGAGGTAGCTTATAGCAACATAATAATGCGTAAAAGAGGGAGATTGTTAATTAAATACATGTTATATCAAAAACGGTCAAATCATGGTGCAGTTTATCTCGGGAAATGTCCATCTAATATGGAGTGTGGTCGCAAGTCTCGCAACGAACCGTCATACTGTGTGTGAGGGTTTTGAGAAAGGCTTGTGGCAATAAGTCCCATTCTTCTAAAAGCAGGATTTTTAACCCCTTGGAGGATCCTGGAAGGGGGGAAGTTGTGCAGTAGCTTTTCCTAGATCATCCCAAACATTGGATCTGAAGACATTGAGTGTCAGTCCATACGGCCAATATCCTATTCTTCAAGAAAATCATCGACAATGTGAAATATGCGTGGCCTCACTTTTAGTCCATGAAACGAAAGTATCCGCCATCAACACTGGAAAAATATCAAATAAGCCTCAAAGATCCCATTCCTACAGTTCTGTTGGATGATTATTTGCATCAAATGCGTGCAGTGGTGTACGACTTCTAAATATGATTCTGTGCCAGACAAGGTTTCTTCTGCCATCAAGTTGGCCGATTTCAATTACGTTGTGAGAAGATAGCGAGCTACACTTTCTTTCCAGATGAGGCCTCGCCAAGAATGTATGTGCTGGATCTCGATTCAACTGTGAAGATAATTCGCACCTATTCTTGGTGTATCTTGGTGTTCGGCCCCCTGACACACTCTGTTTCGTCTCTCCTGTGTGATACTCTCAAAGGGAGATGCTCCACTGAACGTTGGATGTAAATGTCCCTCTCTGCTTGAATCTTAATAGTATTTTCTTAGAAATTCTTGTTCCAGACCCAGAAGCAAGGTCATGAGAAAGCTCTGTAGCCTTTATTTGCCAATATCATTGTTCACTTAATACCAAGTAGTGATCCTGTGCAAGTGTCATCGCTCTCGCATGGCCTTCGGGCGGGCTGGTGACAGTACCTCTTGATTCTACAACTTGAATACACTTTTGGTGCTATTAGTAACCATCGTGTAGTGATGAAATTGCTCAACATCAAGCCTCTCAACGGTTCACCATCTCATTGAAAGATCTAAGTATTCATTTCCATTGCAGTCAAACTTGTGTCTCTTAACACAACATTCACTATAGAGCAAGAGAAAATCCCAGATGCTTAGGCAGCGGTAGCCTAGGGGTCATGGTTGCGGATTCGCGGCCGGCGGGTTTCGCTGAGTCGTGAGTTCTAGGCTTGATGTCACTAAAGACCTGCCGCGTAGCCGAGGCTGATGCATGTTAAATCTATGGAGGCCCAATAGTCCTCCCGTTGGCGCGGCGTGAAGGTTTGTAGAGGGGTAGGGGTGCCAGTTCAGGTGTCGTCCACGTCACTTGACCGAAGGTTCAAAATTACGAAGTCCATCGCCGATAGCTCTCGTGTTGCTTCTAGTGTGACGTTAATAAAACCAATCCAATCTTAAATGATCAAACTTCTTATTATGCAACAAAACTAACGCTAATCACCATTTATTCCAAACTGGGTGCTAATTTAGTGCTATCTCCTTTTCAAAATACATGGATCACAAATATTCTTAATTTTATAGGTAGAAGTTTTGAATTATTGTGAAAAATGTGTTTATGGACATAATTTCGGACACCAGTATCTTTACGATGTGCATCACAAAAAATTAATTATTACTATGAAATAACCGAGATGTCTAGATATCAATAGTCCAAAATATTAATTGATCCTTATGTACATTACAACCATTCGTGTTCATTTGTTTGGTTTCAGAAAGACGTAGATTGAAATCACCCGCAGTAAAGAGGTTAAATGTGCCGAGTTGTACATTAACGGCTTTCGAATGGTCAAGAAACGTAGGGAAAATACATAACTCAGGATGGTGAGTAGAGAGCGAAGACCTAAGAACAATTAATTAAAAATTAAGTTTCGATCACGATTATTTTTAATAATAATTCGCACTTTTCGATATCCCGAGAAAATAATTAACAGTTAACGATATTGTGGGTTACTTCAATCTATGACTTCTTGAAACCAAGCAAATCAACATAAATAGCTATAATTTACAACATTATATACAAAGATCAATTGATATGTAGAATACATTTTTTCCAATTATCTCTCGGTTACTTAAAGCAATAATTATAATTTTACTATACCGCCTCGTACACAAGGCTAATATAGTCAAATATATTAATAATAGCCAGATTTATGCTATTTATAGCAATGATTTTAAATACCTTTTTAGTTTTTGACATTTATAATGTTATTGCAATTCTAGAAGAGATTAATAAGAAAATTATTATTTTTTAATTCCAATGGCAAGGCAGATACAAATATAAAAACTGGAACTGATAAAAGAAGTGACAGAAGTCATTACTTAAGAGTTCTTTAGTCGCCATGAACATCAATGGAGGCGGCCTGTATTCATTGTATCTGCTAAATGACAGAGAATGCAGCCAATTTTCGTAAAGAAGAAATTTAATGTTAATTACGTAAGAAAAATTTAATTACTTAGTTATGTTAGTGATAAAAGAAAATTATACATATTTTAATAATAAGATTTATAAATAGATTAAAATTATACCACAAAGTGGGTCTGCAATCAAAAGTTTATCCAGTATTTATTTATATTTTTATGAAAGTAATTATTTTTATTATAATAGTTTAAAATTTTTTGGATATATATATTGGTGTTGTTAGCGGAATATTTACATTTTTTGAAAAAAAAATAGACGATTAAATTTCTAGTTATATATTAATGATGAAAGAGAACTTTTTTTCCTTTGGGATTCATAAGGTACCCTTATGGGAGAATTCATTAAGCCTGATTATTTTCAAGAACATTATTTTTATAATATTATCGAAAAAAAAAATGACTGAAATACAGGATATTTACGCTAACTTGAATAACTTTTAAAAAATGGACTTCTAGCAGAATTTCATTTAAATTTTATAATGAGTGATTGAAAATAAAATAATTATAAAATTTAGTTCCTTTCTGTTTCATTTTTTCAACATTTTGATTAAATTTTAGTTTTAAAGTCTTTAAAACTTTTCTTGCATTAGAACGCTTTGTCTGTATATCCAGTTTTAAGCTTGAAAAAGGATAATTTCCATTTATAAGCGGGATATTTGTTTGTTGGTTGTTACTCAGCATGACGTCTCACGCAAGTTTTTGCAATCTTTTTTAATCTAGTTGAATAATTTTTACAGCATTCTTTTTCTGTTTTCATTAGGTACAGATTGAGTATGTCTCTTTATCTATATGAATATTTTTTAAATTTTTTTCAGCTGTTTTTTTTTTTTTTTTTTTGCATCTCATTTCTTTTTTAAATTTATGGAACTTCCACCAATAAGACGTTACTTAGCCAGCTAATCAGTCAAAATGCCAGATTTAGAAATTATATATATTATATCTAATTTTCATTACGGTTTTCATTTCCTTTATTGCCTTGTTTTAAATTTTTTTTATTTTAAAATAAAAAAGTTATTTTAATGCCTTTGTTTCCTATATTTTTAATGCCTTGCTTTACATTTAATCACGATTTAATTGTTTTTCTGTGTATTTTTATTTATTTTTTGTTCTAGTTTCTTACCAGTTAGAAGTTTAGTTTTATAAAAAAATTTCTATAGTCTAAAAAATTATTTGCAAGTTTTCTAAGTAATTTTCAAAATTTTTCTAATGCTTTAATTCTTGCATCTATTCTAATTTTAGTTAATATTTTCAATTATTTCTTCACATTCCTGAATTACTAACACACACACACACACACACACATATATATATATATATATATATATATATATATATATATATATATATATATATATATATATATATATATATGCAAACACATATGTAATTTAGAATATATCTGCAATTTATAACGTCTAATAAATAATACTATAACACATAAATATGCGTAGAATAAATACATGGTAGAAATATACATTATTAAGTATATGAATACGTGAAGAATGTTAGAAATATTCAAAATATAATGTTGCGCATGAAAGTATTGCTCAGAAATAAACTTTGGTGCATATTTTGGAACAAAAAGTACAGGATTCTTTTGTGTTTTTCCGAAACAAACAGAGTCATGAATATATATCGTTATATTCCTTCAAAATAATAATCCAAAATTTAGACACAAAATTTATGGACAGCTTTTTACAAAATAATCCATTTTTAATAAGGGTTTTGATAAAAGTTTTTGACACATTACTTCAAAAGCGTTGTTCTTTTTACATTCAGCTTGATATATTCTGAATAAATTGCTTTACTATATTTTGAAGAAAAATTAACAAATAAAATTATCTACATTGAAAGAAACTAATTGTTATTGAGTAATATTTCGGTAATAAAAACATAAATAATTCGAAACATTATTCAATGTCTGACGTGTTCATAGCTCTAGAAATGTTTGCACTGAAGTTACTGTTATTTTAAAAATAAGGAACAGAAAAGCATCTTTTGACTCTATTTGTTGTGAAACGAAATAATTTTGTTTCCTTTCATAGTTATCTTGGATTATTTTTATACTTTTCGTGAATATCAATTCATTACGCAATAAAAAAAATAATAATAAATGGACATGTCGTTATTTTAATCGAAAATAAATTTTTGTCAGGACTACAAAATGGCGAAGAGGCTAATAATTTTGTAATATATGTAACTATGCAACTGAAACATATTTTTCAACAGTCTCAAAACCAGGAACTAGTTCAATATCGTGTCCTTGTTTGAAAACATCGATTCTGAAAAAGAAATCGAGAATGCAAGTGAAGTGAAATTCCTGCGAGCGCTTTTCTAACGATACTTTTTGTGAAACAGAATTTTTATCTATGAGCTGATTTCGCATTTTATTTCTGTCTAAGAAAATCTGACTTTTGGGTCTCTGTGATTTTAAAAGAGAGGGGAAATAAATGCGGTTTTCTTTTTTCAGCAAATATGTAAAAAAATATATGGTGACACTTTGTTTTATTGTAGGAGGCATAGGGATATAGAAAAAAAAATATCGTTCCGAATTGATGAAATCTATATAGAATATTACGTAATCAACCGAGGGCCCTGAAATATTCTGTTCTTATGATCGAGATTTCATTATTCAAAAACAACAACACTTGGAAATAATTATTTTCATGCTAATGGTGTAGAGCAGTTCTGACAGAGCGTTTAGTTTTAGTTTAGTTTAGTTTTTTATTAACGTCGCACTGGAAGCAACACGAGGGCTATTGGGTACGGACCTCGTCATTTTGAACCTAAATCAAGTGATGAGGACGACACCTGAGCTGGTACCCCCTTCTCCTAACTTCCACACCACGCCAACGGGAGGACTTTGGGCCCGACAGAATTAACGTGCATCAGCCCCACTTTTGTAGCATTGGAACACGTAAGCGCACGACTGGGTGAAAATATCGCCGGAAGCATTTGTTTATTTCGATCACTATATTTCACTCGAAAGATACAAGAAATCACTCCCAGCATTTTGAAACGCGTTCCTCAAAAATAAGCAAGCGATTTCAGCATTACTTTCTAGATAGATCTGGTCATATACAACATTTTTTGAAAGTGTAAGCTCAAAATTTTTTTCTACGTTATGTTAGAAGTGTTTTTCCCCATTAGTAGGAAAATAATTCTTTTAAAATTTCGGTGTTCTTTTATAAGGAATTCACGAACAGTCAGTCCGGGAAATTTCAGGACATTTGGTAGCATACGTATATGGAAATCTAAAGCAATTTTGTATGTGTCTGTGTGTTCGGATGCAGTAGCAGGGAGTGGAAAGTCTCAGAAGTATGAAATTTGGTACTCTGAAACTGATTGAATAGGGTGCGTTCCTCGATGCCGTCATTTTGAAATTCGTTTTAGAAGTTTTAAATTTAGTGTTGAAGTCATTTTAGCATACATTATGGCCTAACTATAGAATGAAATGCCGCATGATTACATTTATTGCATCATCTCAATTTCGTCCTTATTTTAAACAACTTGAATTGATTTTGGAGTGCAAGTTAATGAGCCGATTTTATTGAATTTTTGAAAATAATTTGAAAAACCGTCAGTTTCCAGTTTTTTTCAATTTTTGAATCGGGCTATCCAGAAATCTAACTATCAAAATGACACGCGTTCATACAGTATACGGAATGAACATTTATCCTTCTCTGAAAAATAGAACAGAAATAAATATCCATCCATGCATCATTTTTCATTCTTTCAATGAATTTTTCTTTCTTTTTTTTCCCCTTCTGCTGTGGAAAATAATCACTGTCCTTCTTTTAGTTCCGTCGCTTATTACGTCACATGAAGCCCATGGAATACCTTTGCTTTTGACGATACATCCTTCATGGATATTTTTATACTATTCTTTTGTTCGTGTTTTGTAGCAGAATCACGACTTTTTTCCGAATGAACCAACCCCCAAAAAGTATTCCTTCAAAAATTAAATTTTAATTTGTTTTTCATTGATTTCTTATTTATGATAATATTATATGAAGTATATTGTTCTAAATACTTAGCGGGGGTTTAACGATTCCTAAGTTAAATTGACTTGGATATTATTATGGTTTGGTAAAATTGCTATATATTATTGTTGCATATATTACTGATTACTTTTCAACAGTATTTTATGACATTATTGCGTATTAATTGCTTAGAGGGTTATAAGATTTTTTTGGTTTATTGAACACTTTACTTTATTGAACTCTTGAAATATTACATATTTATGACTATATTGTATGTTAATTACTTAGATCGCTGTTTGATTTGCTTCGTTTATTGTAAGAAAATATTTTTCCAAAGTTATTTAACAAATGCTTGAGGTAATTGAGATTTTGAAATCAGGGAATTATATGTATTTTTTTGGAATGTTGTTTTGAACTGCGTTGGTCTGGAACACTCTCCCATTAAAAATTTTATGCTTACTAACTTGACGTTTGAGTTATATTTTAAAAATTCACCCGTGCGGATCACGGGGTCTACCAGCTTGGTGTTTAATAAAACTCAGCAATTATAACAAAAATTGCAAATACTGTATCATAATATTTTTGTTCACTTATTTATATAAAAAAGTATATATAAGTTTCTTTTATTTTTCGTTTTATTTGTGCACAGTTTTCATCAAAAGACGAATTGTTTCAATGATTTCCATTTGGAATGCTCGTTTTGAAGTTTTCCAAAAATATATATTTAGAAAGTATTTTTTTAGTCTGTTATGATTTCCTATTATATATTTGTACAACATGTAAAATAGAAACGATAAATTAATGAATATAAGTAAACATTTTTTTTTTTTTTTTTTTTTTAATTTGAATGTCTCACTAGCAACACTGCAACGAACATCCTGTTTGTTTTCACCAGCTAGCCTCAGAAAATATTTGTAATCCTTTTTATGATTACTTGTACAAAAAAAAAACGATTTTCCTTGCTCGATTCAAAAAAAGAAAAAAAAACTGAGGCGCATTGTAACAACGACGAAAAAAAATTTGAAATAGAAAGGGGAAAGAAGCAAAGGGAAATATTGTCACACGGAAAAGTTTTGTCTTTGTTTTCTTTTCTGCAGAAGGACTATTACGACCGGAAAGGTAGTTTTACAGTCAGGGAGAGAAGGTGCAGCAGTGGTGAATGGATAAGGGGTGACCTTGGTGACAGACAGAGACAAATGTCTCCGAGCCGATTCAATTTGGCGAAAAGCTCGATGCAAAAGTAGAAGGTTCTAGAAGAAACTTTGGAGGGTATATATATATTTATGCCGCTGTGTGCGTTAGTTCGAGCGTATGTAGAATTATTTGTTCCTGAAGCAATTTTGGATTACGTATTTTAAACTGCTGTGATTTTTCGAGTTTTGAGTGGATGCTATCGCGCAATTATATCTTTGCGTGTTAATTGCGTCATGTTAAAAGGAAATATTTTGTACTTCCTAAAAGAATCACAAAATAAAATGTTGATTTGCTATTAAATAGCCAACTATTTAATCATGTAGATTTTTACTACCACGTAGCAACTACGACCAATCAATCACGTAACAATATTTAAAAAAGCTCGCACGTGGTATTATAAAAACGTGTATATACAATAAGAATTTTTATTAAATTTTATATTAATATATGAAATTAGGAATTAAATTGCGTAATATGAATTGATAGAAAGGCCATGATAAGCTTATGTTTCCATTAATGTTCTGTCGTAGCATAAACACAAGGTAGTCTCGCTAAATTTTGTTATTCTCTGAAATTACCTTCAGATATATTAACCAATTGTTCCGATCCTCATTCCCTATAGATAATACAGGAAACACCGCCTCTCTACTTTGTTAAGATTCGGTTCTAAAAATTGCTTATTGTTGATGGTTTCAAAAATATAATAATGCAGAGAAATAATCGCACTTCAACCTTATTTTACATTTCGAAAACTTTTAATTTGACTATTTAATCTCCAAATATCCCTTTTTCAAACAAAATCAGAATTCCATTTTAAATTTCGAATTACACTACAGATGAAAATTTTAAAGTGAACAAAGCTTGATAAGTATCAAACACATTAAAAACCAAGAATAAAATTGTTTTTAGGAAAAAAAAAAAAAACATGGTAAAAATGGAAGTGATTTCAAAAGTACCCAATATAGAAATAGGAAAAAGAGCATACGTAATAGAAGTGGGGTAATTTTCACCAAAGTTTAGTCCAGCGATCGTTTTTCCTTTTTCTAAGACGAGTATGATGTCCTTCGCGTTTCTAGAAATCGTCGGCCATAATTTTTGTGACCGAAAAAACCATGTGTGTCTTCTTTAATGAAGATTCCCCTTAATCAACCTATTTCCTCGATTGTTTCTTGATTTCTAGTAATACCATTAGGAATCCAGATTTCATTGACTCAAAATAACGACGACAACTCGACGCGGCGGCTATCAAATTTTGATTTGGCAGGAAAGAACTTCCAAATCCAAACTTATCTATCACTCAGACTGAGTTTTATTTTTGTCGTCGTTTGAATGATGGCAGCACACATGGTCAGCATGAACTGGCCATTGAAACGCTCTCTATCATCAAAAACGGAAATATTTAAGTTCTTCGTATATGCATCCTGCTTATAATTATTATAAAAAAAACTCCTTTTGAAGCATCAAATAGAATAGTTTTTATTAAACCTTGGAAATATTTTTCATTGTATTTTGATACAAAGAGTAAAACCTCTCAATACTTTCGAACAGATACTTTAAATTGTATGAATTCGAACGATTCTTTATAATGAACCAAAAGCAGCCTCTAAACAAAATATAAGTTAATTTTGTCGGTTCACAGTCATTTAATGGGGACTGAAATTCACTTTATTCGAAACAAAGCTAGAACCTTGAAACGAATCCCCACTTATTTAGTTTTTCCAATTCCTCTCTAACAATCCCGACAGGCCCTCGAGGAATCTCGTCCTATTCCCTACGAATAATTCTCTCGAAAGATATACCTCTCATTCGTGCTGAATCGATTCGCTTGTTTCGGAGTCATTAATGGGATTCATTAAGCGGGAAACAAAGTAACGAATCGACGATGGCTCGCATGCTAACGACCCATTTCTCGGAAGTAACAAAAATGTTATGAAGTTACGGCTTGCCCGTAACCGTATCTTTACGCGAAATGATCTCAGCACTTCAGCAATCAAATTTTTCATTATTTCGGGCGAAGTAGATTCGACTTGAAACTATATGTGAAAAAAAAATTGTTTTTAAGTGGCTTTCGATACATATAATGTTTTTAATGATGTGAATTCCGCGGCGACCCAATAAAATATAGAGGCGAAACAAATATTCAAATAGTTTTTGAAAAGAAAATCAAATGTTTAATTTTAATGAGCGGTTTTTCCTTACATGACATATGTGATGAATGAATAAAATTTAATGGGGAAAAAATTTAATTGGCTTCCTTAATTTCACTTCAACAAATGCAATTTTTTTTTCTGTACGTTTCTGAAAAATAGAACTATTCAAGATGAACACTATTTAATGTAAAGGAAGCGTGCTTCCAAGCCCCAGACTCCAAAGAAGCAATCACTATCAAGAAAAGAAAATACTTTCTTCAGATTCCTTTTGCCCTTTTATTTTCACTGGCAAAACTCGTTTTCCAAATGTGCTCTACAGGACTGAGATATTCACTCTCAGGTGCTCCGATTACATGCGGACAGTTGCACTGTGTCCAAAGTTAGTATGTAGAAGGTGATGTTTTTTTTTTTTTTTTTTTTTTTTTTTTTGGGGGGGGGGGTATGGAATTCCCTAATAAAACCTGAAATTTGGTGATAGACCAATTGCTTCAGCGCTTTGTTTCAAATGTTTCTGTTAACATTTAAATAAGCAATTTTGTCCATTTCTCCATCAATTAAACGAAGATTTCCAACGCCGGAAACATTCATATAGTTACAGATCATCTGACTATCTTCACTTTAACAGAATGAGTGAGATTCTTTCTTTCGTGATGAGTATTAGACTGTTATCGCATCATTTCCTTACAATCACTTTCAAAAATACTGTACTTGCTCTCATCTACATGCATACAGGTTTCAGTGAGTGGCAGCACATATGCTTCATGAATGAATGGTTTTTTAATAGCCACTCGCTTATGAAAATACACTTTCTTGAAATGCTTCTGAAAGAGTCTGTATTGTTAAATCTCTTAAGAACTTCCAATTTCAATTTTTCTGCACTGATATTAGGATTCCAAGCAACATTCTTAACAGCACACCATTCCTCGCATTCAGTGAAATGTCTCGAACGTCCTTTACGAGGCTTGGTTATTAACAAAATTTGTCTTACTGTATAACAAAATAATGTGATGTGTGGTACCGCACGATTATCAATCAGCAGTTGTTAATTTTGGACGATGTTTGTTATGCTCTGGGAATTCATAAATGAAGATCCCACAACGAGTCATTGTACATTATAATCCTCACGAATGTCACCAGTTCAGGCGGAATAAAAGTGGGCTTTCATCTCTCACGGCGATTGAAAACGCTCGCTCAGCTGAAATATCATGCATGATCCAGATTGAGGTGACGCTTCCAGCAACCCTCCTCTTGCAAGTACTTGAATATTGTTATATGTTGAGTCTAAAATTAAAATTCACTTAATTAAGTAAACTCAAAATCGGATCCAATGTAGTTAATAGTCTTATTTGACTTTAATCAATTACTTCAATTCGTTTTAATTACTTGTACTTTCTCTCTTTAAGTTTCAGATTCTAGCCACAATGTGACATTAAACTATTAATTTGTTAAAAACTACTTTAATCTTCCCCTATCAAATAGGATTTAAAATAATACATTATTCTCCGAGAGAGGGCACAGGTTCAAGTGTCAGGCACTTTAGATTTACATCTAATAATTCACCTACTTTTCTCTCAGTTTGTACGTGATTCCTGGTATCAATTATAAGTTCCCTAATGTCAACAGAAAGTTCAGAATAATTTTGATCCAAGTTAGCAATGTCAAACTTCGAGTCTTCAAATAAAGCTTCAAATGGTGTTATAAATTATTTTTGCTGTTAATCTGACAGAACTGGTTATTTATAGCTCTTATTTAGGCAATGACTCAGTACTTTTTCATCAATGCTTTTTTAGTACATGAGAGGTGTATAATTATAAAGTTATTTAACAATTTTTAAGTTAATTTTGAGCTTTATTAATTTCATTTAATCATCAGGTCTGACATGTAAGGAAAAACAATTTATCAAAATGAAACAAATGATTTTCTATTCACAAAATATTTGAAAGTTTGTTTTGACTCAATACTTTTTAGCACCACTATTTGTGCCTTCCATGATTTATCTATCAGCAAATGGGATTCGACTCTCATTATAGTTTATTTATGTACGTTTAGCTCACTGCAAACTTTTCAGAAAAAAATGGGATGCTAATTTCCCTCCTTTGCTGAGACAGCAAGGCATTTATGAATTGCGTTGAGAAATTTTTTTCCCTTATTTTAAATGAAGCGACTGTAATAAAATAGGCTTGTCTCTCCTTAAATTAAATCTCTTGCAAAGTATTTGAAATTGAAAAGGGAAAAAACTCAATTTATTGTAATATCGAAACTTTTTCTCCTCTTTATAGATCAGGAAGTAGCCAAAGATATGTGTGAAACGAGATATTATATTACATATCATTTACTTTTTGATTCAAATCTATTCTATTGTTTCTACATTTTTGGCAAACCTACGCTGAAGTTATATATAATTACGTTAAGAAGCGAAGTGAGTTGTATCTTTTCTAATTTTTGCATATAAGATTCCTTTCAAAAGCAGTTGAAAAGAGACATTAAAACAAAGATATAATAAGTTGAAACTATACCGTAAGAAGGATTTATCATTGCTCTTCCTTTTATGCAAGCTTTCATGCTTCGAGTTTGAAACTAATCATTAATTCAGGAGGTAATTTTGCGAGGGTGACTTAGAAAGTATCTGATGTTTAAGACAGATGGTGCAAATAAGCCAGTTTCGTGTAATCATTGTATATTGCATTTGTTGAATAGTCCCCCAAAAAATTTGACTTTAATTCATAGGTAAGTTTGTATTTCTGTTGAGTCGTTATTTTGCGTCGAGTTGTCAACGTCGAGGAATTCACAATTACACACGTGAAATTATCAGAACAATGGGTTGTTAGCGATGAATCTGCTCCAGAGAAGAGGAAGAAAAATGACGAATGTTTTTGAGATGCAATGGAGGTCATGTAAGATGGGGTATTAAGTAACGAGACTGACGCTGCTACAGAAGAAGTACGCAAACGTCGACGACCGTTTAAAATGAAGCCTTCTCTTTCGAATGCAGTGTCTCTCGCTTCTGTAAACAAATCCGTTTACCCGTAGTCTTTGTTTCGCAAGAAAAATTGTGACGTTGGGCTATTCGGGTTTTCTCTTCACTAACTTTGGGAACTTTATTTCAGATGGATTGCGGCAAATAACAATTTCTTCCCAATCAAAATGAAACGTGATTAGGCAAATTAGAGGTTGATAGAAATAAAGTGAAATGAGTTAGATAGGAATGTATATAAGCAAAGCGAAATTTAAACTATAGAGGTCGAGTGGCACTAGCGTTGAGAATATGCCTTACAGAGGGTGGACGAGATCAAGAGTTGCCACGGGCGATAGTAATCGTAGTGAAATCAAGCCAACCTCAACTGGGAGATTTTGGTAAGACACTCTTAATTCGGTATTAGTTGAACGGGTGAACCAATCTAGGGTATTATCTCTCGAAGAGCATGATTCCATCAAACATTATAGTGCAAGTCTATTGAATAAATATTTGTGTGAGATTTGTCTAGTGTCTATCCTTTTAAGTTATTGACTTTTTAGTGTTAGTTATATTTGATTGAGTTATGGCGCAAGAGTCGAATAGAAATACTCATTCGCCACAAAATGATATGGTACAAGATGAATTATTGAGAAATTTAACAGGAAACTTGGAAAAACTGCTACTGAAATTTATGATTTATTGAAAGAAATGCATGGCAGCGAATTGTTATCGCGTGCATACGTTTTTGAGTGGCTTAAGTTTTTTCAAGATGGCCGAGAAGGCATTGAAAATGATTCATACCTGATTTGACCTCCCACATTAACAACGGAAAAAACCGGTAATCTGGTTCAATCTGACCGTCAGTTAAGTATTCGTGCGATTGTTGAGACCGTAGGAACTGACAAAAAATCCGAACGGTAAGCCTTTCCACCAAGACAATACGCCGGCTCGTTCCACGTTGTCTGTCAAGAGATTTCTTAGCCAAGTACAGTATTCCTGTGCTAGATCATCCGCCTTTTCACTGCATCTTGAGCCATGCGACTTCTCTCTGTTTCCTAAGGTGAAATCTGCATTAAAAGGAGCAAGATTTGAGTCCATTGACGCTATGAAAGAGAAAGCGGCACGAGTCATGAAGGAGCTGGCAGAAGAAGACTTCTATAGCACTGAACAATGGAAGATTCGCATGGAGCATTGTAAACATAGAGGGGTGTATAATGAAGGTGATAATAAGTAAATATGTATGAAATCAAAATAAAATGTTTTACAACGTCAGACTTGTTACTTAATAGCCACATCTCATACTATTGAACATTTTAGAAAAAAGAAAACGATCAATGGATGATACTACACTGAGATACCAATTTCCATTTCCTATTTCTAGTACGGGCACTTTTTGAACTACCCTCGCATTCGCTGCCATCAGTTAATCCATTAATATTTAATTGATTGATTCTTTGTTCAAGTAGAAGCTGTCTTTTGTTGTCGCTCAATCGAGAATTAGCTTAAGAAAAAAAATGAATGATTTAGCACTTTGTTTGTTAACATTTTATATATGACTGCGGTAATTCAGTGGCAATGATCGCGAACCTACAACCGACATTGTTTCCGTCGAGTCGTGGATTTGTGTCCGAATGCCTCAAAAGACTGCGTGTTAAATCTGTCGGCAATCCAAGTACTTCCGTAGGCGTTGTAAGAAAGCCTCAGGTGTCGTCTTCGTCATTTGACAGTGGTTCAAAATTCCACTGTCAAATGACGAGGACCCTTGTGTTGCTTTTAAAAGTGACTTTAAAAAGCAATGCTGTTTGACATTCTAATCCGATAATATTAAAATAAGAAGAAAAAAAATGCTTTAAAAATCGTGAGCAGCCGACACGGAACAATGGGATTAAAATTTTTAAAAAATCTAACTTTTTTAATTAAAATATTATGCTCCCCTAATTGGTCATCATTTAATCAGTTCAGAAATGTATAATTTTTTATGAGTTTTCATTTGAATTGAGGATAGATTTTAAGTTTTATTCCAAAACGAAAATAAAAATTTACAGAAAATCTTACAAAAGATAGTTTTTCTACAAATTAATATATAATTTATCATCTTCACAGCAGCGGATGCCATGTTGGATTTAAAAAATTCGTTTATCTCAAACAGTTGCTTTGATTATTACCATACACGTAATATACATTTACCTTTTTTCTCATTCTCAGACATATAAATGCATATTTAATCAAATTAAGAATAACTTTTGGTAAAGGAAGTTTGTTCTTGGACAAATAATAATCTTTATTTCTTTAGATATGAATCATAATAATCTTAAATTTTTGTTCAATTTTTATGAAATTCCGTAACAATTATTCTGTATTAATGTAGTTTAGATATTATTCAGTGTGTGTAACTTTTTAGTGTTAACTTTATTTTCTTATATCGTGCACAATATTTGTTTGAATAGCCTTTCGAGTTTTAAAATATTTCCCTATTTTTCGAACATATATCAAATATAAACGATATTTTTTTAATAGCGGCGAGTAATTCTTATATACTTTGTGATAGTAATTCTAATAAGTTATTTAAAGTTTAAATAATTGCTTGGCATCTTTTCCTTATTAATTCTGTTACGAAAACCTGTGATGACGCTTCCCAGTAGTATTGCTATCGTTCGGGGGGAAACACATTATAATGATTTCATCGGCCACCAAAGGAAGCTTTAGCAATTGGTCCCAACCTTGGCGACAGGTTTGGCGATAATTTTAGTGACTCGACAACTTTGGTGACAAAATGGAATTTCTCGAAAATGCTGGAATCTTTTCTATATCGATTGTGGGGTAAAGTTATGGATTTTTCCTGGACGTCACTCCTGGTCGAAAAAGCTATAAATATGAAGAGATTTGAAGCCCCAGCGAATCATTTGAGAATTATCCGAGCTAATCTACCGAGAAGTGGCTTGTATCTGCCAAGGAATATTCTGGGACTGCCAGAAGTAGTCAAAATGCGTGTGAAGTATTACTTTGCTTTGGTTTTATTAACGTCGCACTAGAAGCAACACGAGGGCAATTCGCGACTTATCTCGAAACTCTGAGCCTTTTGAAACTTGAGCCTATTCTTGGTCAGGTGACGAGGACGACACATGAGCTGGTACCTTCCTCTCCAAACTTCCAGACTACGCCAATGGGAGGATTTGGAGCCTCGACCAGATTTAACGTGCATCAGCCCCGGCTACATAGCTGGTTTTTAGATGAATCAATGCTCGAACTTACTTCTTGACGAAAACCGCCGATCGTGAGTCCTCGATCATGACCACTAGGCTACCGCAGACGCATTACTTTGGCGATTTGTTCGTCGCGTGAACTAGTTTGCTGGTGAACTGAACGATGTTGAAAGTGCTGTGACTGTTCTTACAAGTGCTGTTTCATATCTGTGTTGCTGTTATGTGCGAATGTTCTTTTTGTTCCTGTTTTGTCGATGACCAGTACAAATGCTAAGTTTCCTGGTTGAGCTGTTAATCTGTCAGAGTTTTGCAACCTGTTTTTCGTCACATTCCGAATATTCTTGAATTAAGTGTCCCTTTCCCTTATCCTCCAGTTTGAACTATTTTTGCACGTACACCCACGAGATTTTGGTAGCAATATGTTATTTCTGAAGGTCCCACATCCCCTGAAATGACGTGATCTTGTGAGGAATGACATGAAGGGAAACTGCCTCAATAAAATCAAAACTCGATTATCTACTGGGAAGTTTATCGCTATTGTGTTTTGAGACGAATTGAATGTATGTATTTTCTTCCTGACTGATGTACAATTAATACAATAAACTGTTATGAGCTTTTGGAGCATATTGTTCAAAAAGACGTTCCGTGACTTTCTCAATGTTCTCCTTCGTGGGGTATAAAATAGTATCACTATACATGCATCAACTGTATAGTATAATTTCAATCTCTGTATTACTTATTGCATACATTTTATACACTGTATGTTAATTCTAAGTGTTCATATGTCTCCATTTGACGCGGAAGTGGACACAATTTTCGTCTAATGTAAATGATTCTCTTGAATATTTGCTATCTAAAAATATGATTCGTAATAATTATTTCTTACTTCAAGAAAATCCTCTATATTATTTTGTTACGTATATACAATGAGTTTATTAAAGTGTTCGTACAGTCATAACCTAAAGAAGCCTCATTGTAAAAAAAAATATAGTTAAATTACACAATAAGTCCTTCGATACTTAATAAGAGAATACAATTTACTATTTAAATGTACAATTTATATGAACGAATTACATATCAGATTTATGAAAACAAAAATAATTCATTGTCTTGTAGTACAGAAAGCATTGGTACAATGCACACAGTCTCAAATGCTTAAACTCGTATTTTATAATTAATACCTTGTTGAATATTCTGTAGCTTCTTTGCATAGAATCAACCCAATGGGATGGCACTGGACTAGAAAATCGACCTAACTTTCAGATCGAGAATTTCCCATACATATTTAATGGGATGGATATTTGGTGACCGAGGAGGAAATTTCATGCATTTAATACTGTTATATAAGACGACGACGGTGCTCTAATGTATGTAGAACGATAACGTTAAGCCTAAGATAAACTGGAAGCCAAGGAAAGTGGATCGTTTTCTTTATCAACTTTATATATTCAGTGATATCTTAAATACACTTTCCGATATGCAACCAAACAAGAATACTTTTTAAAAGCATCTAAAATCTCTTTTAGTTTTCAAGAATATTTGTTACTGATTCCATCGCCATATGTTTTTTATTCATTGATTCAAGAAATTAAGTTTTATATCCCGTGCATTTTTTATTGCTTTGGTTTTATTAACATCGCATTAAAAGTAACACGAGGGCTATTGGCAACGGACTTAGTAATTTTGAACCTCGATCAAGTGATGAGGAGGACATCGGAGCTAGAACCACCCTCTCCTGACTTCCACACCATTCCAACGGGAGGACTTTGAGCCTCGACAGATGTAACGTACTTCAACGCCGTCTACACGGCAGGTCTTTAGTGGCATCAAAGCTCGAACCCCCGATTCGACGAAAACCTCCGGCCTCTAACATGACAACTAGGCAACCGCAACCCCATTTTTTTGAACTTGTGACGACATAATATTCCTATTCGCCTGTTGTTCCATAGCTAAACTAAATATACTAACACTGAAGAGTCAGTAACTTATACAAGAAGACGTTAAACAGATCTCACACACAGTGTTTATTCCACAGACTTGCACTATAACTACAAATGAACAATAGCTTTCCAAGGTAACACCCTAGATATATTTGCCTATCTCACTAATATCAAATTAAAGTTAACTTACCACAATCTTCCCAATTGTAGTCGACTTGATTCTTGGTTTTACCACGATCGCTCTCACCCATAGCCACTCTTGATCTCGTCTACCACCTGTAAGGCATATACTCAACGCTAATGACACTCCACCTCTATCGTGCGACTCTCGCTTTGCTTACATGCTATCTACCGCACTTCACTTTATTTCTACCTCCCTCTAATTCAATTAATCACGTTTCATTTTGGTTGGGAAGAAATTGTTATTTATAGCAATCGATCTTAATTAAAAGTCCCCAAGATTAGAGAAGAGAAAACCGCAAATAGCCCAACGTCACAAACTGACATTTATAACGAGTTTAGAAATTATTCGTACATTGATAGTCTTGATCTAAAGGAGACTTGCTGTCAAAAGATCCTAAGTTAAATTATGAAATAAATCTTTTGATGTGAACAGTAGAATATAATTTTCCCTTTCCATGACACATTTACATGAAATTTTCTATGTAAAATTTACATTAAAATTGCATATAAAAGTATAAAATTTTTTAAACATGAATAATACACTATCTTGTGGTATAGTCATCCCTTCATCACCTCCGGGGATGATAAATAAGTACTAAGTTTATTTGGGAACTGGTGGTCCAGTGTTGGACTAGTCAGTAACTATGTGTAGTAATTAGCGCCACAGGCCCAAAGGCTACATGTACAGAGATGGGTACCACTTGATGGAATTTCTTAGGCTCGGTCAAATATTAACTTATTTGTGGTGTCATAAGTATTCGTGTATACACATAACCTCAGGTGTTTAAACTAGTATTTTATAATTAATACCTCGTATAAGATATTCTTCAGTTGGAATAATTGTTCTGAGCATTCTTCGTATGGATTCAATTAAATTTGAAGTCACTGAACAAAAAAATGTAGGTCCGTTATTGCTTAAAGAACGTTTATTCTGACGTGTTTGTTGGCAATGAGGCTGGTTCGAATATTCTGATGAAAATGTTTTCATATATGTCCAATGACATTGATAACTGGCGATGGAAATATTAAAAATTAGGAATGTTGTATAAAATCCAAAGCTGTGTATTTAAGGCTTTAATCTTGAGATCATTGTCATGCATAATTTTAAAGATCATGAAGACCCATTTATGTCGTACTTGACTGCAAATTATCATTTAAAATGTCTATATGAAGCTAATTATTTATGATTTCATCATTCGGGATCGAACTGCTGACCTCCGAGAAACTCATACAACCCCAAACAAGTATTCTCCCACATCCACGTTAAAATTACTTTCGCCAAATTCTTTTTTCCAGAATTCTTCGTTTATGTAATTTCTTGCGAAAGGTAATCTGAACTTTCAATACCTTTAATTTACAAAGAATTTTTTCGTGAAACATGGCTAGGAAATTTTGTTGCCTACATGCATTTCACAAACAGATACTGTAGTTCAAACAGCTATAGATACTGCAATTCCTCTTTTTTTTTAACCTGCTGTAAACTTAGGAGTATTTATTTTCGAATTTTCTTTAATAAAAGGGTGATAAATAGTCTGTCGACACAAGATAAATAAAGAGGGTCGATCCAAGAGAGTAACGTGTTATGTAGTACTTTAGAAACCATAAACCTCTGACTGCACAGTAGAACGTGAACTTACAACTAATAATGAAATAGCATTATATGTTTTACCATCTTTATAAAACCTTAAAACCAATTTTATTTTAGAATAAGAGGTTTCTTAAGACTTAAAACCCGTATCGAGAATTCTACGTTGTCATTAAACTTAAATTGGACTATACCATCGATAATATGAGTGATATCACTAATCGATAAGAACTCACTGATTCAATCACAAAACATTTTCTAAAATATCTGCGTTTGTTTTAGTGTATGGATGCTTTTTATATGCCTTAAAATCACTGAGCTTTAGTTTAGTTTTCTGCATATTTGAAAAAAAGGTTTATTGACATTAAAGGTTTTCCCTCATATTAATATGAGTAAAATACGATTTTATTAGCTGTTTCCGTTTAAATTAACTTTATTCTGATTAGCATACCGAAACCACAATTTCTTTTGCAAAACTGTTCTTATATGAATACTTTCTACGCTTAAAGTATGAAAACTCCATGAATTTATTTGTAACCATGTTGTATTTATTTGTTATACTATGTATTTATGGTCATGAAAACAGACATAATTTTCACTTAATGTAATATATTCCTCTCAATATTTGCTTTTAAAAGTATTATTTGGAAAATTAATGTTTCGGATTCTCATTAAAAAGTTTACTAATTATTTTGTATTCGAAGAAAATCTGCTGTATTTTGCTGCTTAAATTGTATTTTTTAGTTTGATTGGGTTAAGAAGACCATGAATAAAATGATTCGAAGTTCTCTCTGAAAGCTCTTATCCTGAATACTCTATTTTAAATTTAAATTCTGATTAAATTCTTACGCCTAACTACATATATCAGGCAGTTGGAATGACGGACAAAAAAAAGAGCTATCGAACTGTAAAGTCACTTCTGAATTTCTTACGGTATTAAAATTCCCTCATTTTGGACCTGAGAAGCTTGAAATATGGTTTTTTCAAGTCGAAGCTTGGTTTAAAATTAGTACTGTAACTTCTGAAGGAATTAAATTTGGCTATTTAGTTTCCCAAATGTAATCGAATTGTGTTGGAATTTATTTGTAACATGATTAGTAATTATAGCAAGAATAAGTATTTAGAATAGAGAGCTAGACTCTTGAGTTTATTCAAAGAAAGTGAAAATTTTAGAATTCAATGTCTGATAATGGGTTTCGGGAACAAAATCACATATCTAGAACAGCAAATAGAACTGTTATGTGTACAGTAAACTGCTTTTGAAGAGGAAATGATCAAAGCTTTCACTTACGTAGCCGATCTCGTAAAATATGCAAGCCTAATGGAAAGTTTTTTTTTCAATTTAGATCTGAAAATAAATGAATTTCCGAAAACAATGTCGGCAGCCATGTTGTTGGCTTAAAGAACCCCTCAACAAACAGGAAAACTCCACTCCGCTGTTGATTTAGAAGCGAGCACTGCTGTAGATAAATGCTTCGATTGTTCGCAATTTTCTTTCAATCATAAAATATTGAAGATCTAAGTTGTATTTTCTCTTAAATAGTGGAGTTGATAACAGAATTATTCCCGCCACTTCCAAACACAAACAAGCTGCTGATTATAAACTTCACGCCGTAAATGCTTCTGAAATTGAGACATTTGGAAACCGAAATTCAATATATACATACAGGACTGAGACTACATTTCAGGTGGCTTTTCATAAGAGTAGAAGCTTTTAATTATTTAAGCTATTTAAATCCAAAGGGGCTGTGACATTGGGCTATTCGCGGTTTCTCTTCACTAACCTTGGGGACTTTTAATTGAGATTGATTGCTTTGGCTAAACAACCTTTGCCCAACCAAAAATGAAACGTGATGCATAAAGTTATTATGTAAAGCAGTTAGAAATGATGTGAAGTGGTTGAGTTAAGAAATATATGAACTCCGACTGAAAGTAGCAAGAATGACTGAAAGAGAGGCTGAATGAGTAGAGAGGTTGAAAGAGAGAGGCTGTAGGAGAGGTGAAGCTGAAGTGATAGATAAAAGGAAGGAGGAATTAGAGATTGAAATAGAGGGTTCGAGTAAGGATTGTTGCTAGAAGTATATTTGCTACTGTTTTCAACAGTTGATCCAGAGTCTGAGTTGCAGTCGAGGAAGGATTAGTGGTAAGAGTCTGTTAGATTACTATTGGTGGGTTGAAGTAAGGTATTAGAAAGCTTACCCTGGAGAGCATAGGGAGTGGTTGTCATAGTAAATATATGTTAATAAATTGCTTAAAGGTTGTTTTAGTGTTCCTATAATTATTTGTGTCGTAGTGTTTAATAATTGAATCTAGTGATGGCACAAGATGACGCCCGGGTAGGGCGGACGTCACAGGGCTGATATATTTTTTTTTATAAATTTGAATTTAATTATGGACCTAAATAAAAGAAAAATAGTCTAGATAGTTACTTAGCTAAGAATAAACGATGAAATCACTTCAGCGTTTAAAATGTATTAGCTCTCTGCATAAGTTTCCAAAATTGTTTTCGCATAATCTCTAAATATCTCGATATAATGACATATAGTTCATTTTTCACAAATTGTAAATATAATAGAAACATTAAATAACAACAGAACGACCTTCGTTTCCCCCCCCCCTAAAAAAGGCATCTATATTTATAAAGGCTTGAAGAACGGAGAACGTATTCAAGTTTATGCTTGACAACGAAATTATTTGCCAATCCAATTCTCCATGGTCAAGTCCTTTACATCTAGTGAAAAAGAAAGATCAGAGGACTTTGCGGCCGAGTGTAATTTTCAGATGGCTTAGTACTCAAACTATCCCTGATCGTTTTCTAGTCCCATGAATCTAAAATGTTCGCAATATTTCGAAACCCTATAATCTATCGTATCGTATATTGCTTTTTCGAAAACCTATAACCTGTCGCAGAACGGGATATATGAAAAATTGCAATCAGTACACCCTTTGGCTCGTACGAATTTAATGTGATAAGTTTCAGTTTTAAAAATGCCTTCTACGGAATTCAGCTATTTACTAACCAAGTTTCTTCTGGAATAAATTTTATGTGTTCGTTTAAATGATATTTTTATAGATTTAAAAAAGAACGAAAACACAAAATACACATATATTAGTTTTTGAAAAATTAAATATATATATATATATATATGGTTTTTTAATAAATATTTCAAACAAAATGATTCGTATTAGAAGTTCAACTTAGGGTATTTTTAGGATATTTAACTACTATGGAGAATTCAAAACCATTAAAGGAAAAGATGCAAGCTGGCTTTGATTATAAATTGTCGAACACAGTTCACGTGAAATTTGAACACAGTTAAGTAAATTTTTCCCGGAGAATAATGCAAAAACCAAAGAGCTAGTGTAATGCAAATAAAATTAAAGAACCTTGTCTTGACAACACTCAGGTCTCCATTCAACAGTCCGTTCTTGGCACCTTCGGAATACTATTTATTTGGACCCCTCAAAGAAGTGTTAGGAGAAGGAAGATTTTGATCGAATGAAGAAGTGCTGTGTATTTCCGAATATAAGCCGATTTGTGAATGAGCCGAAAGTGCGTTTATTTTCTTCTTTTTCAAAATTATATTCAAATTCAAAACCCTTTACTAAACGAAATGAAAAAAAGTGGTGGTTCTATTTTTTTAAGAATTACTTTGTCAGTATCTATGTGGATGGCAATGAGGATGATTTTGTGTTTAAAGATGACATGTATTTTAGTATGGAGAGCATTCAGCACGATGATGATATGTATCCAGTGATTTTTATGAATGATCCTGATTTTTGGATTCGGACATGTGTGTGTGGACTCGAAAGTATTCAAGTGACTTTTTTTTTCTTTTTGCATAAAGGTTGCATTCAAAACAACCGAAATGAAAGTTAGAAGATTGAAGTAATATTTCTCTTCTTCCACTATTATCTTAATGCCATTATCCATTGTATTCTATTGTTATATTTAGTGCATATTTCGATACTTTTTCGTTAACCGGTTGCACATTTCAGCAACATAAGATTTTTTTGTTTCGGCGGCGAGTACACGAACCAGTATTATAAAAACTTCTGAAAATATAATTATTTTCATGGAAAGAAAGATTCTCCGTTTAGAATTATAATCATAAGATATATAAAATAAGAAGAGAAGAATGAAAATTAAGATTTACAAGCCGGAAAAGTATTTTCGTTTTTATGTTACGAACTAGTGGATGAGCCGAGACTCGTAATTCAGCTTAAAACGAGTTCCAAAATTTTTCGGTTTATACATTGAAATACACGGTAGAAGAATTTTACCGATTTCTATTTATATATATAAAAAAAACTAATAATCAGTTGAAAAAATATGTAGGAGCTATATAGAAAAATAACTTTTGTGTAATTTGGGAAAGTAGTATTTTCAGTTAATCCCCACTCTTTATCAAAATGATCACATAAACCAGTATTTGATTCTATTTAATTTTATAATAAAGTATTGAAATTCTTAAATTTTGTGACTCTTAATAAGAACTGGAATAGAATGAATCATTTCGAGAAAAATAAATAAAATGAAAACAAATAGTGTGATTGAAAAACACGTTCCTAACATAAAAAACTAGATGACAACAAAATTGTCCAATTAGATTAATTATTATTGCTATTTAGATAAATAGCCCCTTACAGTATTTTCTTTTCCAATCAAAATTTTTTTCTGGTAAATTTCATTTTTTAAAAATATGTCGACTTTATTAGTTTAACTTCTCAACTTCTTCAAATTAGAGAAAAAACAATATTAATAAGCAAATCCAATGCACATATGTCTCTTGTGTTTTAACACATACAGAATAATAAGATTAAATATAAGATTACTAAGCAAACAGCATTCTTACTCCAAGCCTAGAGAGCAATTTATTGGAAAGAGATGACATAAAAAGAATATGTCAACAAAAACAACATTGCTTCGTCAAATAAGAAGATTCAACATTATTCACTTAAATTACATTCGAAAATTAAATGTTAAGATTTGTATTGAACGAACTGCAAGCTTTAATCTAATTATTAAATTGCGTTTCATATGAAACAAGGAATAGGTGAACTCATTTCATTTAATTAATTGCATTTGAGTAAATGTTGAATCGCAAATTGCATACGAAGCTCTCTTTATTTCTTATTGATTTGATCTAATTCAGCTTATATGAATCAACGGCATTACAAATTAGGAATTTTGAATATCATCCGAGAGACAAGGAGAAGACACTTTACTGGAATTTCCCTCTCCCAACTTATATGAGTGGAAAACGAGAAGGTCTAATGTCCTAGTTCTAATTAACAATAGGAGACCTTCTGAATCAGATGTCGGTCCCATGAGTAAACTCGTACATCGTAGATCATGAAACTCGCGTCCTTGACAAATGGAATGTCGCGGGTTTCAACATTTTACAAAAGAACTCGAAAGATTATCCGCAATTTAGTAACTCACGTTGAGTTTCCTATTATACAATCTATCTCAATACCAGGTCGACAATTTTTTAGAAGAGGTACTTCTAGGCGTCTTGTAATCGCATAGAAACATTGGGTTAGAAATGAGTTCCAGACACGGTTGCTGGCTTTAATAGTGCACAGCAATTTCGAAAGTTCGCGCAAGGAAGTTTCAGTTAACACCCATATGTAGCGGCAATTGGATAACTGATTACACAAACTAGGAACTTACCGATATGCATCGGACAAAAGGCCTTCAGAGTGTAATGGCCGATTCACACAACGCTTGTACGCGCAACGATTTAAGAAGAAACTAACTCCCAGCAGTAGCCGCTATGCAAGCCTACTTTAAAGATCATCTCAAAGAATGTATTTCTAAAGAGTCTTATAAGTACATCATGATGTATTTCTAAGAGCAAGGCACATCTGGTTCTAGCACGTAAAGTCTAATACACCAAGTCGGAATTCCCCACTTCAGTATCAAAAGGATTTTGCGTGAAAACGAAATACATCTGTATGCAGTTAAGTAGTATGATCTAGTATGTATTTGAACTTTTATCTCTATTTTTATTGATGCTCATTGATTAATCACGCGCATTTTTACTTACGTAGTGTCCTTCCTTTTCTTGTGTTTTCTGTGTGTGTGTCATCTCCAACCACATACTACTATGGGATTCCGACTATCCTTGAAATCTCACATAGTAGTACTCTAATAGACTCTGTCATTCCTAGAAGTTTGTCAACCTGGTATTAGGACACACTGTACCCAAAAGAGTATCGGAGAGTTTTAATTATAAATAAGAAATAGCTGAGATACCTGGATAAAATTTATTATAAGTACATCATGATGTAAACTACAGCTATTTATTTTGATATTTATTTGATTTCAGGCAGCCGTAGATTGAAATAATAAATAGTATCATAAGGTTTTAATTATAATCTCATCGTATTGTAAAATTTTAATAATTACACCGGCGTATCGCTAATTTTTGATTATCACCAAAAATAACCGAGTTAAAAACTTAATTTTTACTTATTATTCTTGAGACTTTCCTACATAGTTACCATACCAAGTGGTATATTCCTCCTAGCGTTTCTTGACCTTCCGAAAGCCTCGTCATTGTGGAACTCTGCAGAGTATCTTCAAAAAAACGACACATTCCTTCAATCCACAGCTTCCTGAAACCAAACAAATCAATATCAGGGAGTAGTTCTTAAGAGGCCATGATGATTCTTCCAATTCTAGATATCGGTTTGTCTCGGTACACTTTTGACTTCAAGTATCCCCTCAATCAAAAGTCACCCGGAATCAAATCAGGAGAACTGGGAGGCCATGGGCGTGGAAAGAATCGACTGATAAAACGATCTTCTCCAAATATTGTGCAAGAAAGGCGTTAAACAGGTATAGCGATAGGCGGCGATGCTCCATCTTGCGTAACTGTAACGGTGTGTAGTGTCTGTTGTACTTGCGGTCCTGCAATCATATTGTTCTGTAACAATGCTTCATAACTCTCATAACAACAGAGAGAGTTTTTTAAACAGATCCATGTGTCTCCTTCGGAAAAAAATGGACCGATTAAGAAAACTTTGGTGAAGCAGATAATCACTTCTGGCTCGTGTATTAATGACCTCTTGAAGAAATACATGTGAATTTTGTGTGTCCCATCACATGATAGTTTTGTGTGTTGACACAGCCAAACAATGTGAAACGTGCTTCATTCGTTCAAAACACAGAAGATAATCGGCCTGCTCACCCTTGATACCCATTCACAAAATCTTTTTGAGTGAGGCTGTTATCAGATTTCAGTTCATGATTACTTTGCAGCTTGTGCGGATACAGTTTTAGGATAATTCGCTGTGCTCTCCAGATATTTCCGTCGAATAACCTGTCTGTCTCGAGCACTGCATTCTCCGTGTGCAGAAACCACCGACGTGGATTGTACCGTTTGTTCGATTGCCTGGGCAATAATAAAGCGAGACGTCAAATAATCTGGAACTACAAATTCTTGTATTGTAGTTACAGATTACTGTAGGGTCATTAGTCCAGGCAGAACATGTCATTGATACTTTACCATCCTTCATACCATGAATCTAGTGATTTGTTCGTAATGCCGCAGTGGAACTGTCCGAATTCCTATAAAACAATTTCTCTAAAAAGAGCTTTCTCCACTAAAAAAAGTATTTCTATTCGAATGCGCTCATCTTCTGTTATCCGATGCAGCTGCTTTTTTTTATGCGGTCTACAGCTTTGCATAATCCGATATCAGAAACCCGACAGCGTGATCTGTTAGCCAAACAAAAAAAACTACTCTAGAAGTTTTTTCAGTTTTTTTTTTTTTTATTTAGTCATAAAAAGCGAGGCTTATTTTCCATCCATTTGTTACAAACAGGAAGTTTTCTAAGATTTATTTGCTTATGAATTATCATTTCTTAAAGTTTACCCTAACTTTTGGATTACCCGGTATACACACACACATAGATATATATGACTGCATGATGACAATTATTATTAAACATATATATTTTATAAGCATTGGAAGTTGATATTAAAAATGTTTCATGAAAATTAATTTATGTTTTTAACTAAAAGCGATTGCAAAATGTGACTAAATGCAATTATCTCAAAGCCTGTTGCCTGTTTCAATCTTATAGGCTTATCAGACATGTAAACCTAATTGTATTGAATTTATATAAATTGCTTTAGAGATATCACAGTAAATCAGCCCTTTAAATGTCCAATCCGACCAAAAGAAGCGAACAAATGCAGTTGTGTACAGTTTCAAATGCGGCGGGGCCGAGGCCCCCCCCCCCTAAAAAAAGCAAACAAATGCGGGAATTGTAGGTCAACATTCTGTGGAACGATATTTGAAAATATAACGAACTGCAACCACCATCTAATGACCGTTAGAAATTCAAATAAAACGTTCCATTTTGAATTCACACCAGTGTGATCATGGGCCCAGTGGCACAGAAAAAACCGTCACATATTCGATACCGTGAGCTGTGAAGGGAGAAATGCGGGATCACGTGACCATGGTCCTGAACAGGACAGGCTGGAACGTCTAAATTTTTCCGCATGTTTTATTATCAATCAATTCAAAGCTTTAAGAGATACATTTTTCTGTAAATGAAAACCTTTTTGCTTTATGCATAATGTGCATTTCGTAAGAATGTTTATTATTAGAATACGAACATTGGAAATTTGGAACATTTTACACGCCAATTACATTTATAATTCTATCTAAAATATCATTTTACAATGATACTATATAGCATAGAGATCCATTTTACATAATCAGAAACAGAATAATTTTTTCCTTTTTAGATTTGAGACCCTATTTGACTGATGAAGCAATATTATTGTTAATTGATATTGGTGTTGTATACTTTGGTTTGTGTGTGTGTGAGGTTTTATTAATGTCGCACTAGAAGCAACACGACGGCTATTGGCGACGGACCTTATCATTTTGAACCACGAGTTGTATGCATGCATCATCAAGAGTTTTTATCTCTCTTTACATTCATAAAATATATTAGCCATCCAAGGAGCTATTGTTTCAGTTAACTCAAAAATATTTCGGACAGGACCACTTTTCAAAAATTTATCTTGTTTTTGAGAATATTTTTTGTCTGCTTTGCCCAGTAACGAACTTATTATTCATAAATACGTCATAATAAATTTCTCCTGAAGTTTTTATTGGATTGAAATAAAATATATGCAATACATATCTGATACTTACTTTCACCACTAATGAACTCAATTTTCAAAAAAATGACGCAATAAATTTCCCTTAATTTTGTTATTGGATTGAAATGAAACAAATATAAAAAATTAAATATTTTGTTTACTTATTGCTTTACGTATTACCTTAAATCATAAGAAAACTAGAATTAAGAAATGACTGAAAATTAATAATATTATTCAGAAGTTTAAGATAGCTATCAGGCAACCATTTTTTAGCCACCTAAGGGGCTATTGTTTTAGGTGGATCACTTTTGACGTACCAGATCGCTTTACGATTTTTTATCGTTTGCTTCAATTTTAATTACAATTAGCTTAAATATATTAAATTCAATAATTTATCGTTTGCTTAAATTTTAATATGGGAAAAATTCACTATTGTCCATTTCTAGATATTTCATCTTTTACTTTAATTCTTACTTTTAATTGCATAATTTAATAACAATCGTAAGAAAAAGTTTTCTCTTAGGTGGCTAAATCTGTTCTTTGCGACTATTTTAAATTTTGTTTGTAAAGAACTTGTTTAAATTTTTAAATTAATTTCTTATCTTTACGAATCTCGTTTTGCGTAATAAATTGAAACTTTGGAGATCCTTTTTATATTTTTACTCCATAAAAAAGGTTCTCACATTTACGTCTAGAAGACCCATGATATACAGGAAGGTAAAAGGTCGAACGAGGGTATTATATTCATTTATCTGCATTTCTTTTCGTATTTTGATCTAAATAAAGAATTTTAAACTTTTGTTACTTATTATGATATTCTGAAATCGTTAAATGTTTGAAACAACTTATACGAGTATCTTTGATTTAGATTTCAGTATATCTCGAATATTTATTTTTTATCCATTCGTTCGTGGATCGTGAAATAATTAAATAAATTATCGGACACCAATAGTTAAGGATCTGCTATCGGTAGCGAAACGAAGCCTAAAAACCGAGCTCTTTCAGCGTCTCAAATCTCCTCCAGCTGAAAGGCAATTACGCTCGCCTACCGAAAATCCGAAAATTCCATTAAGGCGTGTTTCTGCAGCGACAGCCAATAGTTGTCCTCCAGGAGAAAGGCGACTGCTATTGGCTTTTGTGAGCGGGCGAGAAGAAGAGAGGAGCTCATTAGCCTTTCTTCCCTCTTAAATCGAGACTTAATTAGACGGAGCCTCTAATGGTATTGGCAGAAGCGAGTTGGCTTTCAGAACAGTCTTCTCGGTGAGGTAAGGATTAAAAAGAGGAGGAAGCCGAAGAAATTTAGGGGAGACAAGAAACTAATTAAAGATAATTTTTTTAAGAAAAATATTTTTTTTTTCTTGATAAGAAAAATAGTATAAGGAATTGTTTATCACCTTCAAATAACATCAAATAACAATTGTTTGAATCGAACTGATTTTTTTGTGCTAAGAGATTTACAATAGAGGTTTAAAAAAATACCTGTTTGGGAATGAAAAAGGGGTATAAGTCACCCAACAATATTGTCAATGATCGGTTTCTATTTTTCTGAGAAGTCCTTAAGTATTACATTCTTCGCATCCCCAAAATTCTTCGCCATCTAAATTTGTTTCCTGCTAAATATCTTACATAAGAGAAATTTTTTTTTCTCCCGCATAAAACTAAAATTAATCATTTGAAGATCAAATAAAAAAAAATTTATGCTTCGTCGAGATTCGATCCGAAGGCATGAAGATTCTACGCCGACGCTCTAAAAACTTTGCCAATGCAAGACAAATGACGCAGTAGAAGTATTGGCTCGTTTCTTAATTCATCCGGTAAATTAAATGGTTGTAATGCAGTTTAGCCCAACCACCCTTGGCGACAGGAATTATTTGGCGGTACTTTACGAAATGTGGCTATCCTGGTCCGTTTCTTTGACTTAACGTTCAGCCAAAAAATCACCAAGTTTGGTAATTTTTGAAATTACGCCAAGTGGTTGGGCTAAACTGCATTTTCACCCAATTAAATTTAATTAAATGAATTAATATTTGAAAAAAACTGTATTAACACCAAATGTCATCCACTACAAGTTTAAAAAAATATATTTGAACTTGAGTGGATGAATAAAAAGTATTTTATTAACGATTGAAAATTTGAACAAGATATATATAGGGAGAGTGTGAGCTAATAGTAGAAATTTAAAAAGTCTCAGATTATCAATTCAAACGCACCCAGTGAAACACTTCTTGAACCCAGCCAATTCGGCTCCCATGACTCTATAATCAGGAGTCACTTCTGACCAAATTTTACGACAAACATTCGAATACAACAATAATTGCAATTAACATGCAAGTGATGCATCAACCTCTTTTCTAAATTTTGATTATTATTCAAAACTAATAATTATGAGATTAAAACATTAATGATTAAACACTTAGGTCGAGTGATCGTACAGTGGGAGTAGAGGCTCCAATCATAGATGTGAATAGAGAATTAGAATTATAACTTAAATGAAAGACTCTCATTTGGTGCACTCATTAAATTTATTCAAGCAAAATGTTTAAGTTCATAATTAATGCCTGGAGAAGGATGGCAGTGATGTCATAATCGTTGCTCGTTTACAGGAATGTAGGTGTTTATGTGTTACTCGCAATTGAGACATGTCTGTGTGAGTGTGTATCGTGGGTGAATGTGTCAAATTCTTGGTGAACTTCTGATTTAAAGGGGCTGCCAGGACAGATGGAGGGCAACCAAAAAGAGGGAGAAAGTATCAAATCCTTTTGAAATTGCAGTTCACTCTCCTGAAGTTTAACCATTCAGTAACCATCTACGGGTCTTTCATGTGTAGAATCAGAGTGTTCGAAAGGTAGTAGATGGAATTTATCAAAATCTAAATTTTGGAATTAAATGCAATTCAAGTTACAGAAAGTCTCCAAGATTAGTGAAGAGAAAACCATGAATAGCCTAAAATCACCAAAAACCTTTGTTATGTTTTCACCTCTTTCGGAGCAGATCCATCTGAAGAAACTTATTGTTTTGACTATTGCTTGGGTTATGGCGTATAATGATGAATCCCAATGCATCGATGGTAGGATAACTCGCCAAAAAATGACGACGACCACTCAGCATGGCTACAACCAACACTAACATTTGAATCAATGTCAAATTCGTTTTATCACCATTTAACAGATAGCAGGTAAAACCATTGTGGTAAAATATGGTAAAAACCTGGTAAATATTTTTTATTAATTATTTGGTTCATTTTTAATACATTTATATCTATAGTAAAAAAGATCCAGCATAGATCTGAATTTTAAAATATTTTAACCGCTGCTACTAACCCTTTGATGGGGAAATCATGCGATAATGTTTCCATAGTTTTGAAGATGTTTCGAAATTATTATAGTTCAGAACAAATACGAATTTTTAGTGTAAAATTTGAAGATATTTTCTGAACCACTAGATTCGCAAAATAAACGAAAATTTTAAAATTTCAAATGTTCATTCACGATTGCTATATTACTAGCTAGAAGTTAAATCCCAAACTTAATGCTGTTGAAAATATGAAAGATCAACTATAAAACAGGAAGAAAAACAAATTTTCTCCAAAACTTTAAACGAAAACTGCTTTTACGGCAATTAAAAGAAGTTCTATTGTCTAAAAAGTGGATTAAAAAATTATTTTCCCGAAATTCCAGTCATGGCTATAATGGAATTGAAAAAAATGAAAAACCCGTAGCTATTAACAATTATCTTTCCTTTTTAGCTGTCCAAAGTAATCTTGTTTTTAATTAAATATTTTCACTTTCAAGTTTAACATTTTGCAAAACAACCTTTTTTCAGGTAATATGACCAGTAAAGGTAATGGGGACATTTTCCTATTTTTCTAGATAAATTAATTTCGAGCAGCTTTTACTTCACTCAAGCAAACTAAATGACGAAAAAAGCTATTTTGCTTTTAAGAACAATGACATTTCTATTTGAAAGGAATTGAATTTAAATAAACTCATATTATCTTCAATTCCCCCAATCCTCTGTCTATTGTCCATATATACACATACATATACATATACATACATGCCTGCATGCCTGCATACATACATACACACACACATACATACATACATACATATACATATACATACATGCCTGCATGCCTGCATACATACATACACACACACATACATACATACATACATATACATATACATACATGCCTGCATGCCTGCATACATACATACATACATATATATATATATATATATATATATATATACGCGTGGACGGGTGGATACTACAGATACTTGTAAAGATAATATAGCCATCGGTGGTCTTATTACCTGCATCCAAAAGTATTGTAATTTATATAAGCTACGCACAATTCGAGAAAATTCATCACACATTATTGCAGAGCATTAAGACGTGTAATAGAATAACTAGAATATTTTATTTTATTAAAAATAGAAGCTTACCAAATCAAAGTAAGAAAGTCATTCAAACAATGATATCTCATCCTCAGGAAAGGTTACTCTCTCTCGACAAATACCACTTCCTTCTTGATTTCTTCAAAGTAGGAGAGTCATCAGTTGATAGAAATTTTAAAATTTACCCTAAAACCAAAAGTGGTTGTATTTCCTACTCAGCCGTATTATCCTCACGTGTCTTACTTTTCAATGTTTCATTGCTTTGATTTCAGGAAATACAAATTATAATCGGAAAAAATGACTTTTTCTGTATTTAAAATGCTATTTGAGATACAATTTTGCTTGAAAAAGCTACAATAGCCTAATTCATGCCCTCTACTATAAAATAAACTATTTACATTAAAAAAATTTGCATCTAGAAAAGTGTTTGAATTCATTATATTCTTTATAAAAACTACTATATAAAGTTAATTTTTTTACTTTTCTGTTACGATTTTAATTCTCAAGCTCACTCTTTAAATTTCTACTTTCATATTTCAATAAAAGTTGAAACATAATTAAGATTATTAACATTTATTTAAATCGACGAGAGCAGTCTAAATATGTATAGAAACATATTGAAATGTTTTAGCAACTTTAAAGATTATGAATAATTTTGGAAAAGATTTTCTGCATGATACCTTTATATTTATTAAAGATCATCTTAAATTTCACTCACTCAGAACAAAAATTAGCAAATTTAGCTTTTTGTCCCCTGTGTCACGTAAAGTGTGTTGTTAATTTTTAGAGGGTGTGCACACCCTCTTCAACTTAACAACACTTTTTAATGATAATAGTGATAATAAGAACAATTACTCAGAGCTGTATAATTATTCTTATTATCTGTTCTACATACAAGTATCTTGAGGAGTGGATACCTCTAGAACCACATCACTTTGGAGTTTTATGGAACTGATTGTTTGATAATTTACGAAAGGGGGACTGTAAAGTTTTAATTATTTTTGTAAGAAAAAACCGAGATCTCTGGATAAAATATATTCTGCTTCATAACTTATCTTTATTTGCATAATGTTGTAAATTATTGGTTAAAATGTTGCTTGGTTTCAGGATATCTTAGATTCAAGTAACCCGCAGTATGGAGAAATAGTTAAATTTGCTGAGATCTGCCCTCGAAAGGCCGCTGAGAGAAACGATAACTCTGGATGGTGATTATGTAGACGAGTCATCAGAATAATAAATAAAGATCAAGTTTCAATCGCATAATGCCTTAGTAATATTTAAAATTTTTCAATACACCCTCGAAGAAACGTCGCCCATGAAAACAACACAAGGGCTATTGGCAACGGATCTCGCCATTTTGAACCAAGTGAAAACTCGATTTAGCACCCTACTTTCCTAACTTCCTCTACGTCGCAATTTCAGGATTTGGAATCTTAGGTGATTTAAAGGGCATCAGCCCGTTATACGATGAGTCCTTAGAGGAATCAGAATTCGAACACAAGACATCATGGTAAGAACACCGGTTATGAACTCACGATTATGACCACTCGATTATTACGACTAAGAAGATTTTTGGGAAACGATTGATTGACTTTATTTAGTCGCTGTTAGAAGCAACACGAAGGCTATTGGCGACGTATTACGTAACATCAATTTTTTATCAAGAGATGAGGATGTCATTTTACCTTACGGACTTATCGTAAACTTTCGAAAACTATTTTCTCTCCATATCAGAGTTATCCTTCGTTGAGTGATACCCGATTACTGAATTATTCATTAATTTTACAAGGTTCTATTAATGACATTGTAAATTAGAAAAGTATGTTCTTGAAATTTCTTTAACTAACATCTAGAGATTCTTTCCGACTTTATATTTAAATTCCCAGCTTCTTTCCAACCAAACGAGGCGTGATCATGCAAATTAAATAAACTTTAGCGATGGAGTGAGTAGATATAATTAAGTCGTTTAAGAAGTAACAGGGAATTGAATTTCAGAGAGACAGAAAGGTTACGATAATAGGAAAATATCTAATGTGAAGACCTGGAGTACTGAGCGGGAGTCTGTTGAGCGTTTATGTGATCTATAAAGATTATTCAGCTCGAAATGCGTCTTCGTGAATTTCCTCGCATCGCATTCCGGAATGCGCATGCTTTGATATATTATAGAGGTTGCAAATATTAGCGGAAAGGGGCTTTGAAATGGTAGAGAGCATTTCCCTTGTTAGAGAAATACTATATAATATTTTAAAACGTAATTAGTTAGATTCTTGAATTGTACTTGCGTTACTATTTTAATTACTTTACCTATGCTTGGAATGAAGTTGAATTTCAGATTGGCGATTAGACCCAATTTCTGATGACAGACGAGAGGGGTAACACTGATATGGCACAACATAAAATATCGCAAAACTGGAGATCCTTCAAACAACATTTTTGCTCGAGATTTCTATCAGAAAAAATTCAAGAGGATTTTCCGGATGCAGTACACATTTTTCAAACCAACCAATTACGAACTGCGCCAATAGCCAGTCGCGATGAAAGTTCTAGATACAGCAATACTTCTGCAAGATTTAATGGGAACAGAAAATGAAATGAGTATAGGAATTCTGAAGACTGTTCTATACGTATCGGATGTATCATGAAGAGGGTTGGGCTTGTTATCCGAAAAATTTGAAGAAAAATGTTTTGGCGGAATAGCAATTGGGTCAACTTTGGTGTGCTTAAAATGAATGCACTCATTCGCAGTCCTTTATATTATATAGATATATAACATATATATAAATATATATGAGACGAGACATTTAATAAAAACTTTCCCAACGTGTTTCAGTCTTTCGAAGAAAGGGAATATCCAAGTGACCCTTGGTAACGTTTGCATATAGATTGTGTTGGTCCGTTATTTCTTATCGGACCAGCACAATCTATATTCAGGACATTTTTTTACTACCGTGGGCCGTTATTTCAAATGTTTGGAGGAATATTCCGAAAAGTTATTTAAGTCTTCAATAACAATAGATAAGTTACAGGATTGTTTTTAATGTTTTAAATAACCAATTACAGTCGTCCCAGATAACGGTTCTTTCTTGCGTTCCTACGAAGTGGAGAATTGTTTTCAGAGGAATGGAAAAAAAAAAAATTTCTCCACCATATTCCTCACAGAGTATTGGGCATACCTAGAGTTATTTACAAACTGTTCAGAAAGACTTAAGCTCTTTGGTCAGAGAATAAGGAACATTATGTTACAAACTGAATAACTTTTTGTTTCATTTTAGAAGAGGTCCTCATTTAATTACAGAAGAAATTCCAGGAAAATTAATATTTAATAGGAATTTAAGATTACGTTTGGATCTCACGAATCCTGATGTTCCCTCTAGACTCTAGAGGGAACATCAGGATTCGTGAGATCTAGAGTCTAGAGTGAAAGAAAATCAAGATAAAGTGGGAAGGAGGAATGTCCGAATGCGTTATTTTTTTTTATCCAGGTGATTCTATTCTATTTTGAAATTATACCAGCAGCAGAAAGATAACGGACAGATTTGGAAGCGTGCTTTACTGCATAAAAGCTGCTAATGATAGCTCGTATCTTATGCGTCATATAAGCCAGTTGCTTAAGGAGTGAATCTGATTCAATTCACCTACCATTGCCAACGAAAGAGATCCACGTACCCGTATTTGTGCCCAAAAACTGTCCTAATATAGCAACTTCACTGAGATCTCGCGTGGCTGCTACTCCGAGTACAACTAAGGCTTATTCACAGCCAGATGCCAGTGAGAGAACGTCAAGATCTTTGCCAGTGCCGCCGAATTAGAACGTACGTCGTTCATCAAGAATATTACGACCTCCGGATAGATATGCAACTGGACAATTGTTTAATTGCATTACGAATTCAAGGGAAGAGGTGTTTTGTATCGATGCAGTGGGTAGTCACAATCGACGTCGTGTTGATCGTGCGTGCAACTTATGTTGTCTGCAGTGCCTCTGCTTGTTATTGTATTCAATGGGTGATACTGTTTTCGCCCCACCTCACCGCTTTTGCATTCCTTGTCTTGTGTACGTGTGATTCCAACTGTGTGCTTCTAATAAATATTTTTCCCATTGTGAAGAACTTTGCTCTTTCTTCGTTAACTCGCTACTTAAAGAAACCAGTACATAAAAGAGAGAAGCTCCGGCTTACTTTGTATTCTATTTTCTTGTCTCGGATGGTTTGGAATGAATGTCGCTTCGGAACAACATGAAAACTATTAACGAAGATCTTTACAATTTTGAACGACGGTTGATGGGAATAACATATGAATGGTGGTTTATGCAAGTAGAATTTTAATGGCAAAATAAACCTAATATTCGTGAATGTAACATAATGTAAAATTGCTTACACTCTTTGCAGTGAAGATTCGTAAGTTGCATCGGTGGCACAGTATTTTATAGAATACTCTAAATGAAGATCAGAGAACACTACTAACTAATTCCCTTACAGTCTCTTTTTTCCAGAATATTTTAATTTATTAAGGATAACTGCTAATTAGATGCATCAATACAACATACGTGTACTCATTGCTCTATTCTTCTGAGAAGAAAGAAGCAAAAAATTTTCGCTTTGTATGCTCTCAAAATCTCTTCACAGTGCCATCTGTGAAGAAGAATTAGAACTTATGGATTATATTAATATAAATTAGCTAATAATAGTACTGAATACGCATTTTTGTCATCTGACTTCATGCCGCACCACGTGCCCTCTTTGATGTCCAGTTCCATTAAATGTGCAGCATCCCCTTTCATCCCACTTTACAAACAGATGACAGAATCAGAAAGTGTGCAGCTGATTCTCGTGCTTCTTTCCCATCAACTAGCCTTTTTACCTGTTATACAACGTTTTTTGATTTGAGAAGCTCGACTTGAGAATAAACCATGATTTATTTAAGTTATCTTAACTATATATATAAAATGATTTCACTTGAAAATAATTTAATTTTCTAATTTTCCCATTCTTTAACCCGCAGTGAAATGTTTGTTCTTATTCATTCGATCACGTTTCTTATTTTTGCGATTCCTATAATTTATGTGATCAAGAGCTCTTAAAATTTGTTGAATCAACCATCCCATGATTGTAGATATGTAAGGAAAATCTCTTTATATAAATTGGAAGCAAAGTAAAATTATCTCTCATCCTCTGTCGTCAAGACAGCGATAGCTACATCTCCGGTATTCTCCATTTTAACCATGTAATTCTAATGTAGCCACAATAATTTCATCAATTAATTGAATTAGAAAAAGAAAGATTTCATTTCGCCTGGAGTTATAATTCGATAAAATGACTTTGAGTTTTATTGCAATTCGATCGCATTTCTATCTGTATCAATTTTAACATAATACCTATAGCAGAGTATTTCGATATCTGTCAAGAGAACCGATTGGAATCAGTAACCATTATATCTCAGTTACTTTTAAAAAAAATAATACATTAACACTTTCCATATTCGAAGCTTTTCTATTTTTAAAGTGTTAATGGTAGTCGTACGAGAAAGAAAGAGCGAGAAACATCTGGAGCTTCGAACAAAAAACAATAGAATTACAGTTAATCTGTTTTAAAAACGAGTTTTGAAACAAATATATATGCCCATCTTACATAATAATATTTTTTTGTGTGCCTTTTGCTTTAAAAATAATTTATTAAAATAATATTTATCTCTATATCACCTTTTGTTCCGGTTTTCATTAAATAAGCCCACGGCAACCTAGTTCGGATTGTTTAGGTACAGTTTAAACCCTTTGTAACATAAGCTCTGGAGAGAAATCCTCTGTCAAGTCTCAGGTGTTCTCAGACTGAATCAGATGTCCGAAACTCAGAACCGTAAAATTAGAACACATTCTCCCATAATATTGCAATCTATTCTTCTATCCCTTTTGATACTTTGATTATTTATTCCCACCGCGAAACACGTTACGCTGTTTCGGTGAATTAATTCTTTGAGGGTTGAAAGTTTTCAGAAAAAGTGTTTATGCTAAAGAAATGGGAATTTTCCAGAAACTGTCTTCTTGCATAGATAAACGAGTCATTTTTGTTACATAAAATAATACGCGCGTAAGTTTATGTGCATTGTGATAAAAGGCCAATGATTGTTGCAAATTGCCCTCAAACGGCCTTTTGGGGTTGGATGGTTTGTGCAATGAATGCTTATGTTCTGCCCAAAGAAGTATGTAAAGAAAAACACCATTTTAAATCATTTCAAATTTGTAAAATAGTTGGTAATCTAATTGAGAGGAGTTTTCCGAATGGGAAGGAGATCTTTGTCTAGAAGTCGCTTTTCCTTTACACTTAATGCAAAATTTTACGTTCTCTGAAAATAAAATAAAAAATGTTTGAGTATGTTCAACAGACAGATCGTTGAAGTCCATGAACAAACAACATAGTGTTCGACATATCCAGGAAATTATTTGCTACACTTAAGAGACTGTATTGGAAAGATTCATTCAGTGAAATATTATAAAAATTAAGTCAGTAATAAATGATTATTATAACTTCAATTTTCCCGTACCTTTTTTAAATTCCTACTATTAGTTCACACTCTTTCTATATATTTTGTTCAAATTTTCAATCGTTAATAAAATACTTTTTATTCAAGTTCAAATACATTTTTTTAAACTTGTAGTGGATGACACTTGATGTTAATACAGTTTTTTCAAATATTAATTAAATTGAATTGATGAAAATGCAGTTTAGCACTACCACGTGGCACGATTTCAAAAATTGCCAAACTTGGCGAATTTTTATTGGCTGAACATTAAGTCCGCGAAGCGCACCAGGGTAACCACATTTGGCAAAATACCGCCAAATAATTCCTGTCGCAAGGGTGGTTTGGCCAAACTGCATTCCATACATTTAATTATCCGGATGAATTAAGAAACAAGCCAATGCTTCTACTATGTCATTTGTCTTGCAATGGCAGAGTTGGTAGAGCGTCGGCGTAGAATCTTCATGTTTTCGGATTGAATACGTCGAAGCATAAAATTTTTTTATTTGATTTTCAAGTTATTAATCTTAGATTTATATGGGAGAATTTTTTTTTCTTATATAAGATATTTAGCGGGATATAAATATAGGAATAAATACCGTCAGTGACGAAGCGTGTAGATCGCTGGAAAAAAAACTTCTTTTGCCACTTAATATTGTGATTCAGTCATATGTTTATGCATATTGATATTAATTGTAATTATTTAATAAAAAGAACTAAAATAAAAATTTTCTTTGTTGACCTAAGTAAGAATTGACTTTAATTTTTTTATATTACTTGTTTAGTTTTCATTGCTTTAAACCAAGCGCTTACATTTGATTATTATTACGAGCATACTACAAGGATTTAACCACATCCTCCCTCTATCTGTTAATATATATTGTTACGAAAAATTTTCCTGGGTGTGGGGGAAAATAAAGTCATAGTTATAACAGCTCATCAGCTTACTGGTTCTTTCAGCGGATAACCTCCGCAATAACACTCTACACTTCCAGACACACGCTGCTTATCCACCAATTCACCTGGTACGCTTCACTTGAAATGCCGACATCTTCCCGACTATCCCCCGATAAATTTCTGCAACAGTGACTCCAAATACAGAATCGCTCTTGTAGATAGACTGATCTCCTGGACTGTAGCTTTTGGCGTATTTTTACCTCTTCCGGTATGACGTCATATGGGGGAAATTCACGACAAATCTCTAACTTTCTTCCTGATCGATATTTCCTCTAGGTTCCAGCTAGATCTTTCCATTTGTCGCCAAAACCGCCAAGTGGCGAAAGTGGTCGCTAAATCCATCGCCAAGGCTTCGGCATCATTACTTAAACTCTCTTTTGCCAACTGATGACATCATGTAAATGCATCTTTTCTTTCACAAGAGAACCGCAGCAGGGAAGCACCATCTCATCTCCGTAACAATATTATGATAATCTGGAACATTAAGGATTAATGAAAACTAAGAGAAACGGTACGATTCATTTCTTAAAAATCAGTTTTCGTATAAGAAACGCTTGATCGTACCCTTTGATATGATCCATTTTTTAAAAATACGAGTTCTTAGTATTTTTAGAAAGATTCGAGTAGTTTAAATCGCTTAAGAAATTTTTATGTTGAAATACAAGAAAATAATCCATTAAATGTCTTCACGTTGTTTTAATTATCAAACTCGTAATGGAACACAATTTTTTTAATTCTAGAAGTGGTTACAATGCTTTGATACATTTAATTATTTCTTCTATCCAGGTAACAGAACCAAAACCTATTAAAATTGTTGTGTGAGTTATACATTGCTACATGACAAAGGTATAACTGGAAATAAAGGGCGATTAGATTATAAAATCAGAGGATTTTAAAATGATATAACTGCACAAATATTAATGGCATTTTTCGGTGTTCATAGGCGGATTTGATTGATTCTTTATTGATGTCATACTTAGAAGCAACTCATAGGTTCATGGAGACGAAAGCCTGAATTTTGAACCTCGATCAATTGAAGAGGACGAAATTTGTGAACGGGTACTTCTCACTCGAAACTTCCTTATCACGTCTGTGATAGGACTTGGAATCTTGACAGCGTTAATATGCATCCGTCTCGCCACACGGTGGATTTGAAAGGGTATTAGGACTCGAATTCATGACTCTAAGGAAGTAACGCCGGTCGCGAACTTGTGACCATGACCATTACTGCCATAATAATAGAAGAACGATTGTAACTATTTTACTAACGTCAAACTGGAATCAATACGATGGGTATTGGAGGCGGATCTCGTAGTTTGGATCCTTGGTCAAATGACGAGGATGACACCTGAGCTGGCACCTCCCTCTCCAAACTTCCGCACCACGCCAATGGGAAAACTTCCAACCTCGACAGATTTTAAGTACATCAGCTTCGTTATACGGTGAATCTTTAGTAGCATTTGAACTCGATCCCATGACTCGATGAAAATCGGTCTTGGGATCGAGCTTTGGTCATGGTTAAAAATAGTTACGGTCGCGAGTCCACGACCATGACCATTAGGCTGCAACGTAATCTTACTGAGGTTCAAAATAAAGAAACATTTTGCTATCATTCCTCCGACTTACAAACCATTTGGATACCCTCGCTAACTGCGATCTCGAATTTCTACTCTTGTCGGGGAAAGAATGATTCTTCGCTGATAACTTCCGCTCACTCTCTCTACCATCAAAGCGCTTTTTCGCTTCTCTGCTCATAAATACAATTCTTCATATTTTTTCTAAACACTGCAGTACTCTTATTCTAATCGACAAAAGTCGCGTTTTATCTATTGGAAGAGCTGTTCATTTTAGACAAATTCATTTAAAGTTCCATTGAGTAACTTGAAGGGATAACGCGATGAAGTCCATGTATAAAACAACAAATTAATTTTGATTGAAGGGAGATTGATTTACTGCCCTCCATCACTCCTAATTCAAACAATGAATCAATCAAAACGCTCCAAATCGAGCTCTTTTCCCAGTCTGTGATTGAAGACTCCATTTCAAACAAGCGCGTGGAGTTTCTTACGTAACACTCAAGTATTTTGATTTTATTTTTCAGCTACGTATAAGTGAATGAACGAAATCATCATCGCCTTAAAATATGTAAATAGCTTTTCTTTAGGTGAGATGTCAACAAACTATTGAGTTTATATCTTTAGAACAACTAATCCGAAACAAATTGATTTTGCAACAAGAATTTTAGCATATGTGTTAAGTGTGTATGGGATCAGTGTGACGAATAATTTAACATTAAAATGATTAAAAGTATATTCTCTTGCAGATTAAGACTTTTTAAAAACTCGACAGGGATTACAAACCATCAGAATACTTGAAATTTTCAGATAATTAATCTCTGAAAGAATTCATAAAGCTGAGGTAATTTGAATTAATACGCAAGAAATTTTTTGTATAAGTTTAATTTATTTCTGTATCGCAATGCTTAATAAAGCAAAATAAGACAACAAAATTTAGTTTGGACAACTTGTTTTTTTTTTATAAGAATCAATAAAAAAATTAATTTCATTAAATGAATGAATAGAAAGTAAAAAGAAAAATCGAAATGAATAGAAATGAACAGAAAATAAAACAAGAAAAAATAGAAATGAATTAAAAATAAATTTTGTGAATTCTGCACTCATTATTAGAACCTGAATGTCATTATACATTATATAATTTTTGTTTGATCTTTTCCATTGCTATACCGAAATGCTTCGAACCTTACAATTACATTCAATTCTCTCTGAAATTCTTGCTTTAATTTGATTAAGCGTTTCCCAGGTATCACTGATAAAATAACTCTCAGATAAAATAACAGCTCTGATAAAATAACTCTGAATGATTGGGCTTCTCGCATTTTACTCTGAGAACGTTTCTTTTATTATGATTATTCGCATGTGTGGATTTCTTTTTGTTTTAAAATTTTACTGAATCTGTTTACATCTCTTTCTGTGTTATTTTAAATTTTCTTTCTTTCGTACACATTAAAATATACTAATTATCTCTCAATCTCTTTGAAAGAATAAAACACCAGACTTTCCTCCTTACACTAATGAGAATCAATGTCTTCGAGGCATCCTTGAAATAAAATTATGAGTAAAACATGAAAAATAAAATATGGCTTTTTTTAATTAATAAACCCAAAGGTAAATGAAAAGTTTTCCGAATTTTAACGATAATTAATGAAACACAAACAAAAATGCTGAAATTATTTCGCTATACTGAAATAGCTTTGGGCAGTAAAGATCCCCAACTCGACATTTAAAAAATTGCTTGCCAATCAAAACATTCTCAAACAAGGCAAACAAAAGTAAACGGTTTTTTTAAATACATTTAAGTTTCTCATTAGTTTGGATATAAAATATTTTATTAATAATGCAGGAAGGAATTTTATTTGTTTGGTACATAGTGGTTATTAATTCTAATCAAATATTTGTTACATAAAACTTATCAGAACGTATTCTTATGAAATAAGTGATTTGTTAGTTCGTTGGTAGACTGGTTTTAGAAGAATGGATATCAGAATACTACATATGGGTTTTTGCACATTTTTAGAATAATTTCGTGACATTTTTTTCAAATGTTTAAGATATAAAGACTAATTTTTAAGAATTCGATATAATAATAATCTTGTTTCTACACTATATTGTTACGAACATGCGCTGATGCTTTCCCTACAAAACTACTATTATAAAGGGAGAAAAAGACATTTACAGAGATTTCGTCGAATACCGTGAAAAAAGCATTTGGCGATCATCTTAATGACTTCGTGAGAAATTGAGTGACAGAAGACAAAATGAAGGTTCCGGAAAATGCTGGAATCGAGTCGAAATAAGGTTTTGTTCCTGCAGTGTTGGCTTCAGATTTTATTACTCTCTTCTTAAATGGTCCCATCGTTTGTTATTTAAATCGTTTCCATCTGAAAAATACACATTCTTGTTCCTGTGGCTCTGTTGGAGATGCTGATCACCATGTTTTCTCTTGCTCTTTTACCAAAAGTTTTCATTTAAAATGTCCTGTGGTTGAAGCGAAACCTATTTGGCTGAATCCGTGTGTGAAAATCTAAATTTACATTTCATGCTTAAATCATTTATTCTTACGGCTGATAAAATTGGCCAACAAATTTCAATATTTGGATGCATTTCTAAATTTTTAATTTTCCATATTGTGTGCTTTTAATTGTATACCTAGCGTATACGCATATATTTTTATTTAGTGCTTCATTTCCCATTTTTTCAATTTTCATTTTTGTTTGTACTACTTGAACCAAAATTGCCACCGGCAGACTGATTGCCTGCTCGAGTCATAATATCACCAACCGTTTTGTTACTAGGAAGGTAATGGAATACAGATTGATAAGCATTCCAAAAAAAAGATAGAAAGAAAGAATAGAAAAATGAAAAGTGAAAAGTGAAAAATTGGAAGTATTAGAAAAATGACGTCACACTCTCTAAACAAATTGATGGCTTTCATTTTCTTTTGATTTTCAGAGTTATGTTTTATCTTTTGTTCTTTGCTCCAACATGTACCGTTATTTGTTATCATTTATAGTTGTAAAAAATTGTAAAAAAAATTATTATTGCCAATAAATGATGACTGCGTGGGGTGATTTTCTCCTCTTGATTGGTCCTCTTGGGTATTCTACCAATAGCCCTCGTGTGGTTTCTAGTGCGACGTTAATAAAACCAAATCTGAAATTTCTGCTACTTGTGCATCGTCATTTCCTTAGTAAGGGAGATAAAAATGCCGTCCGGTGCTAAAACACCCCCTACTCTCTGGCGGCATGGACCATGGACGATGAAGAGAATACGATTTGAGGATATTATCTTCTGATACTATAATCTATCTGTCTGTCTGTCTATATATGCTAGACAGATGATAGATAGTGATAGATAGATAGATAGATAGATGATAGAATTTAGATAGACTAGATGGTAGATAGAGTAGACTAGATGATAGATAGATGGAATAGAGTGATAGACTAGATGACAAGTTGATGATATGAAACAGATGATCAGATAGAAATAGATAGATAGTGATAGACTGATGGGATAGATAGATAGAGTAGATAGATAGATAGATAGATGGGCATAGTAGATAGATAGATAGATAGATAGATAGATAGATAGAAGACAGATAGATAGACAGAGAATAGATAGATAGATGGAATGATGATAGATAGATAGATAGATAGGGTGATAGATGAGTCAGATAGGATAGATAGATACAGATAGATGGTGATAGATAGATAGATAGATAGATAGATAGATAGATATTATATCTATATATATCTATATATATATATATATATATAATCAATTTATTATGTATGTTCTTGTCCCCTCTTCCCCTAACAGCTTATCATTTCGTTTCCTTGTAAAATGTGGTTGGTTTGAAGAAATTTTCGACTGTGTGACTGATTGTCTCTTCGTAATTGAAGGTTTTTCCATTAAAAGGTTTTTAAGAAACAAAACAGATGATAGTCTGTCGAGCCAAGGTCTATGAAGTAAGATGGGCGTGGTAAAATAGACCATCTGAGCTCAAGGAGCTTTTCTGGAGTCCCTATAAAAATTGCATTTTTGTGATTGACGAGTGCAGGACGAATTTCATGGCGTTTCTCTTTCACTCTTTGCAGTTACTGACCGTATGTATTCGCAGTAATCGTCAAAGTTGACGATGACCTAAGCTCAATAACATCTATTGTCGATGGATATTTGATTTTGGATCTGATTGGAGTGTTTGACCCCTGTCAAAGCCATTCTCTTTTGCGGATGATCTTATCATAGGTAACTCATTTCTCCTCGCCTGTTATAATCCTGTATGAAAAAAGACTCGATTTTCACCCGTGAGAACAAACTTGTAGCGATTGACACGCGATCTCTTTTGTTCTGTTCAATAATGTGGTGAGACACCATACTCCCTAACATGTCGACGCTCTCTAATTTCTTCAGGTGGCGGCAAACAGTTGACTGTGATGTATTCAAACTTTCTGCTATCAGTCTTACTGATAGACTTGGAATTTTTTCCAATACTGCCTTTAAAAGGAAGTCGTGAAGATCAATAGAATGTCCCATCCCTGGTTCGTCTTTTAAGGTCGAATCTCCTGAACGGAATTCGTCAAAATAATTTTTTTAACTGCCCGATCGATTATTAGTTTTTCGCTATATATACTAAATATTTTTCAGCAGTCGCAACAGCTCTGTTGTCTTGTTTAACTTCGCAAAGCATCACATGACGAAGATGCACTTTTTCACTCTCATTTTCTATGGTTAGGAACAACAGGCTAACATGACTTGCATCGCTCAAAACAGTTGTCAGAAGACTAACTAAACCCTTATCTACTTAGTGAAAGCAAAAACTAGTTTGTCCTCGTGATTCATAACGTGTGTAAATATGAACAACAGATTCTACCTAGTCGCATCGAAAGCTATTTATGACTCGACCTATTACACGCTAGTATATGAATGAAACTAACAACGTCCAGTTGTGTTGAAATTTTGCTCACACGTAGAACTTAGGAAATTGCTTTTTTTATTCTTAAATATCCAAGCTAGAATGAATTAAATAACTATAAGTAAAAAAATTATATCAAACTTATTTAAAGATGGACTAAAATGTATACAAAAATAATTTTTGAACGTAAAATAATATAAAATTTAGACGTTAGTAAAATTTTATATTATTTTATATTATTAGCTTGAGACGTTAGTACTTCTTGTGATTCTGTATATAAATAAATAGAAAGAGCTATGGTACTTAATTGATAAGTTATTGCCTTGGTATCTAAGTTAAGCTCCTAAAGCTATTATAAATTATGGATTATTTTACATTAAAAATTATTATTATACACGTTTTAGTCCATCTCTAAATCAAAAATTGATTTAAAAATATTTTTTTTTACTTTTATTTATTAACATAAATAGATAAATTTGGCCTGAAATAATAACTAATGGGGCTCCATTACTTTTAAACTGTTTTCGAAAAACAAATTTCATCCTTCGAATAGAAAAGTTTAGAAAAAATTGTTGAATCTCATGGAAGACACGGAAAAGTGGTGAAAAAGTGCCCCCCACCCAATAAATAGGACCAAAAATGTTTGGTGTGGGAATAGGCTAATGGTTCCATCCATACATCATCGACGTTCTCTGAAACATTTTGGAACGATTCGATCAAGGGAGTGGATTTCTTTAATGTTACAATCCAGCTTTCAAATTTATACACAAGAAATAATTTATGGATTTATAAGAAAATGGATTGTTACTGTGTCATTATCGAGCAACCTGTTGGCCGAGGTAGCGTAGTGATCATGGTCTCGGACTCGCGACTGGCATTGTTTTCGTCCAGTCTAGGGGTCGAGCCTTGATGCAACTGAAGAGCTGCCGTGTAGCGGGACTGATGTATGTTAAATTTTGACGAGGTCCCAAATTCTCCCAATGGAGTGGCGCGGAATTTCAGAGAGAAAGGTCCCAGCTCAATGGTCGTCTTCGTCCCTTGAACGAGGTTTAAAATTACGCGGCACACCGCCATTAATTCTCGAGTTAACTTCTGAGTTAATAGGCAACGTATCACGTATCGAGCTTCCCGAGTTTGAATTTTCTCGCATTATTCGAAATAAAACCCTGTTTCGTAAGCACTCTCTGGGAAATGCTTTTTTAAATTTCGTACAAAGATTTTATCGTCATAGTTCTAAAACCAAACTTTAAGAATCATGCATATGAGAATTGAAATATATCAAGTTATAAAGTTTCTAATCTCTGCCATATATTTTCCTTCAGAAAATTCCTCTGGTCCTTTGAACGGATTAACATTCATGGATTTTTCGTCAACACAAACCACTGACCACTTCTCCCATCCCTTGAGACGTCTCACACAAAAAGGGATTAAAGGGGGTATCGACATTCCACTCCTGGCAACATCTCCATCGTCCATCGATTCGGGGAGGGAGAGTGACGAGCTATCGACCGAGCCACTCGTCCCATTTGAATTTCAATTTTCGCCCCGTTAATTCCCCGTCCCCGTATGTTAACAAGCTCGGGTATTTTTCCTCGTGATGCCTTTGTATCGACAACCGCCCAGGGACGGGTATTGGATTAGGTCGGTCTCCTGAGCGGTGGGCTTTCCTACGCTAATGATGTTGTTGCCTGGAAAGCGCCTTTACAGGAATGGGGATTTTTCGAGTTGTGATGGGGATTAGTTGGGGATTTGCATTAATTTTCTCGTAAAATGTTTCTAAAATTATGATTTGACAAAGACGGTAAAATATGATGATGGCAAGTTCGTGATATTCGTATGGAGTATGTTGGAAGATCTTTCAGAAAAATGTATTAAAGGCACTGAATAGCAATAAATATTTTAAAATCTATAATGAAATTTGAAGATATTTATTTGATATTTTATTTGAAGATATTATAAAATTTGAAGATATGCATGTAACTTCAATTCTTCTTACTCTTTTTATTCAATTCTTTTTATGTCAATTTTTTTTAATTTCCTTACACGAATCTGGTTTATCATCCTAAAACGGTTAAATTTCGTAAGATTCTGATAATATGTTTTAAAATGGATTCCCGCTTATCTTAAATCAATATCTCAAGCAGTTAATGATAAAAAAAATTATGTTCTCAACATTTTACGAAAGGGTTTGTAAACGGCCTATAAAGTTTTCAATTCTTTGAAAAAATGGAAAAATAATATTATCGTGAAAAATACTACTTATTAAATGATCTAAAAAGTCAACCAAATTCTCATATTCCAACACATCCATAAATTAAAGATAATTCAGAATCACACGGAAATTGAATTCTAAAGTAAAAGTTTCACCTTTAGAACTATCGCACACATCTTCAAGAATAATATGCAAATTACAGGAAGTCATCAAACGACGCCAATAGTACGTCACAATGACGAAAGTGTAAGAGAGATGTATATAAGGAATGGCAGCAAAGTAGTAAAATTGTTCTCAAACGTTCTGTTATCCTCTCAGTGCCACAAATGAATAGTTGTGACACAGATGACGCATGTGGACGATTTCTTACGTGGTAGAATTATCGGCCTCCTGGAATGTGGGCACACTCAGATGGAAGTATCCGAGGAACTTAGAATCGCACAAAGTGTCATCTTTAGGCTTTGGCAACAATTCTAAAACAATGGAAATGTCAGTAGACGTTACAGTACAGGTCGCTTCCGAGTTACAACACCGAATGACGACTGATATTTGGCAATAACTGCAAAACGAAGCAAACGGAGCACAGCATCAGACCTTTCTCGTCAGCTACGAGAGTCACGGAGAGAGAGTTTCTTTCAGTCACGGGTACGATAGCTTCAAGGCAAACCGTATACAGACGTTTGTGGTATATTGGTCTATATGCTCGTAAGCCTGTCAGATGTGTTCCGCACATGGCAACTTACTGTCGCCAGCAGTTGGCCTGGAGTAGAGAACATGCAATGTGGACATCATCACGGTGGGCTTGTGTGATGTTTTTCGACACATCCAAGTTTAGCTTGCATTCTGATTCACGTCTGACGACTTTCATACGGTGAATGCCAGGTACCTACTACCACATTATTGAACGAGATTGTTACGGTAATTCAGGATTGCTCGTTTGGGGTAGAATTATACTGGACTCCAGAACAAATCTATATGTTCAAATCGGAACCATGACAGGCCAAACTCATCGGGACATCATTCTGAAACCACGTGTACGTCTGTTTAGGGGTACCACGGGCGCAGAATTTGGGTTTATGGATGACAACGCCCATACTCACTCATGCAAACATTGTAAACGAATGCCTTTATCCTGAAGATGTCACCCATATGGAATGGCCAGCATTCTCACCTGATTTGAATTCGATAAAGCATGTGTGGGATATGCTTGGCGGTTTGCAGTCTGCAAACCGCCTCCTACATATGTTCCGAAACTTCGGAGAGCATTGCTTGCTGAGTGGAGTAAACTTCCCCAAGATCAGCTCTATATTTTGATGCTCAGCATGCCCAGGCATTATACGGATTGTATTTCATCCTCTGAGAGGCATACAAGGGATTAACCATCATTACAACCATGTAATGATAAATTTTTGTAAAGGATATATTTTTTGTGATTGCTTCAGGGAGCGTAGGTTTATGAATGGCACCATACATACATACATATAATTTTTTTCTTTGTCTTTTGTTTTATAAATAGATCATATGAATAAGTCACGTTTGTTTTGTTTCTGAACCTTTATTTGCCGGAGCTGGCAATTATTCTGAATTGATGGACATGAGTATATTTGGATTACCAAAATTTTTTAATATTTGAATCAAAATACCAAAACCTTTTTGTATTTCGATTTCTTATGTCAAAAGACCCTGAAATCCAAAATTTCTTACAATTCTCTACAACGGCTCAGGAAATATCAAGGTCAAACTTTTGATTGGAAGGACTCGGAGCCTAAGGCATTGCGTAATAATTAATAATTATTGATCCACTTGCACGCGTTCTTGAGAAACGGCATTATGAATCGTTTACACGGAAGCAATTTGGTACATGACTTCAAACAATTTTTTCCAAATACCTTTGGAATTAATAACCGGATTCGAATGAATTTCAATTTTAACTATTTAGAATATTTTCTTCCTAATTCAGTAAGAAATCTAATTCCATAAGGAAAAAAACTCATTTTCATAAGTTAATTAATTATGTTAATTAAGTTCATTAATTCAATCATTAACTCCATGCTTTTGTTCCTTTTGGTACTAATTTTATCCGATTGCGATATGAATTTCAGAAATTAATAAGCGTATCTAATTTTTATGGCTACGCATATGCAAAGAATATGTTAAGTACTTGACTTAGTGATTAATGTTAAAAACAAGCTGTGGTAAAAAAAGTTTTTAATTTTCAAAACATTTACCATTGCAATTAGTCTCACTCTCAGAATATGAATGACAATTTTATTAATTAATAAAATATCAGGTTTTGTTTAGCTTTCTAAACTGTAAGTATATATGGGATACTTAATGATTGATACTTATCTTAGGATGTATGATTTGCAAAAAGAAAATTTAGATATATATGAGGATTTTTAGTAGAGAAAGAAATGAAAAGATCACCCAACACTGAATAATACTTCCATTACTTTTAATGAACCGTCAAAAAAATAATTTTAGTAAAATAATTTTTTCTGGTGGACCACATTTTTAAATTACTGGCAAGTAGAATTACCTAAATTAAAGAACGTTTAGAACGTAACTATCCTATGTACTCGAGTTTTGATTTTAAAAATAGTATTGTACATAACTATTGTAGCCTAAGCTATCCACATACCTTCCCTGTAACTTACGTCTGGGTTTATTTTCTGTTATGTTTAAAACTCCAATTCTTTTTCATTCAAATGAAACATGATATGCGCAGATTAGATTGAATGTAAGACGAGTAATGAATGGATTTAAGTTGGTTGTCTTTATTAACGTCACACTAGAAGCAACATGAGGGTTATTGGTGACGGACCCCGTAATTTTGAGCCTCGGTCAAATGACGGACGAAATCTGAACTGTCTCTCCCTCTTCTAACTTCCACACTACCACAACAGGAGGACTTGGAGACTCAACAGATTTGAAATGCATCATCCCCGGCTGCACGATGGGTGTTTTGTGGCATCACAGTCTAGAACCCACGACTCGTCAAAAACCGCCAGCCGCAAGTCCGGGATCTTGACTACTACGCTACCACGGCCCCGAATGGATTTAGGTATCACGCATAAAGTAACGGAGGATTGAATTATGGAGTTTGTAGTGAAATTATTAATGCACAGTCGGCAGTTGGCGTTTTTTAATTTCCCCCTTTACTTATAGTTTACATTTAAGCCCAGTTTACATTTTTACCTCAAAAATACTTGTAATTGTATACTTAAGATTCATTGCAAAATTAGAAGTAAAATAAAATAATTTTTCCGTTAAGGCTCCCATCTACCGGCCATTTTGATTCCGTGATCGTATTGTTAACCCTATGGAATTACAATTACCGTTCTCAAATCTTTGCCGTTTTATCTATTTAAATGCAATGAAATGCATCCGAAAGAGCCAAAAATAAGGATGGTTTTAGGAGAGTTACATTTTCTCTCCGATTTTTGAAAATATGTTTAAGGACAGGAAAAACCACTAAACGAATAATAAAAAGAGGGATAAATATATTTTTGAAAATCGAACGAAAAATGCGATTCTACTGAAATCTTTACTATTTTTTTAAATTCATTCTATTAGTTCACTCTTTCTCTATGTATATATATCTTGTTCAAATTTTCAGTTGTTAATAAAATACTTTTTATTTACCACTCGAGTTCAAATACATTTTTTTAAACTTGTAGTGGATGACACTCGATATTAATACAGTTTTTTTTTCAATTATTATTTATTCAACTTAATTGGTGAGAATGCAGTTTAACCCAACCATTTGGCGCGATTTCAAAGATTTCCAAACTTGGCAATTTTTTTTTTTTTTTTTTTTTTGGCTGAACGTTAATCGCTGAAAAATTTTTTCCTTTGTCACTTAATATTGTGATTCTGTTATATGTATATACATATTTATATTAATTGTAATTATGTAATAAAAAGTAACTAAAATAAAAAAAA
>BMAW01107029.1:62088-95373 GCA_019974015.1 Nephila pilipes
TGAGCTTCGTTCAGTTACGTATTGCTTTTCGGTGATTTGGTGGAAAGTTATTTCCGTCCCAACCAACATACGATCTTTTGGGTTGTGTAGGTTGTGTAATGTCAAAATATGCCAAAAGTATTCCATAATTTTATTTGCAAGTTAGGACAGTGCTCACACGTTTCCTATTTTAAACCAACCTTTTGGGCTCTTTATAATGTTATTTGATGGGAGGATTTCAACTTATAAAAAAACCATGACTTATGAAAACCAGTGTTGCTATTAATGAGGAGATATGGAAAAGTTTTAATTATTACCGAGAAATAATCAAGATATCTGGATAAATTTATTCTGCTCATTAACTGACTCTTATGTACGTAATGATGTTAATTACAATTATTAATATTGATTTGTTTAATCTCAGGAATCGGTAGATTTAAGTAACCCGCAGAGAGAATTGTAAAGTTTTAATTATTGCTAAAAATCATAGAGATAGAAACCTAAATTCTAGTTATTATTTTTCTCTACATTCTTCGAAACGCTACTTTGCTCTCCTTTATTCTCTTTCAAGTTATTTGTAAAACTCAGCAGATCGAACGGACAAATTGCTTCTGCGCTTCCTGAATCAAATGTTCTTACAACTGTAATTTACAGATATTTTACAAGGATAAATTAAAAGGCAGAATATTACATCTCGAATATTATTTTGATTATTTCTTAGCTTTTCGATACCTCTTCGCTAGCATAGAGGTTTGTTAAAACACTCAGAATCCTTCTATCGGACATTTTGATTTCGTGGACGCAATGTTGATCACATGGAATTTCAACTACAGTTCTCGAGTCTTTACTATTTATCTATTTGAATACAACAAAGTGCATCTGAAAGAGTAACAAGTAATAATAAAAAAAATTAAAGTCAATTCCTTCCTGGGTCAACAAGGCTGCTTATTTTTGCCCGACACAAAGGCAACGCAAATTTGAACCACAACCAGATGAACGAACTCCACATCTGAACTGATACCCCACTGTGAATTGATAATCACAACCGATACACCTCGTAAATTTGAACCGCGATTAAATGACGAACGCGACATCTGAGCTGGTACCTTACTCTGAACTGATAACCACACCGGTAAGCCACGTAAATTTGAACCGTGGTCAGATGACGATGTCGACATCTCAACTGATACCCCACTCTGAACTGATAACCACACCGGTACGCCACGTAAATTTGAACCGTGGTCAGATGAAGAAGTCGACTGACACCACTGAACTGACATCACAATGTTCACATTCTCATCACGTTATGGGAGAAAAATCAACCCCAGCAAATTTAAAACACAATGGCCCCTCTATTTTTTAATAATTCCAGGATTTCATTAAACTTGCCAAACCGTCTTTTTCTGTTTGTTGGTTTTTAACTATATAATCGCATTTTATTCTGTTTTTTCCTCGATTTTATATTATCTCACCATTAAAAAAATTTTGTAATGCTCAATGACTAAGGATCTATGTAATTAATATTGGAAATACTTTTTAAGTGAGGATTCAAGTAATTTTTTTATTTCAAAATAAATTGTTGTTTTTGAAATCGACGTAAAATTTTTAATTAAATTATTCCGTTCAAGACTGACGAAAGTAGAAAGAACCGCTTCTCCATTCCTGTGCGCTCCGAAAGTGTACGAACGCACGGGACCGGGCGATTTTCCTCGCTAAGCCTAATTTCATATCACAATTCATATAAAATCATCCCTGCTGTTAAATATGCTGAAGCTTACAGATTATTATCATTGATAGCGTCTAAATGTACGGCAGTAAAGACGGCAGTAAGGCGACATTTGAAAAAAATAATTGCGAATTTTGAAGAAAATATTTTCATTTTGATCAGAAAAAAAAAAGATATTTAGCTACGAAAATAACAATTATATAAATGACACCTTTTTTCATTTACGAGTATTTAAAATATAGGTTAAATATTAAGGATTTGAATACAAGAATATAATATATAATAACTGAAATAAAATTACTAAATAATACTTAAAACTTTTGCAGCTTATGATGCATTTTGAAACACTATTCAAGACAAAGCCCTACGTTGCAAATGTTGCATTTATAATATGTCATCTTGATTTTTTTTTTCTCTTAGGGAACCTTTTTTGCACACGACACGTTGTTTCCTTTACTTTTTCCGCTAAGATATTTCAATCTTTTCGCCATGATAGCAAAGAGAACACTGATCCAAAAACATACAAAATACCATCTTGCGAACGATAAGTCTACTCCCAACTCTAACCAATAAACATTTTATCATTCCCCTCCCACACATACTCCGTCAAAATATCAAGAAAATCCTAGCGCGCAGTAAATCACAGCCCTTTAAATGTGCAATCCGACCAAAAGAAATGAACAAATTCAGTTGTTTACTTTTTCAAATTCCCCTGATCCAACAGCAACAACAACAACAACAAAATAGAAACAAACAAAAGCGAGAATTGAATGTCAACACTCTGTGGAACGACATTTGAAAATATTACGAGCTGCTACCTCCATCTAATGGCCGTTAAAAATTCAAATAAAACGTTCCAATTCGAAATCACACCAGTGTGATCATGGGCACCGAAACATCCATCACATAAACGATACCGTGGGCCGTGAAGGAGAATTGCGTGATCACGATCCTGAACGGGTTATAGGTTCATGTAAATTTCATAGATTTTCTTTTTCAATTTTTAGGGTAGTAACCTTCGACTTCATAACAAAACGTCTTATGGATAATAAGATTCCGAGTTAGTTTATTGATTCAAATTTAAAAATCACTTCATAAATAACATGACAGTTGCATTGACGACGAAATTCATAATATTGAGCCACAATTAAGAGACGGGGGCTTACACCTGTGATCTGGAACTCCATTCTTCTCATTTAGGTCACGTCATTGTGAGGCCTTTGATCTGAAACAGACTCAACGTACATCAGCCCTTTTACACGTCGGCTCTTTAGCGGCATCAGGGCTCGAACTCACGGCTCGAATGAAACTATGCCAGTTACGAAATCTTCATCCTGATCACCAGCTATCTCGGCTTCTATGCGATATTAAAACAATGTGTACTAATGGTTATGGTCATTATTCTAAGCCATAGTTTTAGGACGAACCGACACATAATTATCACTCAGCTCTCTAAGGCACCACACCTCACATCGTCAGATTTATGAATATTTGTCAGGTTTTAAATGCGGTAACCTCCAATCCCCAACTAATGTTTGTCTCGAATAATATCTGGAACCATAGTTTTAAGCTAATGAATTTCTATTTTCCCAGATTTACTGTGACCTCCTTAAACAAGTCCTGTATGAGAGATAAAGCTTATAATTCTTCTTTGAAGACAGATGCAAAATTTTCAGTTATAATTTAGAAAATATCAATTATCATCTAATCACGTATCCTAAACATTCACGTACTGACGCATGGATAATTTTTTTATACAAAAGTAACCAACTTTAAAACAGTTATTTTTATTATTAAATTCCTACTATTAACTCCCACTCTCCCTATATATATATATTGTTCAAATTTTCAATCGTTTATAAAATACTTTTTATTCATCCACTCAAGTTCAAATACATTTTTTTAAAACTTGTAGTGGATGACACTCGATGTTAATACAGTTTTTTCAAATATTAATTCATTAATTAAATTTAATTAATGAAAATGCAGTTTAGTCCACCACTTGGCTTGATTTCAAATATTGCCAAACTTGGTGATATTTTTTTGGCTGAACTTTAAGTCCGCGAAGAGGACCAGGGTAGTCATATTTGGCAAAATACTGCCAAATAATTTCTATCGCCAAGGGTAGTTGGGCTAAACTGCATTCGAACCATTTAATTCACCGGATGAAAATGATGTTATAAATAACATATATTCATGTTAATTTGTGATTTCAGAAAGCCGTAGATTGAAGTAATCCGCTGTTCGGGGAAGATTGAGCTCAATCTGTTGAGTTCTACAACGACGAAATCTTCGAAAGCTCAAGAAACGCTGGAGAAATGGATGGACAATGGCTATGAAGAGAAGAATAAAGAAATTTAAATTTCTAACTCACGATTATTTTTAGTAATAGTTAAAACTTCACGATATTCGGGCATAATAATTAAAACTGTATAGTTCTGCTCGGTTTCTTCGACTGACGGCTTCCTGAAATACAGCAAATAAACACGAATATCTGTAATTTACAACAGTATGTGCTGTATTATCTGCTACTGTAAGCGAGAGCATTCAATACCTTTTTTCTTATTTATTTCTATCTCTGAGCTATCATCTTATTTTCTTATCCATTCACTAACTTCTGGAGAGTTGAGTAGTATTCATGTAGGCATAAAGACAACTCCGTCTATTTAACCAAAACAAACAAAATCCCTTCTCGAGGCTCGTTTCGCCTTTTACAATGAAGTCTCGATCGCGTCTCTCCCAAGACACTCCCCAGCCCTCTCCTATACAACGGAGGGGGTTACCACAATTTCCTTTCTCACCAACAGGTGTCATATACATTACATGAGCACGAGGATCAGTCAATATGTGGAGTAGAGTTTATCGGTTAGAACCAAATAATTAAACCTTTGTTATACTCCTACATGTAGTTTGGAGGTTTCTTTCGTTATCTTTTTTGAAGTATCTCCTCAGAAAACAGACAGGACACGCGCAGATCAGAGGAACGATAGTCTTGGTTCAAAGACCTTGATGAAGTATGCCATACGAGTGAGTGAGTGACTGTATTAAGTTTTAATGGCGGAAGAACCAAAGTAGGCTATGCTGCGTCAAAACAGTATGCCATACGAATTATAAAAACTTGGACTTGCTTCAAGACTTTTTTATGAAAGATTTTTTCTCAAGAAAACTTCGACCACTTCGTTCGCTTGATCTGATCATTCATTGACTTCTTTTTGAGGGGATATGTAAAGAAAATAGTTGATGAAAATATGCTTTAAGTAATAGATTATCTGAAAATTACCATATTACTCAAAGGATACAAAAATTCACTCCCAGCATCTTTACACACTTTTCTCAAACTATGCATAAAAGAGTTCAGCTTTGCCTACCTTAACAAGATGGATGGACATTTTGAATATTTGTTTCAAATGCTGGCTCAAAGACTTTTTATACGTTATTTTAGAAGTGCTCTTTACCATCAACATAAAAATAATTGTTTTAAAGCTGGTTATTTTATTATAATTAATTATCTAATCTTTAGAACGGGAATCTTTAGGATATCGGTATTAACATATGATGATGACTGACTTCAGTACTTTAACCAAGGTTCTTTTCTTGACATTCAACTAACTCTAGTAGTTCTAGGAATGAGAATAAGACAATCATGAAACAGACTAAGAACGAAATAGTTCTTTTCATCCAAGCAAATTCTTAGGTTGAGTTGAAACGTAATAAAAGATTGCATCTACTTTGAGGGAGCAAGGATCAATAAAGTAAGCGAGGAAACAAATACAAATTGCCACCAAAATAGATTTGTAATCTAATAACTCAATCCTAATTCGGAATCGACGTTTTCTAAATTAAATCTACATCAACTGATATAAATAAAAGCGTCAGAAAATCTTCTCAAAGCACTAACTTAACTCGTGTCTTATTTCCTTCTTATTTCTCTTGACTGCATGTGTGAGAGGAGTTTTGGTACTGGGTAAAATTCCATCGACCGTTTTTACCAAATCAGAAAAGTGACAAAGACTTCGATACATCGTCAATAATAATAATAAAAAAAAAAACCCAGAAAATCAGAAACATTTTTCTTTCCATTTCGCATGGATACGGTAGCCTAGTGGTTAAGGCATCGGACTCCCGGTCAGTGGTTTTCGTTGAGGCATGGGTTCAAGCCTTGCCACTGAAGACCCACCGTGTAGCCGGGGATGATGCACGTTAAATCTGTTAGAGCTAAAAGTCCTCCCGTTGGCGTGGTGGGGAAATTAGGTGAGGGAGGCGCCAGCTCAGGTGTCGTACTAACGTCACTTGACCGAGGCTCAAAATTACAAGGCCATCAAACATCGCGTTGCTTTTAGGGCGACGTTGATAAGACCATTTCGCATCTCTGATTATCGCATAATGGTGGGAAACAATGTTATTTTATATTATCTAGTTTAGCCATTATTTTAAATGAGATTTGTATTAACCATTATTCTTTTAAATATTCTTCCTTAACTGTTATCATTATTCCCACCCCCAGGTGCTTACCCATTTTTAGATAAGTACAGGTAGATACTTGAGTGACCTTTTTTCCCACAGGAGGCATTTCCATTTTGGTAAACGTGAGTGACACACCCCCAAGATTGCCCTAAAGATCCTTTATTTTCCACGCTCCATTTTATAAACTTATTTTTGCCCTCCCCCCCCCCCATTTCTAATGTCTGGATCACAAAAAAGTATTGTTTGGCACAATAGATATAGAGAAAGTGTTTATTGCTTGAGTTCTTATTAGAAGGGCGTCTATACTAAGCCAAGAAGTAAACAAAGAACATTGAAGAAGGATCCGCCATTTTCTTATTCATGAAAATTTTAAAACTGTGGGATGAAGAGCTGTAAAATTCGAATATTTCAAAGTTTATTACTAATGTAATTTTTTTTTATACGAAGACTGGCGTAGGTACACAAAAAGTTGAAAGACTGTAAGGCTCGAACAAATAGGGTAATGGAAAGCATTGGAGAACCCCCAATTAAATTTATGTATAGATTATTTTATGGGGCGTCGACTTCATAATGAAGAACTCATTCGTTGTTATTTTGAATGGAATTCGTGTTTTTGATGCTGGAATTGCCCCTAACTTTTATGGTCGATTGAATTCTGCGCTAGTAACGGCAACTTAAGTATACAACTAGAAGATGTGTAGTTCATTCCTGTCATTAATCTATACGTATTAATTAACTTTGGAAAATAAACATGGATTTTCCAGAAAAAGTATAAAATCGACAGAGAGAATATATTTCTTCTAAATGGAACAGCAGAAAACAAAAGGAATCCCTCAAAGTGAGAGTACCACAATTGACAACTCATTCTATTAGCTTCAACGGTGTGTTCAATGAAGGTTCTGACTGAAGATGTAATTCTTCCACTACTCTATACGATATTTTTGATGGTATCCCTGTTACAAGCAATATATAATAGTCACGGCTATGTTACCGAGTTACTTTAGTTCTCAACACAAAAAAATCTAATAAGGCTTTTATCAAAAATTCAGTTCATATCCATCAATTTTTAATATTTGAAATGAATTTTCATCTTATTTACGCGCGCAAGCTTATCTATTTGTTTAATCGTATGATTTGATAGGTACTGCAACACCACTATTCCAATTTTTACGTGGGTCGTTCAAAAAGTACCTGTTTCTGACGACAGATGGCCTTACTGTAGCTAGTTGGTGTTACTTTTGTGTGTTACCGTCTATTAAACAGTGTTTAAATGAGAGATTAATTCGGTGATTACTATTTATTTGGCAGCCATTTCCTGGCAAATCAAAATTTGATTGCTGCCGCTTTCGAGATGTCACTTTCGATGAGACCCGGATTCATCATTATACACCGGAAATAAAGCTACAGTCAAAACTATGGGTTGCTTGCAGTGAATTTGCTCTAAAGAAGGGGGAAACGGTCGGAGCATTTGAGACGAAGAAATTTTGGAATGCAAAGGACGCCATACTCAGGGAATATTTCTAAAGGAAAAAAAAACGGTCAATGGACAATACTACAGAAAATTGCCCCATTCTTAACACAGTTATTTTTTGAATCGTCATTGTACTATTTATTATTCACTTATATGTATACCTGAAGTAATTTTGCTTAAAATATTTTTATTTGACAGTGATTCAAAAGTTTGCTTTGAAGTCATTTGAGTCAATTTGTTGTCATTTATAAGACCTAGATTCCTCATAATACACCAAGCAATAATCAAAATTTATTTGTTTCTGAGGAATCTGCTCCAAAGAAGGCGAGGACGGTCGGAACATTTACGGCAAATATTTTTGGGAAGCGAAGGGCGTCATACTAATGGACTTCTTAGGAGAAAAAAAAGGGAAAACCGATTACTGAACAATACTACTGTGAGTTTCCTATTCCTAATAATCCATTTCCCATTCTTATCACAAATACTTTTTGAACCGTATTGATCTTACTGAAATTATTTTGTTATTTTGGAGTGGCAGCAGTACCCTAGTGGTCAATAGCACTCACTCGCAGTCGGTATCGTTTCCAGTTGTGGGTTCGAGCCAGATGCCACTGAAGACCAGCCGTGTAGCGTGGATAATGCATGTTAAATCTTTCGAGGCTCCAAATCCTCTCGATGACATCGTGAGGAAGTTTGAAGATGGAGGGGACAGCTGGGGTGTCGTCCTCGTCTCTTGATCTGGGTTCGAAATTACGAGGACTATTGGCGAAGGACCTCGCCTATAGCCATCGTGTTGCTTCTCAGTGCGACACGAATAAACAATCACGTTGTTTTGGAAATATGTGAATAAGAAGAGCCGTAAGATAGGTTTTTCCGAAGCAATGCATGCATATTTTCTTACATCTGTTAGTAGAGAAAAAGAAATATCGAAAGAGAAAACAGAAATGTGAAATGCGTCTTTTGAAACTGAAGTGAATTAATTATCTTGATCCCGCCGCTTCTCGGAAGCTCTCATTGTTCAAAGTCATTTTCGAATAAAAAAGGAAGTACCTGACAATTTTAAAATAATATTTAGAGAAGAGATTGGATGCGAGAAATATTGAAATTAAGAGAGAAAAATATGGGAATTATTATTACTTCAAACTGTTACGAGGACATTTGGTATTTTCAAGGATATGGGAGATTTTTAGAAGAAAAGCGAATTAAGAGTGGGATTTTCACTAACCGGAATTTCTTCTCTATAACCATCATTGACTTTCGTAATAACCATTTATCAAGTGAAATAAATGAGTATTATAATTGGCAAAGAAACACTATGAAACAATTTGAATGTTATATGTGTTTATAAATAAGCTTCGGTCGTGCAGGCTCCATGATGATGTTGATTGTCATGGAATGATTAGATATTCTTTAGAAAATATTCTTTAGAAATTTTTCTGGTAATGACTAGATATTTTTTAGAAAAATTAATCAATAATATTTTTCTGGTGATTTTTTAAAAATTTTTATTAATCTCAATCGCGCTTTTCTTTTCTATTTTTTTTTTTATTTATATTACAGAATATACTTATTTCAATTATACAAAAAATATATTTATCATGCATGAAATTGCAAATTTTAAATAACTTAAAATAACTCAATTCCGATTTGTTATGATTTATAATAAATATTACTAAGTTATTGTGACCAATACGGTACTCGAATAGTTATGCTGACAAAAAGAATTCAGGGTAGTGTGGATGTGAGTGATAGTGGGAAGTTCAATGCCGCAAGAGCCAGATGTGTCCATGCTGCTCCAAACTAAGTAAATCTGTGATCTGGGCGTTTTAAAAAAATTCGGGAAAAAAATTTGTCATGAAATTTGTCACAGACACAGGAAGCATTCGATATTACAAATAATTTTCGTATACTGAATATAACTACAAAATACAGTTTGGCAAAATACTAATAAATCAGAAATTGAAATATTTATAAAAGGTATAAGAGCGCCGTAACTAAAAATACTAAATGCCATAGCTACGCTTTTTTTTTCAAACAAACATAGTATAAACGCAGAAGATAGTTATGCTCTATGGCACAAGAGCCAGATGTGGCACCAAACGAGGTGTAAGTACTTTCTAGACAAAGGAAAATATAGTAAAAATTGATTGACAAGAAGGATAGAAAATTTTGTGATAGAGATCGCTACGGCATCTCGGGGGTGCTTCACCTGTTATTACCAAAGACAGTAAGCCCTATGGGAAAAAGCGCTCAGGGGCTTACCTTCTTTAGGAAGGTATGGAATCATAACCCCAAGATACCCAAGTGATCTTTTTCTCGTGGGGTCTTTGGTAAACATAAGTGACATGCCCCGGGGTGCCCTACCAATCCTTCTTTATTTTACACCCTCCTTCTTGTCAATTTTTACTTTTTCATCAATTTTCAAACGTTTAAATCATAGTTATACCCTGTTCGGCGTATCATAGTCACATCTGGCTCTTGCGCTATTAAAATCTACAATCACTACACCCATGGGAAAGAAAAAGATCACTAAAATGTCTCGGGGTCCTAATTCTCAAACTTGACCAAAAAGAAGGAAAATATCTAGGGGGACACGGAGGGGAAACGCAGGTGTATTCAAAGTAAACATTACAAAAATTCAGAAAGAAATTTATTTTGCTTGTCCTATTATGTATTCAACAATCGATTATTACCTTTCCTTAGAGTTGTTTTCTGTCATTGCAGCAACCTATTTCTTATTTTTGACTTAAAAATAAACATATCATCTGAGCTTCTCTGCCGTATCCCTATTTCGTCATTTTGAATGCTTGGTTGACGCATGCGTACTGATTCTTCTGATGCAATATATAAGTATAGTATTTTCTCTCTACATAAGTCTTTTATAATTATCTTCAGATTTTTTTTACAAATAATTGATGATAAAATCTTTTTTTTTTTATCTTAAATGGTTAAAAATTTCATTCATTAATCATTTGCTACGAAATTATAATTTTTTACTCGAATATTCTTTGTTCTTTAAAGAACCACTCTTTCACCGTGGAACTAAATTTATTTACATATTATTATCGAGTAATTGATTTATTTTGAATATGTAAATACATATATAAAAAAAATACGCAGATTAAAATATTACCCAAGATGTTTTATTTTTCCAGTCGGATGATAAAATTAAAAATAATGTTAACAGAATCTGCAGTTTAAAACATTTATGTAATTTCTTTTTCTACTTCTTATTATTTTTTATACTTCTTTGCTCGGTATAATTTGCTGTCAAATATTATGGTAGAAATTGACCCAAAAAATAAATATCTGACAGAGTTTTTAATGCAATCAGTTTCGTTTTCTCGTTGGTTTTAAGAAGAAAAGAAAAGGGGGGGGGGAGAGAAATGTATTTTTAGAAATAAAAGTTCTACTTGTAAGTTTAAAATGATTGTTTAAAAATGTTAAAGTCATTGCAGTGTTATCTGAAAAAAAAATGAAATTAAACTAATAGATTAAACGAAAAGTACCAATTCAAACAACTAATATAATTAGAAGGTGGCTTAGATTTGAATTAACTTTTCTCTCTAGCAACAAATGAATATTATTGACAGAATACGCCATTTTCAAGTGACAAGGATGACATCTGTCTCCCTCTCCTCACTTCCACACCACGTAATGGGATGACTTTGAAGCCCAGCTTCATGAAACTCTTAACACATACTCCATTATTCGACACGATGAATATTTATTGGAACAGAGAACTGTTATCCAAAGTTCGATTTGAACATCACTCGCCACCATGCTCTCTGGGATACTTTGAAAGTAACATGATTAGGAATATGGATAGGGATAAAAAGAACAACCTATTCTTTCGAACCAGTCATCTAAAAGCTGAAAATATTCACCTCAGAACATCACCAGGAACGTGTTCTGAATCGTTTATCCTCCCTGCCGAGAGCAGGAAACTCCACAGACAGATCTTCCGTTCTTTTTCCAACAGTTCAATATTCCTTGTAATTTTTCTCTATCTCTTCATTCCTACCTGTTCAGTGTTTCTACATCTATTTATCATTTTTATTTATTTAATTTGTTCACTGTTCTTAACGGTGTTCTTGTTCTTTCCCATACGCACTGATTCTCTTCTCACTGGTGTTGTTCTATAAAAAAGATAACTCTTTCTCCATGGAATTAAATTTTAAAAAAAATTATTCATTTATTATTATCAATTAATTGATTAATTTTGAACTTCTAAATATATATAAAAATTCTCATATTGAAATATCAAGGTGTTTTATTTTTCCAGTCTGATGAGATAAAATTAAAAACGATATTCTGCATATTATTAATTTAATACGAAATTCTACTGACTCTATTTTTTCTCAGATGTGTAAAATTGATTAATTAAGAAATTCTACTGACTCTATTTTTTCTCAGATGTGTAAAATAATCTAATAGGAATGCGATTTGTAATTCTGTACTGTTAAATGCATTTGAATATATTTGTATTTTACTCGAGGAATCTAAAGAACACGTGAATCAAAGATCAGATTGAAGAACCGCTCTTTAAAACTGAACAGGAGCATATGAGAAAAGTTCATTTGAAAGTAGAAACATTCCCATCCCTAGTCATGGACTTTTCTGAAAAAAAAAAAGGATAATTGATCAATGGATTATATTTCAGTGAATTACCCTATTTTCGTTCCTAACACGAGTACCTTTTGAACTTTTTTAGCGAGTTTGCTAGTTTTACTCGATTACAACCCACGATTGTATTCGAATAAAACTTGCGAACACTCCCAAGAACATTTAAATGCATTCTAGAGAAATGCTAAAAATGTTGTTAGTATATTTTCGGTAAATAAATATCGACACTATTTAAATCGAAACTAAAACACTTTCCAATCAACCGGAGGTATCCACAACGTTCGTGTGTGTACTCCTTTTGAAGAATTCTTTCTTCCATCTCAATGCAGAAAAGAACACTAGAAAAGCAAAAGTGTTTCCTCTCGTACCTTCCAGAAATATTCTTCAGAAATCCATGAACTTCTCGAAAGAGTTTCTCCAATTCAAACAACGACTTTTCCTCAATAGAACTCCGAGTTGTCGAAAGCGAAGCGCTGTTTGGAGAAGCGAAATTACGATCTCGATTCAGGATCGAAGACATTTTCTTGTTTTTCTCTTTTCCAAACTTTTCGGTCCGCGCTTTTGGATGGTTTGTTCTCCCGGGGAAAGACTGCGCAGGAAACAGGGGGATGGACTTTACGGTAAATGAGTTTGGCTTTCTTCTGTTAGAGGGGGGAAGACATTTGTGGAAAGTTGCTGCAGAAAAATACTTTGCGAAATGTGGTTTGGAGGCAAAGAAAGTGGAGCTAAGTTGTAGATCTCATTTTTTTAAAAGGAAACTTTGGCAAAGTGATTTAGCGAGATGACCATATTTGGGGCTTGGAAAAATAAAAGTCTGATGATTCTTGGGAGGATTGAAGCTGTGAAGTTTGATTAGAGTTTGGTAAGTTTTGAAATATAAATTACTCTGAATATTCAATGAGTTTATTTACTTATTCTCTTTTCTCTAAATAAGTTTCTTACTTTTATTTTTTTTTAAAAAATGGTTTGAAAGTGAATTTATAAAACTTTCTCTTAGAAGCAATATTTTGTGCAAAAAAACAACAACCTCACACGGAACTTTTACGTATTACAAAAAGTAGCATGGTATTTTTTAAACATATATTTTTCATTTATTTCATAAACAATACTGTACATGTAATTGAAAGTTTTTTAAGAGCTTCGGCAATAAAGATGAAACCTGTACAAGGCCTAATTAAGGAATATGAGACAATATTATTTGGAACATTATCCGTGCATACTAAAAGAAAGAGCTGCTGTTTTAGATTAAAAAGAAAAATAAAACTCATAAAAAGCAAAAATAGTATTTTAAAATGAATCGATTTTAAAATAATTTTTAGATCAAATCAGAGTTTGGATGTTTAAATTTTTAAGAAATAGATTTCATAAGACACCCTATTTTAAAAGTAATAATAATCACATTTTAATGAAGTTATTCATGAAAATTTGATGAGTTAAGGCTATTATTACCATGCAAAATAAAAATTTCAAAAATATTTTTTTAAAATGTAGAAATGTAAGATTAACGCCATTCCCAAGGTAACATAATCTTGAGCTTTTTTTAAGCCACGCCGTCTATTATTATATTTCAATAAAAAATTAATCTCAGTAAGCGAACCAAGAGAAAGATAGCACTCAGTTTCCAGCATGAAACAAACAGTTTAAGTAGTTTAATTTGTATTAATCAAATATAAAAATTGTGTTTTGTTATTTTAAAAAATAAACTTTCCGAAAAGTGGTTCGGTTCGGAAAGTAACGTTTCTCTCTAGACAAAGCAGATTCTTTCACTTTTCGAGATGGGGCACAAAATTCAAGAAACAATCGTTATTAAAATTAAATTAACCCTCAAATTTAGTATAGGTAACGAAATATTATTTTAAAATCATATTTTTTTAAGAAAAATATGATGCTAAAGAAAACAAGCTAATGAAAATCGACAGAATGCCTAACAATACCTTACGCCTAACATAGAAACAGCAAAACAAAGATTGAAGAAGAAACTGAAGGAAACGAGCCGGATAGGCCAACTGTAAGGATCTTTCCTTCAACCGGATATATTGTGGTTTCGAAACTTACAGTAATTTAAGGAAGCTATTTTATTTGTTAATTGATTGATTACTATACGAGCGTCGTTCAATAAGTCTCTAGAAAATTAAAGAAAAACAAATTATTTTAAAATTATTAGCATTTTTTTTATTATTATTATTTATTTTTTATCTCACGTAACTTCCTTTTAGCTCTATACTTTTTTGCAAGCGTTTCTCCAATTTTTTTAACCCATCTAAAGAATAAGATGTTGCAAGGTCCTCAAAATAGGCATCTGTTTGAGAGATGACCTCTGACGTGAACCGTTGTCCTCCGAGTCATTACTTTAAATTTTGGAAATATAAAAAAAAATGTCACTGAGAGCCAAGTCCTGTGAATACGATGGTTGTTGTAATAATGCGAGCTTTAATTCCTTGAGTTAGTCCATCAAAACTGCACAGGTCCCCTGCATTTTCTTGATGTAAGAGGACCATTTTCTTTTTAAAATGAGAGGTTTTTTTTCTTGATTTCTTCGCTTAACCGGTGCCATAACGGCACATAATACTCAATAGTTATTATTTTTACTTTTTCCAAGTAAATGGTATAAATGATTCCACGTACATCCAAAAACAGAAACCCGGGGGCGTCACCTTTCCGGCCAATTTCACCGTCTTTGTTTTCTTCAAAGCCCGTTTGCCTTTAAAATTTCACTGTTTTAGTTGTTCCTTTGTCGCTGGAGTGAAGTAGTGTATCCACGTTGCGTCCACAGTTATGTATCGACGCAGAAACTCGTGAAAATTGCGACGGAAAAACTCCAAAATAGCCTCAGATTTGACCTCACGACTCGTTTATTTTCAACTGAGAAATGCGATACCTATCTTACTCAGATTTAATCACACCCAAATTTTCGGTCAAAATAATAAACGTTGTACCTTGGGATATACCAGTAGCCTCAACTATTTCGTGCACTTTGATTCGTTTATCACTCAAAACCATATCGCGGATTTTGTCAATCATTCCGGTAGTCATCTCATTGGACGTTCTGAACAACGTTCTTATTTTGAGGATGTTTGGCAACATTTAAACTCATTGAACCAATTGTAAACAGTTACAAAAATAGAAGCAAATGTGCCACGAATTTCATCTAGCTCAGCTTTGATGTTTTTTGGTGTTAAGGCTTTCAAATATGTGTTTAATCAACGCTCGAAATTCAGTTTTTTTTTCTTTTTTTTTTTCATTTATCTGAATAAATAGAAGTTTCTTACCTCAACCGACAACAAAAATGAAACAATATGGCGGAAATTACTGAGAGAGATATCTAGGGAGTCATTATGCTTGCTAAACATGAACCATTTTCGATGCTACGAGCGCCATCTTTTGAATTTCCTAAGGACTTACTGAACGACCCTCGTATAACGCTTCAATCATCAGATTGCAATTGAAAAACATACGAATACACATGTACATAGATTAAAAACTAATTATTCATAATTTTACTACATTTAATCTTTAACCGTGTTAATGCATGCAGGGGGGACTAAGCAAGGAATATCGTTTAGTGTTTTTTCCCCTCTTTTTTGGAATCTTTTGGTTATTATTTGGTTAAAACATTCAAAACAGTCAATCTCCTTAAAAAATTCAGTTTTGAATACATATATAACTAAAATTTAAAAAGGGAAGTCAAAACATGCATACATATACATATATAAAGCCTGAAAAATATATGTTTTGCATTGAGAGCCTAAATTATTCCATTGAAGTAGAGGACATAAAATTAACTTCTGTAATGCTTAAATTAAAACGTCTTAGTACAATGTTAAGTGATGGATTATAGAGATAATATTATATATATATATATATATATATATGAAGAGAAGAAAAACAAAATTTTTAAGAAAAATGTTTGAAATTGTAAAAATCCTTACATTTTTTTTTTTTTTTGAAAAATACAAAAATGGAGAATAACATATTTAATGTTGTAGCAGGCTTTGGACTATTAAGCTGGGTAATTCTAAAATTATAAGGCTTACTGTCCCCATCAACAAAATACTCCCTCATGCCCGAATTCACTCACTCATTCGTTCAATCGTCTATTCACTCTCTCATTCATTCACAAATTCACTAACTCACTCACTGGTTCTTTCACTCAATCTCTCATTCATTTACTCACTTATTCATTCATTTTCACATTCCCTCACTCACACACTCATTCATTGATTCTTGTACTCACTCTGTAACTCATTATTTTCCTTACTCACTTATTTATGCACTCATTCACTCACTCATTGATTAATTCATTAACTCACTTCCTCATTCATTTATCTATTTATTTTTATCAGAAAAGATGCTAAAGAAATTCATAAAAAAGTATCTTATGTTACATAAAGATTGAAACTGTTCTATGCGATGCGAGGCGAAGAACAGATTTCGCCACCAATGGGACTCTTTTCTTCGCAACGCATTAAATCGTGTTTGTGGATATTTAATTTAATGTATTACGTTATTTGTTACAAAAGTTCCTTTGTAGACTAATATTGGCAAATCAATATTAAAATCATTTGATTCTAAGACATTCTAAGAAAGAAGCCAAATTGGAATGAGATAGCTTGAAACTCTTGAGGCAAAATATCCGCCTCACAACTGCCTTAAAATTCTGAATAATTTTGTTGATTTTCAGTCATTTTTTTAAGTCCTGGTTACATATGAATCAAAGTAACACATCAAGCATTGCTAAATAAAATGCATAATTTTCATAAATGTTTCATTTCAATTAAATAAAAAAAAATTAGAAGAAAATTATTATGCCAATAATTTTGAAAATTAAGCAGCATCAAACAGTGTCATATGAAAGCAAGCATCAAACATACACGCAAAAACAACGACGATAAAATTTGGAAAAGAGGCCAGCTAGGACACTAATTTGTACTGCTAATTATCCATTAAATATCAGATAACGTCAGTATAAAGTTAAAGCGATGGAGAGTCGAAGATCTCTTGACAATTTCCAACAGTCCACGGTGAGATTTTCGTCTCCTGACGGGTTCTGACTCCTGACGGGATGAACATCTCCATCGCATTGGAGTTTACGACCTCTAAATGCCCTCTATTTAATTTGGCATATCCAACGCTTGGAGACCACCTCCGTCGTTATTCATTACTTGAAGGGGACTCAGAAACGGCGCTTTACAGGCCAGCGGGAGAATTTTTGAGGCTGCAACTTCGGTCTTTTTAATTATATTTGCTTTGCCATTGGAAACAAAAAAATATATATCAGCCAGCGACCAGAACAGCTAAAACTACTTCTTCAGCCATTCAAGTACTTCCCCATACGTCTGGAGAAGATGGACTTTTAACTCATTAAGGATGCCGTCTAATGTACATTTTGGTTTCGTTAAGGTAAAGTTAATCCTGTGGAATTACCACTACTACCTTTCTCAAATCTTTCCTATTTTAAATATTTGAATATAAAATAATGCATCCGAAAGAGCAGAATATAATGAAGGTTTCTGTGGAAGTACATTTTCCCGCCGATTTTTGAAAATATTTTGGAATATTTCTTAAACACCAGAAAACACACAAACGAATCATTAAAATTGGTTTGTTGGTTGGTTAGTTCGATTAAGGCTCCCGTCTACCTGCCATTTTGATTTCTTGGATATATTGTTAATCCCCTGTAATCTTGACTTAAATTCTCATATGTTTACTATTTGATCTATTTGAATGTAATAATGTGCATCTGAAAAGGCATAAAGTAATGAATGCTTCTGTAGAATTACTTTTTTCCTCCGATTTTTAAAATATTTTTTTAAAAAAATTTTAAGAACCGGAAAACTCGCAAACAAATAATTAAAATAGGATCTTTATGCTTGCCCTTTCAGATGCACTTTATTGCATTCAAATAAATCAAATAGTAAAAATGTGAGAGTTATAGTCGAAATTCCATAGGATTAACATTACGTCCACGAAATCAAAATGGAGGGTAGACGGGAGCTTTAACGTCGCACTAGAAGCAACACGAGGGCTATTGGTGTCGCACCTCATAATTTTAAATCTCGGTCAAGTGACGAGGACGACACATTAGCTGACAGGCCCCTTCTCCTAACTTCCACACCACGGCAACAGAAGACTTTGAGCCGCGACAGAGTTAAAGTGCATCAGGCCCGGCTACGCGGCGGATATTTAGTGGGCCACGAACCCACTAGGCTACCAGGGCCCATTAAATTAGAAGTAAAAATATCTTTAAAAATCGGATGAAAATGTAATTTCGCAAAAACTTTCATTATTTTTGCTCTTTTGGACACATCTGTTTACATACAAACAAATAAAATAGCAAAGTTTTTAGAGACGGTAGCTAAAATTCCATAAGATTACCATAACGAATCAAAGTCATACCAAATACATGGATGTATTAGACCTCCCTTCCAACGGCCATTTTGATTTTTGTGAGCATAATGTTAATACTATGGAATTTCTATTACCATTCTCAAACTTATACTATTTCATCTATTTGAATGCACAAAAGTGCACACGAAAGAACAAAAAATAACGAAAATTTCTGCGGGATACCATCCCCCCCCCCCATTTTTTTTAAAAAAATATTTTAGCATATTTTTTAGAGACAGGAAAAGGCACGAACGAATAGTTAAAATAGGAATAAAAAAAATTTTTAAATCAAATGAAAATTATTTTTTGCTCTTTCGGATGCACCTTTTTGTATTGAAATGGATAAAATAATGAAGATATAAACTGCTGTTTGTAGAAAATGCAACACCATGAAGGAATCATCAGAATCAAATGAAATTCGCAGCAAATGTCAATTATAGGATATTATGCAAATTAATAAAGTTTCAGAGCCATCGCGCGTGCGCGGCGCGCGCAGCGCCCTCTGAATTGATGCTGAAAGCGTATAAATAAAGTGCTGTAGCGGGACGTTGAAAAAAGTCTATGATTATTTGTTAGTGGCAAACGTTTAGTGAGACCTGAGTATGCCTCCACGATGGAAGAATAAGAAATTCAAGCAACTTACGGAGTTTGAACGAGGGAGGATAATCGGCCTTCGAGAAGGAGGATTTTCCTATCGCGCAATAGCAGCTCGTATGCAGCGGAACAGTTCCACAGTGATGCGAGTTTGGAAGCAGTGGACCGACGAGCACCGAACAACTCGAAAAACAGGCACTGGACGACAGAAGGTGACGTCAGAGCGCGATGATCGACACCTGCTCCGCATGGCGGTGAATGATCGCACAGCTTCCTCCAGGCAGCTGGCAGCACGTTGGTCTACTGCTACAGGTGTACAATTGTCGGCTTCGTCAATTCGTCGTCGTCTGCTGTGCCGTGGATTGCGTGCAAGGGTGCCTTTATACAGGATTCCCCTCACGGCGAATCATCGACGGCTGCGTCGGCAGTGGGCTCTTGAGCACAGAGACAGGCGAGCTGATTGGCACCAAGTTGTCTTTTCAGATGAATCACGCTTCAATTTGTGGACCCATGATGGCCGTGTTCGTGTTAGACGTTATGCCGGTCAACGCTGCCTTCCTGAGTGTATTATTGAACGACATAGTGGTCGAACACTCGGAGTTATGGTCTGGGGTGCGATTTCGTATCATGGACGATCCAATTTGATACGAATTGAGGGTAATCTCAATAGCAACAGGTACGTCCGTGAAGTGCTACAGCCCGAAGTCGTTCCTTTCCTTCAAGGCATCCCTGGAGCTATCTTTCAGCAGGATAATGCACGCCCACATGTTGCGCGGACTGTTCGAGACTTCTGTTCAGCACAACGCATGCAACTTCTTCCTTGGCCTGCTTATTCACCGGATATGTCGCCTATTGAGCACGTGTGGGATATGGTTGGTCGGCGTCTCGCTCGTGATCCGCGTCCTGCAGTTTCCAAAGACGAACTTTGGTTGCGCATACAAGCGATATGGAATTCTCTTCCTCAAGCAGATATTCAACATCTGTTTGACTCCATGCCACGTCGTATAGCAGCACTTATTGCAGCGCATGGTGGCTGCACCAAATACTGATTTCGGACGCTTAATTTGTTTCTTTTGTTTTGAAAATTTCATCATTTATTTGTATCAGTACAAGTCGTTTCTGCATTAAATTTCATTTGATTCTGATGATTCTTTCATGGTGTTGCATTTTCTACAAACAGCAGTATAAGAACGGAATGCACTCTATTTCAATGCAAAAGTGTCCGAAAGAGCAAAAGAATAATGATGTTTCTGGGGAATTACATTTTTCTTCAATTTTTAAAAGTATCTTTACCTCTATTTTAATGACTCGTTTATTAGTTTTCTGATCTTCAAAAAATATTCTAAGATGTTATGGAAAATCGGAGAGACTATGTAAATTCGCAGGAACCTTCTTTATTTTTTGCTCTTTCAGATTCAATTTTTTGCATTCAAATAAATAGAATAGTAAAAATTTAAGAACAGTAGTCGAAATTCCATAGGATTAACATTACGTCCACGAAATCAAAATGGCGGGTAGACGGGAGCCTTAAACATGATTCGTACGATGCCACAATAGTATACCGCACTAAAATTAAAGCTTTGAGAAAAATAAATATTTTTATGAAAGTACATGTTATTTTTAGTATGCGTTTTGTCACATTATTTTATTATTTTAATCATCAAAAATTAATTAAATTATTCAAATATTTAAAATGTTTCAATATTTTTATTGTTCAAATATTCCAAAAATAATAATGCACCATTTAACTGAGATTTCCAAATATTATATCGTCTGTTCGTCACATAGTTTTATTAAAAAAATTTATTATTTATTTGTTTAACACGAACAACATCGAACCATGTCACGATTCGATTTGCAAAATACTCACCTGATGGAACAAAGTATATTTAATCAAAGTTTTGAATAACAGTACTCAATTCAGCATTTAATTCCGCATATTCTTATGTTTATTAGAAGTTATTATTTCCTCTCAGTTATCAAAGCGGCAAAGAAACAAAAAAATTATTCATTTATTCTAATTAATATCAAATATACTCAAAGCAAAATGATTGTGTGTTCTTTTATCACTACACTGTATATGTAGTTGTGCATGTTCGATTTTCTTGTTGTTTTAAAACATTTTACCTCAATTTGTAATTTATTCTTAATTTAAACAAGCTGTTCCTCTCAACAAATAGTTTGCCATAAAAAAAATTAGATAATCGAACCGTAGGAAAAAATTCATAAGAGTTACTTACCCATTTCTTTTCATGGAACATTTCGGAACTATTGGATTTATTCCATGATTATATATCACGGGACACGAACTTTGGCTAGCGACAGCTGGGTGATGTGGTCTTAGTGGACTGTTGCCAAATTGCATCTCATGAAAAATAAATTAGTAATTGAAAGAAAATTTCGCGATCATCAATAACAATAAGGCTTAAAAATTACATACTTAAGAAGTCTTAGGGTTCGAAAGATTTTTTATATTATTATGAGTAAAGAAATTAATTCATTAAATCTATTTTTATTATTTATTACATTATTTTTATAGTTGTTCATTCAGAAAAATTAAAATTCTAACAACAGACCATTATTAATCTCTCTCTTTCATTAAAATATTTGCATAATTCTCTAGACAAATTATTGTTTCATTTTTAAATAATTTTTGTTGTATTTGATGAATTATAAATATTGATAAAGTATATACATTTTTCTAATTTTCTTTTTTGTGTAGTAACATACCATTTTTCATTCGGCTAAAGTAAGTTTTTCTTTGACTGTAACTAATTTTATTACTCAAAGGAGGATTAATATATTTTAAATAGATATGGCCTTCTTTAAACTTTTCAATCGGTTTTCTAAAAAGTAGTAATTTTTTTTTTTTTTACTTCTATGAGCGGTGCATAGAAATCAAATATTACTCCAGACGTTTATTATTTCAATTCTAAAAAAACAGGAATCGAAGAATCAGAAAAAAATAGACAAAAGTATTTAAAATTAACAACTTTTAATAATTGAAACTGGGCACTAAATGATGCTGTAAAATATTTTCTATTATGAGCTTTAATCTATTGATGTTTTTTATCCTCGCTTAAGCAATATTTCAAACATAACATTCCTATTTTATTGCCGAAGATAACTATTTCCGACTGTTCTGTATCACGCAGACGGTTTTTTTTCAGCCTTCTGTTTATTCTACCTAACGGTAATATTTTGTTTTTATAAAATAGTTTCTTTTCTGTTACGGCAATGGAATAAAAAATAGAAATATATTTTGTACATCTTGTTTTATTTTATTTATTTATGTATTGTATTTTAAAAGGCAATCAATTATAATCTTTTTTCTGTAGAGATTAAATATTACTCTTATGATTCTCACTTTTACATTCTGCGTAACAATTTATGATATCAAAACTAAACTCAATATCGTTAATATAGGTTATGTTTAACAGAAAGGTCAAAATTGAAATAAAAGCTTTTAAGTCATTACGTAGTTGCCGCAGTAACACATTTAAAGAACTAAAAAAAAAATTAACTATTACTTAATTTTTAAGAGAAAGTTAAAAAAAACTTCAAAATCAGTTTCATCTAAGCAGTTTTTATCTTGATGAAAGCGAACGAGTTGTATTATTTAACAGAAAAACAAGCTTATTAATTGTAATCCATTTTTAAGCTGAAATGACTATTGAACTATCTATTGTTAGTTTTATTACCGTTGTATAAACAATACGAAAGAGGGATGGATAGTTACAAACTTGAAATGAAGCATATTTCTTTAACGAGAAATATTCACAAAAAAATCGTTCGGTAATTGAGTCAATTAACGTTTTCAAAATAAATGCTACAAAAATCTAAGATTACATTCTTTGCCTCATTAAAATAAAAAATTATATCTTTGTCATAGTTAAATAACAAAACGCAGATATTTAACTTAATCAATTTGTTTATGGGTTTTTATAACAATGTTTTAGATTAAATTTTGTGAAATCTGATTTGATTTGTTTATTTAATTAAAGCTATTACAGTTTTATTTGACTCGAAACTATTCAAATTCATTTCAAAAACAAATTCTGTTTCACCTCCATTTTAAAATTTCGAGGATCCAGTTGACGCATGCGTACGTGCTTGATAGTCACTGGATGCATTGTCAGGCTATAACTTTTAGTTTGCGTAAAATAATGAGATCAATTCCCTTAATACAAAACTAGATCCAATTTCAATTGGCTTGCTTCCATTTTAGTTTGGAACGTAGATACGGTATTCTAGTGATCAAGGGCGCGAACTCGTCATTTCCGTCGAGTCGTGGGTTAGAGTCCCGTTGTTTATAAGGACCCGCTGTATTGATTAGCTCATGCACGTTAAATGTTTTGAGGCTGTATGTCCTCCCGTTGACGTGATGAGGAAGTTTGAATAGCGTGGTACCACCTCAAATATCGTCCTCGTTACTTGATCAAGACTCAAAATTACCGGTCCGTCACCGGTAGTTCTCGTATTGCTTATAAGTGCGACGTTAATAAATTGTAAATCAATCCAAATCCATAAATAGAATTGCATAAAAGTTCGTCGAACAAAAATTATTACTTTTTTGTTGCGCTAATTAGTTAAGAAATTTTAATACTTTCAAGCAGCAGGAGAGGGTTTGAGTGTTGCAAATTGAGCTATTCATGTTGATTTGTTTGCTCCAGGAAGCCGTATATTGAAATAACCTACAGTATTGTAAAGTTTAAATTATTACCTCGAGGTTGCGTTAAGTTTTAATTTTTACCAAAAAAATATTCCGGAAAGAAACTTAATTTTCATTTGTTATTCTTATAAGATTTATCTATTTTGTCACCATCAATAGTGATATATTTATCCCAGTATTTCTTGGTCATTCGAAAGTCATCATTGTAGAACTCAGCAGATAGTATATCTTTTCCATACTGCGGGGTTACTTCAATCTACAGTTTCCTGAAACCACTCTACAGTTCAAATGAGTATCAATAGTTGTAATTTAAGAACATTATGTACAAAAGAATAAATTAAAATGCTGAATAAATTTCGTCTAGATATCTAAGAAGTTTCTTGGTAAAAATTAAACATTTACGATGCTTCTTCATATTAAGTACCGATGTATAGAATTTCAGCAGTATAATATGGTACATGGCAATCCACAAACTGTCCCTAGTTCGAGTCACTAGCTTCAAATTTTCTACCAATTCATACGTCCATCTGAGAGCTACCCTAACCTCTAACTATACCTATTCTGGATCGATGGGTGAACAGTTTTCTTTACAGCCGAATTTCTGGCATAGCTGAACAATTAAAAAAGATTTAAATTGAGTTCTTTTGGTCTGTAACTGTATTCCGAGCCCCTTAAAGCGCATTTATCTTTTTTAAAATATTATTTATACTCTGAAAAAGTTACACTTTATGATTTCGGAAATTTTAATTTTCTTTTATCTTTTTCACACAAAAAATTATTTCTTAAAACTTAAGTATTACTTAGAGGAAAAGTATTTAAGGCTCACTATATGCATAAGTACCCTTTATGGAAGCTTAAAAAAATTTAGAGTCATATTTGTACAACAGTTTTCTTTCAAATATAGGGTACCTAAATGTAAATATATCTAAAAAGTTATGTCCGTATTCAACTAAGAATGAAATAACATTTTGGCTAAAAAAATTACTTTTGTAGTTCTGTAAAATAAATACACCCATTGCGATAAAAAATTACTCACCAAGAAGTAATAGTTGGACTGTTACGAAACTTGGTATGAAGATACGAGGTTTGGTTTGGTTTTATTAACGTCGCCTTAGAAGCAACATTAGGGCTATTGGTGACAGACCTCGTAATTTTGATCCTCAGTCAAGTGACGAGGATGACACCTGAGCTGGCACTTCCCTGTCCTAACTTCCACAACACGCCAACGGGAGGACTTCTTTGGGCCCGACATATTTAACGTGCATCAGCCCCGGTTACACGGCGGGTCTTTAGCGGCCCAATGTCCTCCCGTTGTCGTGGTGTGGATGTTAGAAGAGAAGGGTGCCAGCTCAGGTGTCTTCCTCGTCACTTGACCAAGGTTCAAAATTACGAGGTCCGTTGCCAATAGCCCTCGAGTTGCTTCTAGTGCGACGTTAATAAAAACTAAACTAAACTTTGACAATTCAATAGTATAATGAAAAAAAATCGATAAAAATGACGAATTCCGTGAAGAGGTAAAGAAACCAAACGTATTGAAGATGAAGCCAATCAATCGGTGTTATACCAATAATAACAAGAAGAATATGTGTAGAAAAACTACAAGAGATAACTGAAAAAAGAAGAAAAAGAAAATCCTTTGAAAATAAAAGAAAGAAAATAAAGCTATGTAATACTGCTTCTGATTTAGATAGAGGTACTCAGTTGAAACATGTTTTAATGTTCAAACCTTCGCAATCAGTAATAGCTCTATGAAACAAAAAGAACAGCCAATTAAAACACAGCAAGCACAAAATAGGGAAATAAAGGGAAAATATCGGATAATCTAACTGGAATTTTATATATATATATATATATGTAATGATTTAACTCAATTCCCATTAATTTCTCATTTAAATAATTTAATTTACTAAATTTGCCCATTCTCTCCTTTAAACGATAATGTTCATTCGTATTTCCTGATACAATTCCTTATTCTTTTTAATTAATTCAATCACGCGTTCTAATAAATTGCTGACAATGCTCTCTTCCCATCGGAACAGACCTGTAGGGATGATCCCTACCAGACTTTGGGTCTATGCTTATCTTCCCTGGAAGTCCCTCCATTCAGACCATGTGGACTCTGACGTTTAATTGAATTTCCCCTCATATAAATAGTAAAACACAGCGAAAAACGCGCTCTTCTTATACTCCTCTCATTACCTTACTGCTGTTCTCTTACGCTCGTCCTCTCTCTCTCTCTCTCTCTCTAATGATCAATTAAGATTTGTATGGTAATTTCGCTTCGGCCTTTGGTGGCCGAGGCCCGACTAAAGTCTGCTACAATATGGAAATAAAAGTATTTCGGCCATGTACGGAATGATTCATTAATATTGAACAAACGTTAAAGTAAATATGTTACATATATATAACATTTAATTAATAATTTCTTAATAAATTGTAAATTGTGCGTTATAACAGTGATTGTTTTCCTCATGATCACTATCAAATGCTAAAAAATTTCAGTGTCTCAAACTATTGAATGTCGTAAACCTCTGGTTTTAGTGAACCCTTATTGGGTCCTCAAACGGTTCACTTCAAAGAGATTCGACTGAAGTAAAGAATTCACGTTTCGTTTTAATTTAACAATCAAAAGAATTTAAAAGTATAAAAATATTATCCTCTTATTCTAAACATAACAAATTTGTCAAATTCAAAATAAAAATAACTTTCAAAGAATGATTAACTATTCTTAAAAAAAGAAAAAGATTTTAAAACTGATTCTTTCACAAACTTAAGTTTCTACGCCCCAAAAATTCAGTCATTTTCTTTTTTTTTTATATATATATATGTTTGTGGTACCTCCTATAATATTCCTTAATCTCCCCTTTTAACTCGGCTTTTTATTATCTTTTCTTCGAGATAGACTTGTCACTTTTCTTTAATGTTCTTAAATAACCCAAAAGAGTTTTTTACGAAGCTCGGAATCAGTTCATTGTGTGATCTGTCATCATCCATCATCAGAAGACTTCATTTTTCAAAAAGAATAATTTAAAAAAAAAGGGAGAGAAAAATTTCCTTATAACAATGTGAGTTGTCTTCAATGGTTAAGATAACTGAGTGCGTGATTTTGTTGAAAATATTTCGACAAGAAAATTAAAAATTTCTATGAAAATAGCTCAGGTGGAAAAGAAAGAGATTTGTTTTTTAAAAAAAGTTTAATACTTTTATCAAATGGTTTTTGTTTGTGATAGGTGAATATGTTTAAACTCTTCTCGATTTAAGATAAGTGCAGTATAAAAATAGTCTATAGTAGTCTATATTATAGTAAAATATGAAGAGGTTGTCACATTTAAGGCTCCCGTCTATCAGCCATTTTGAATTTTAGGAAGTTGATGTCAATCCCATGGAATTTCTTTTTACCTTCTTTAAATTTAGATTAAGATTTCTAATTACCGTCGATTTTGTGAATGTAATGTTAATCCTAGCGAATTTCTCCTACCATTCTCAAATATTAACAATTTTATCTATTTGAATGCAATAAAGTGCATCCGAAAGAACAGATAACAATGAAGATTTCTGCGGAATTAAATTTTCCCAACAATTTTTAAAAATAATTTATTACTCGTGTTTTAATTATTCGTTTGTGGGTTTTCAGACCTTTAAAAAATATTGTAAAATATTTTCAAAAATTAATGGTAAAAGGCAGTTCCACTGGAACTATCATTATTTTTTTTTTGCTGTTTCGGATGCACGTATTTGCATTCAGATAGGTAAAATAGTAAAGATTTGAGAAAGGTAGTCGAAGTTCCATAGGATTAACATTACGTTCGAGGAATCAAAATGGCAGGTAGACGGGAGCCTTAATTAATTTATTTGAATGAAATATAATGATTGATTGCCTATTAACATCGCACAATTGCCTCGTAATTTTGTGCCTCAGTCAAGTGACGAGGATCGCACTCGAATTGGCACCTTTATTCCAAACTTCCACACCCTCCCACTGTGAGCCCAAGACAGATTTAATGTCCCTCCGCCCCACAACACGGCGGGTGTTTAGCAGCATCAGGGACCGACTCGATGGAAGCAACGTCGGCCGCGAGTTCGAGACCGTAACGACTGGGCTACAGCGACTACTTGAATAAAATAAAAGTGCTCCTGAAAATAAGAAGCCAATTGTGAGTTTTTTTTTCTTAGATTAAAAAAAAAATACTTTTATGTATATTTATTGATTCGCCTGTGGATTTTCTGATTTTCAAAAATCAGAAGAGAAATTCAATTTTTTTTAAAAACGCCTTCATCATGTTTTTAACTTCCGAATACATTTATTGTGTTTAAATAAGTGTAATACGAGGTGTGGCTATTAAATAACGAGATTGACGTTGTAAAACACTTTATTTTTAGATAATGCATATTTACATATTATTACCTTCGATATGCACCCCTCATCTATCCCTACAGCGCTCCATGCAAATATTCTATTGTTCGAAACAGTGCTGGAAATCTTCTACTGTCAACTCCTTCAGGATGCTTGTCGCTTTCATTTTCGAGCTTCAACAGTTCAAATTTCACCTTAGGAAACAGAAGATGTCGCATGGCTCAAGATCCGGCGAATAAGGCTGAGGGTCTAACACTGGGATGCTGTACTTGGCTAGAAACCTCTTGATAGACAATGCGTAATGAGCCGGAGCATTGTCTTGGTGGAAAAAATTTGACGTATGGATTCTTTGTCGATTCCTACAGTCTTATCAATCATACGAATACTCAATCGATGATCATATCGAACCAGATGACCGATATTTTCGATATTACCATCCGTGTTTGACGTGGAAGGGAGACGAATGCGTGAATCATCTTCTACATCTGCTCGGCTATCTTGAAAAAGCTTAAGACCATTAAAACAAATACACGCGTTGAGCATACATTGTCATACACTTCTTTCCATAAATTATAGCTTCATTAGCGGTTTTTTTTTCAAGTTTTATTGGAAATTTTACAACAATTCATTGCTCACTTACATTTTTTTCAGGAAAACAAAAAAATATTTCTAATGAGAACGAAGGCTACTGTTATAAGGATTTGTTTACAAAAACGAGAGACACTGTATTTGAAAGAGAAGGCTTCACGCGAAACAGCTGTCGGTCGTTGGCGTTTGGCGCATGCGTACTTCTGCTTCAACGACAGTCTCGTAATTTAATAATCACACCTCAAATTCTAGATTTGAAGAGGTAAAAAAATAGAAATTCCTTAAGATTAACTTTACGAGAGTAGTTCAAAAAACATCTTTATTTAGACGATAAGTGGTATTGCTATAGAGAGTTGGATTACCGTTGTATGCTGCTATCTATTAAAGGGCAACAAAACAAATCTGATGCTGATTCAATGGTTAGTTTTAATTAGTACCGCAATTAAATACCTATCATTTTGCTTCGAATTGTCATCATCGGTGAGAGCTGGATTTAACATAAGACACCGAAATTCGAGAAGAAATCAAACCAATAGGCTACTTCCGGTGAATATTCCAGAGAAGGCGAAGATGGTCTCATTGGCAGGAAGAGATATGACGACGATTGTTTGGGTTGCGAAGCGCGTCATAATCATGGAAATCTTAGAAAAAGGACAAATAATCAATGGACAATAACTAATTGGAGTGAGACACCTTTCTCATTCCTAACACTGGTACTTTTTGAACTTTCCACGCATGATCACGAATTCAAAATGGACGATAGACTGAGACCTTCAGAGATAATATCATTCATATGGTTGAGTGTAAATTTATTCTAAAAATCATACATTTATTTGAATTTCTACTCTTCATCATGCATTAATTCCTAAATTTCAACCACAAAAATCTATTTTAAAATTTCGTCAGTATTCACCCTAGAATCAATTCGGTTTCGTTTTATACTTTTTATATATTTCAATGAGATTCATAACGATGTTCAAAAGTTCGAAGTTCGTTCTAAGGAATATAATCCTAGTTATTGGGTAGTTCAAGAAAATACCCGTTTGAGTAATCGGAATGAAGCAATTCCCTGTCCGTTGGTCGTTTTTCTAATCAGTACATGAGACCTTTCACATCCCAAAAGTATCGTGTGACCGTTGTAGCCAAGTGGTTACAGTCACAGACCCGGTGGTTTTTGTCCAGTCGTAGACTCAATCCTTGATGCCTCAAAAGACCCGCCGTATAACCGGGGCTGATGCACGTTAAATCTGTCTGGGCCAAAGTCTTCCCAATGGCGTGGTGTGGAGATTAGGAGAGAGAGGTACCAAGTCAGGTGTCGTCCTCGTTCACTTGACTGAGGCTGAAAATTTCGAAGTCTGTCGCCAACAGCCTTCGTGTGGCTTCTTGTGCGACGTTAACAAAAACAACCAATAACAACGCAAGAGTATCGTTGCCATACCTATTTTGAATTTCTTTGGAGCAGATGCACGGCAAGCAACCTGTTGTTTAGACAATGGCTTTGTTTCCAGTGTATAACAATGAATCTAGGTCTCATCGATGGTGACAACACGATGCAAAATGACGACGACAACTCGACGCTGCAGCAATCAAATTTTCATTTGGCAGCAAATGGTTACAATCAAACCTAGCCTATTCTTCAGAGTCAAATCTGTTTTTTCGCTTTAACAAATGGCAGCACATACGGGAAACGAAATTCGCCTTAGCAACGCCATCTGTCGTCTAACATAGGAACTTTGTGAACCTCCAGCATATCAATGAAAGATTGTGTGTGTGTGCGTGCGTGTAAATTCTTTCGGATTCTAAAATTTCAGAAGAAATAAAATATTCATAAAACAGTAACATTCCTTTTAATTTGAAATTATCACGTTATTTAAAGAAAACATCAGTAATTGTAACATCATTTGGCTTATGTACTCTAGTAAAATACATTTTGCAAACAATATCTGAACTTCAGACACCTGTGTAGCGACCGGGTGTGACAGAATAATCCCACTGTATCTCATGCATGTCGTAAGAGGCAACTAAAATGCTTACCCAGTGTCTGGAGGTTGAGGTGGGCATCCTGATATTTTTCATTTTTTTAATAAGTCACCTAGTAATATTTTTTTGCTCTTGGGATTTAATATCATTGATACACAAGGGACACGCGCCCCCGGGATGTCCTAGGGATCCTTCTCTTTTTTTTCTACCTTTCTTCATGTCAATCTTTTTTTTTTTTTTTTTTTTTTTTTTTTTTTTTTTTTTTTTTTTTTTCAAACGTCAAAATCACAGCTTTACCTTGTTTGGCGAGGCATAATCACGTCTGCACCAATTAACTTCCTTATCTCTGACTTACTGAAGTTTAGAAAAAGATTTACTCAGTATAACGAAGAAGCTCGCCATTTTTCACTTTGAAAATTATTTCGTAAGCATAATTTCTTATAAGAAACCCGTTTTTAAATTATGAAGAAAATGAAGGTTTATTCGGATTTTAATTTTTTTATTATATTCCTTATATTATTAAATGAAAGTATTTAATTGGCATGGTAAAGTGTTCCTATTTCTCTCTCTCTCTTCTATTTTATACTTCAACAAATTAATTTTTTTCATCTTGTTAAAGTGTAACTTATCTTATTGTAAGCATTTTTACATTTGTAAAAAAGTTTGTATTTATTCTCTTCCCAGCCAATTGGATGTTGTGGCCGCAAATATGGATTGTAGACAAGGAAAAAATACGCCGTACAGTAATGTTGAATAAGTAGAGGAGACCTTGGCTACACATGTGATAGTTAAATGTTTCAAAGTCACCATATTTGGTGACTCTGGCTCTTTAGAGACTCTGAGACAAATTTAAAAGTCTCTGGAATGAATTTTGAGGATATATATATGTGTCCAACTGTGCCTTTCAGTTGGTATATGTACCTAATGCGATTTTGATGACAGATTTTGAAATACTGCGATCGATTGTGTGAATTTTAAATTAGTGCTGTTGTGGATTTATATGCGTGTGTCAATCGTTTCCTGTTGTAAGGAAATCTATTGTATTTGAAAGAGGGTCTCTGAACAAAATTTGTATTTATTCTGAAAGAAGCTGCGTGGACTTTTCCTGCATTTGAAAATCGTTCAACCATGTAACTATCTATTCACTAAAATTCATAACAAAAATCCCCTTTTTTTCCCTTCTTTCTTATTCTCGAATGAAATCGAGTTTCTCGAAAGAAGGAGCGAGAGACAGAGGTTGTTGCTTCATTTCCCTTCAAATCGATACGTTCAGACTTCCAAGAAAACCAAATCATTTTTCAAGAGGCTTGAATTTGTGACGCTATCCCCAGACTTGGATATCGGGAATCAATGTAATCGGAAACCTATGGTTCGCGCGTGAATTAGCTGCTGCGCGTGAGGACTCTCTTCGAAGAATGAGAGATAAAAGCTGATAAGTTCATTTCCGATATTGGAATGAGAGAAAATGGCGGAGTAAGAAATAGAAGCTTCCATTAGGCTTGTTAATATATGCGAATCACTTCGCAACTCGGTTTTTCTTTCTGGATGTATATTTCTGAAGCGAAACAGTTCATGATTTTGTAATTCAGTTATGGATTGTAAAGACTGGAGATCGTCGCTTCTGCTAGATAAGGTTAAATGGATTATGTGCGCTTATTGTACATTCTGTTTCTCTTTCAAATGATATTTTAAGAGATAACATAGCTAATTTATTCATTCCTTTTTAGTATACATTAAGTATAAAATATATCTAAGAGGGGGTGATTCAAAAAGTACTTCTTTTTTGAAGACAGATGGCATCAGTGAAGTAAATTGTTTTTACCATTGAGTGCTGTCCTCTGTTGAATGGAGCTGAAACATATTTGACATTGATTCATAGGTTAGTTTCGATTTGATATTCATTTGCTGGCAAATAAAAGCTGGACTGTAGCCGAGTCAAATTGTCACCGTGGGTGAGACCTGGATTCATCATTATGCTCCGGACATCGAGCAAAAATCCAAACGTTGAGTTGCTTCCATTGAATCTTTTCCAAAAAAGGCGGAGATGGTCTCATTGGTCGGAAAAGTTATGACAAAGAATTTTTTAGGTGTGAAAAGTATCATGATCGTGAATACGAGTAACTGAGACTTAGACAACAGTGATGAGTCATGGTGCTTATTAAAAACAAACTATTTTCAACGGTACGAGCACTATCTCTTGAAATGTCAAGGATTTATCGAATGACCTTTGGAATAGCAATAAATACAGAATTAGGTTTACAAAAAGAAGAAAAGACACTCGTAAACATTGAAAACACAATAAAATCCATACCAAAGATATTAAAATACAATAAAATATTTAAAAACAATGAAAAATAAGAACTCAAAACAAATAGTAGAAAACCGGTAATGGTTATGTTACCGGTTATTACTCTTATAATGGTTATATTACCGGTTATTACTCT
>BMAW01107029.1:95383-106454 GCA_019974015.1 Nephila pilipes
ACCGGTTATTACTCTTATAATGGTTATATTACCGGTTATTACTCTTAACTAAATATTATTCTATAATAGTCTACCGATTGAAAGATATTTATGACGATAAAAGTCTGCAAAAATAAGAGGATTAAATGCTCCTTCAGTAAAAATAAAAAAAATATTTAAATTTTTTTCTCTTTTCATTTCGTTAAATAGTTTTGAAATATTTCCTTCAAAAATACACGATTTCATTCTCCTAAAAAGGCACAAAAAGAAAATTAGTATGAGCCAAAAGTTATATAAATTAATATCGATTTTTCAATAATTCTCTTTCTCAAGTCTTTTGTTCAGTATATGATGTAATAGAAGATAATTTAAAATTTCTAATAAAACAATCCGCTTCTTTTCCATCGAATCAACATTATTCTACAGTCACAACATTTAAAGGAACAATATCAGATCTCAACCTCTGAAAAATATCTCGAGTTGAAAACAGGCCTTAGTAATCGAATTACCACAGTCGCGAACTTCTTAGTTAGCGATGTTGAAGTCGAGACGCTGGCTCGAATCCTGATTTCCCTAAAGACCAGGCGTTGGGGACAATGAGGGTTTCTGCACATTAAACCAAACTGAGCCTCAAAGTCTTAACGTGATGCAGCTGAAAAATTAGGAGATAGGGGCACCACTTCAGGTGAAGGAAACATTATTTTTTGTTCAAAACTTTCAATTCTGTAGACTTCTAAAAAAAGCATTCACTCCAAAGAATTCATTTCACTCTCCTCACGTGGTCGCGGTAGCCTAGTGGTCATGGTTTCGGATTCGTGGCCGGCACTTTTCGTTCAGCCGCGGGTTGAATCCTTGTCCGTTAAAATCAGCCGTGTAGCCGGGGATGATGCATGTTAAATCTGTCGGAGCCCTAAGTCCTCCTGTAGGCGTGGTGTGGAAGTTAGGAGAGGGTGTGCCAGCTTAGGTGTCGTTCTCGTTTCTTGACTGAGGTTCAAAATTACGACGTCCGTCACCAACAGTCCTCGTGTTGCTTCTAGTGCGACATTAATAAGAAATTAAATTAAATTCACTCCCCTCCAATTGCAGTTTTTAAATAAAGACCTTCCAACTGAATTTTTCTGCGAAAACTTTTCAAGTTTTTTTTTAACAACAGAGGATCCTTACTTAGATTCTAATAAAACCATTAACAGTAATGAAAAGCCACGTTAGCCAAGTCATCGCAACCAGTTCTTAACCGGCGATGTTCCATCCGAGTCGCGCGTGCGTTGGAGTTCCTTCCTCCACAAAAGGCCTGTCGGGTAGAGGATGGATGAACACTAATTCTGTCCCTGCTTGAAAGTCTCATATTGATAGGGCCTGGATGTGGAGAGTGTTGAAAAGAGGGAGTAACTCAAATGCGACCGCGGTTCAAACCAGTGAAAGTAATCGACTGTGGTTAGAGGATCTTAGTGTCAGACAGCCACATGTGTTCAACACAATAGTAATAAAAGGATTGATGAGTATTCGAAGGTATATTTCAAAAAAGACCTTTTTAATGATGGCGTTACTAAAGCAATTTGTTGTTGTCATTGTGTTCTGCTATAGGTTAAACGATGCTAAAATGAATTTGACACAGAATCATATGTTAGCTTTTATTTCACAGCAAATGGCTTTCAAATAAGAATTTTACAACTGTCGCATCTAGTTGTCGTCCTCTTAGGTCAAGTTGTCACCGTCTATGATATCTTGAAGGAATAATTACATGAGTAAGAATATACCGCATTTGGCCAAGATCAGCATATTGCGAATGATCCAGGTCACAATTTAATATTTAAAATATTAATATTTATTTTGAAATGAAGTTAGTTCTGTGAAATGAGAACATATCACTCTTTGAAACAAAAAAAAAAAATGAAGTTAGTTCAAATATTTACAAATTAATAGATAATACAACTTGTATCATAAAATTATGCTAGAATTGGAACCTAGTAAAACCATTAAGAGAAAATGGCAAATCTACTGGTGTACGTAATGTTCTCTGCTCATCTAGAACGAAATCAGCAGGCCCAAACCGTCGATGGAGAAGGGAATCTGGATAGGTCCTGGAGAGGAGGAGGAGAACAGTTTTTGGGACGCCTACGAAAGGCAAGGACTCCTTTTACTCATCTTCTGTATTCTTCAGATAGCAGCAGGGGAATAAATATTAATGCCGCAGGTGCGCTCGCAGAATACTTGAAATTTGCATGCAGAGATAGTAGTTCTAACGCGCCGCCTCATGGCATAAAGAGAAGGAGTAAGTAGATCTTGCCGCCTCATGGTATTGTGAGAAGGTGGCAAGTAGTTATGGCCCTCCACAACTTCAATTATTCAGGAGAAACCAAGCAACAATCAAAGAAATGATTTATTCTAATGATTATGCTCCAAAGAAGGTGAAGACGGTCGGCTGAGTTACAACGACGATTGTTTGACATACAAAGGGTATCACACTCATGGACTTTTTTGAAACAGGGGAAACGTTCACTGGACAATCTGAAGTGAGTTGTCCGAATCCAATTTTTAAAACGGGTATTTTTTGAACCACACTCGTGTAATAGTCTATCACTTGAATTCTTACTCTTTTTGATTGTATAAATTATGATCTTACTACCATATTGATTTGTTTTATTAACGTCACTCTCAGAATAAACACGAAGGCTATTTGAGCCTCGGTCAAGTGACGAGGACAACACCTGAACTGGAACTTCACTCTCCTAATTTCCCCACAACGTCCTCGGGAGGACTTTGAGTCTCGACAACAGTTAACGTGCATCATCCCCACTACACGGCGAGTCTTTAATGGCATCAGAGCTCGTACCCACGACTCAACGAAAACCGCCGGCCGCGAATCCGCGACCACCACCACTGATTGGCCTTTGCAGCTACTTCTGGTTTTTTCAGGTGGCAACAGTAGCTTAGTGATCGTGGTCACTGCCGGGGGCTTTCGTCGAGTCTTAGGTTCGAGTCCGGATGTCACTAAAGACCCACTGTGTAATGGAGATGATGCTTGTTAAGGGTTGTCGAGGCTCCAAGTCCAGCAGTTGGAAGGGTATGGAAGTTTGGAGAGGGAGTTGCCAGCTCTGGTGTCGTCCTCCTAACTTTGTGGCTAACTTCTACAAGACTCTTGTGACATAATACATTCAAATGCAACTGACTCTAAAAGTCAATAATCTACGCAAGGACACACCAGTCAGTTTCAGCTCAACTATTTATTTATCAATTATTGTAATATAATGCCCAAGGAGTTTCGCTCTCTTTTGGGGGCCTTTGGATTAATCCACCTATTCAACTATTATTAAAATAATACGCTCTTACCAAAACCTTTCCGGTTGAAGTTACTTTGATTTACCAAATCCTCTGTGACAGTTATCACCCGTAACAACTCTTGATAGATAACATATATCTCTTGTACGGCATACACTCAGAGGCACACTCGTCCTCCCTCCTCTAAATTTCTCTTTTCTGATATACCATCATGTTTTAATCACTTCACTTTATTTCCGCCTGCATCTAATTCGCATAATCACGTTTCATTTAGGTTGGGAAGAAGTTGTTATTTCCAGCAATCAACCTCAATTAAAATTCCCAAGATAAGTGAAGAGAAAATCGCGAATAGCCCAATATCACAACTTAATCGAGGCTCTTAAGGACGAGGTCTGTCGCCAATAGCCCTCGTGTTGCTTCTTAGTGCGACATTAATACAACACTCAATTCAAATGCTAAAACCAATACATAGGCTTTTGTTTGTTAAATCTGTTTGTCTTCAAAGTCTTCACATGTCTTAGTGAAAAAGCTTAAAGATGGTATCTATTGTCTGCCTCATTATCTGATAGATTCTCATATGATTACTAGAATTGTCTCCAAGTGGCTCAATATGTATTTCTATTTCTTCGTTTATTGGATTAAAGCGATTTAAAATAAAACTCATTCAACTTTTTCCAAATAATATTAAGCAAGGAATGTCAAAGATACATTCATTTTCATTTTCTTTTTCGAATCAATTCCAATAACAAATCTGACGTAATCGCGATCAAGATCTTAATTTACTTGGCAACGTTCTTGACGATATCGCGCAATTTAAGAATCTAATCTATTTAATATTAACAGCTTCCTCCAAAATGTCAAATAACAAAACTGAAAAAAAAAGAATGAATTTCTAAAAGGAAGAAAAATTTCTTAAAAAGGAACATTTTATCACGCCGAGGTGACACCAAATCGAATTAGTTGGCGAGGGGAGGGGTGTACCTAATTTCTCACAGCATCCAATTATGCTAATGAGCTCTTTGATAAGTTCAGTGGCATAGGTGAGGGAGGGGTGGAACAGGGCGACATCTGTCGACTTCTTTCTGAGAAGTTCCCTCCGCGCATCCATCATCCCCTGACAAAGTCTTTTATGGCTCGATCAACCTTGGATGGAGATGTGACACCCTCCGCCCACAAATCGTCTGTCAAAATGCGAGTAATTAGATAATTGAGAACTCGTGTTTATTCCAAAATGCATTTTTTTGGATTTTTAAGCGATAGCTTAACAAGAATTCAGAAAATGCTTAACCTGAATAAATTTTTCTTTTTAATTTAAGTTAGTTAATTGATGGGATTTCATGAGTACCTTATCTGAAAAGAGCTTGGTTGCTGTTTTCGCCAAATTAAAAATTAATATAACCCAAACTAGTAACTTTTCAGATTAAAAGAAATGCCTTAATATCAAATGTTATATTCCGAATTAATAAAATATTCACACCAGCATAAGTTTTTACGTTTGATAGTCGTTTCTATTAAAATCAAACCCTCTCTCTCTCTCTCTCTCTCTCTATATATATATATATATATATATATATATATATATATATATAAATCTGTGTGTGTGTGTGTGTACTTATGTATGTGCGTATAGTTACATATACTTATTTCATAAAATTAATCAATCATTGTTTGGCAGTCCATTTTACGTAAACAATTCGCCATTTTGAATTTGCAGGCATAGTAGATCGCATGGGATGAGGGTAGGTAAGAGTTTCATAACTCTTTTTTTTTAAGTTTCTTGAATTTTAAAAAGCGCATAATTATGTATATTTCACATTTAATGAGTTTTTTTAATATGGCTAAAAGGAATTTTGGTTTCTTTGTTTATTTTTCATTTATTTCTATGCTTTAATTACTTTTTTAAATGAGAACTTTAGCTTGTATTTGGTGTTTTACCATCTTGTTATAAAGTAATTATGTTGAGTGTTATAGATCGAGTTCCTAAGACTAGAATAAGCACTCAATCTCAGTCCCAAGCCTGAGACAGCATTTTGAATTACTTTATCTCTGTGTATTTGTGTGTGTGTGTATTTAACTTAACTGTACTATATATTTTCTTTTTTTCTTGAGTTATGTTTTGTAGATTTTGTTGGGAATTTTGCTCATTTTTGCCTCTGTAGTAATTGAAAAGTTTAAAATTACTGGTTTTATGATTGCATATTAAATGTAGTTAAATTTTATATTGCTAAAGTTGAATAATTCGTAATTAGATTACACGCGAGTTTGTTTTGAATTCTTATATTATGTGTAATATTGTTGCGAGTCAAAACATATTGATAAAAATATTTGTATGGGTACTAAACATATTTAAAATTTGCTGTTTTTGCTATGAGGCATTAAGTTTTAAGAAATTCAACATCCTTTAATTTATGTTGATATCATAACTTTGGAGCTTGACATCATAATATGCTTCTTAAGTCTTAAAATTTTTAAACATAAACATAATTTTGTGCTGATTTTCTTAACCAGAATCGTTTCCTAAAACAATTACATTCATTTTACAAACAATTGAAATTTACCAAGACTATGATTTAGAAATCTGTTTGTTTACAAGTACTGTATCACAAATAAGGAGTTCAGAGGCAAATACAACACTACACTGCAAACACACGCGTAAACTAATTTACCGTTTATTAAAATATATTTTCATTTTATTTTTTCTCAATAGTAGATCGCAATAATTTCTCAAATCAAACTTCTACTTTTTATAACAGAATTATTATGATAAGTTCTCTACGAATCCAGCCATAGTTGTCCTCTTAACCAAACCTGATACAGTTCTTATATTATTTTGTTATTTGTCTGTAATTCCCAAATATTTATCTGTGACAGTCTGAGGTTCATAATTGCACCCTCAGGGGTATAAAATATTGGAACTATTCAGTTATTTTTAGTCATTTGCAGTTTATATTCACTTATCTTTTCCTTTAAAGCAGTTCTCCGGAGAAATCCTCCAAATTAACCATTTGAAAAATGTTCTTTCATTCGAAACTAAGCGTTTCCTTTTTTAAAAAAACTAAATTATTATTGGCAATTAAACATTTGTAAAAATATAGCTTTTCATTTTACAAAACATATATTTGTATTATGATTTAAGACAAAATATTAAATTCATCATTTCTAGTTTGATTATTTTAATTAAAAGAATAACGTGTTTCATTTTGTCTCAAAACTTATATAAAAATCAAGATTATATTTAATAAAGAGTCATATCCATTTTATATTCTTACCACACTTATCACATTAAAAATAAATTCAATTACAATCGTTTTCTATACTTTGCATAAATTTTCAAAATGAAATCGGGATCAATTTCCAGAAAATATCATACAATATGATCACATTGTTTTGTATTTAAGAGTTTCAAAAACCACATAATATTTTTAAAACAAAATTAATTCAAAATTTGTAATAATATAACATAAAATATTCCACATAATATATTTTCAAGATTTCTCAGGACGGAATTTTTCATTCTAATAATTTTCTTCATTCAGAAGGACATTTTCTGGTTCCTCAAAACAAACTCCTATTGAAACAGCTTGACTTCATCTGGATATTTTGTTTAATGGTGTAAGAAACTCTGAAAAAACTTGAAGGAATTTTGACGGAAAAATTACTGCAAAATGAATATTGCGTCGCCGAGTCGGCACAAAAGAAAATATACTGCTATTAATGTAAAGAAGTTAAAACGTTTTTCAATTTAAGAAAGTACACTATAATAATTCTAGATAAAAACCAACGTTTTTAAAAACAACGTTTTTATATCGTGGCAAAGTTTATTAAAGAAAATTATTGAAATATTAGTTAAAACTAGTCGCAAATATCTAAATATTACATTGTAAGGCAAGTAAGAATGGTTCCCAGAATTTCAGAGCTCTAGCTTGATGGGAAGTCAGTTAAATTAACGATAGACAATTTGATGACACATTGATACACACACACACAAAGTGAAATACATAAAAATGTTAAAACTCACTAAAATTAATTAATTCATCCCGTAAATTAAATGGTTGGAATGCAGTTTAACCCAACCACCCTTGACGATAAGAATTATTTGGCGGTATTTTGCCAAATGTGGCTACCCTGGTCCGTTTTACGGACTTAACGTTCAGTCAAAAAAAATCGCCAATTTTGGTGCCAATTTTTGAAATCGTGCCAAGTGGTTGGGCTAAACTGCATTATCAAAGAAAATATTAGTTAAAACTAGTCGCAAATGTCTAAATATTGCATTGTTAGGCGAGTAAAAACGATTACCAAAGTTTCAGAGCTCTCGCTTGATGGGAAGTTGGTTAAATTAACAATCGAAAATTTGATGACACACACACACCAAGTGAAATTCAGAAAAACGTTGTAAAAATAAAAATAGTCTAAATAGTAGTATAGTAGTCTATATCATAATAAAATAGCAATCTATTGTCAAATGTAAGGCTCGCATCTGTCAGCAATTTTGAATTTGCGAACGTAATGTTAATCCTATAGAATTTCTATTACCGTCCTTAATCCTACTCTAATTTATTAATTTGATTGCAAAAAGATGCATCTGAAAGAGCATAAAATAATGAAGGTTTCTACGGGACTATATTTTCTCCCCATTTTTGAAAATATTTTAGAATATTTTTATGAACCGAAAAAGTTACAATAGAGTCATTCAAATAGGGGTAGAAATATTTTTAAGAATTAGAAAAAGAAACCGTTATTCTGCACAAACCTTCATTATTCTTTTCTTTTTCGTATGTTTTTGGTATTCCAATGGATAAAATTGTATAGATTTGAGGATAGTAGCAGAAATTCCATAGTTCATTAAGTTCTCGAAATCAAAATGGTTGGTAGACGAAAGCATTAAGCCTCTTTGTGGTTGAAAGCATTTCTACAACAAAGAAAGAAAATACAATTTCACTACACAACTTGGCACAGTTTTGAAAGTCGGCAAATGGACGAGTTTCTTATGGAGTAACGTAAGGAAAGGAAAAAAATGCAAACCTATTTTTCCACTTGGTGCTTAGTATAGAGCACATACGCCTAATGAAAGCCTAGATGAAATGTTTGAAAATACCACCATCACCAATTTTTTCTCTTCCGTCCGTCGTTGAACTATCACCGGAGCATCACCTCCCTTAATAAACTCATTTTAACACCTTCCAAATCATAATATCCTAACTCCATTGTCATCCCATATAAACACAACTCTGCAAAACATGCAATAAATTCTCTCCTTTCGTACTCCAATGCCATTCATATCCATCATTCGTACCTTTCTATTACAACACCCCTATATGGTCACACATTACCATGTACATTAAAACAAATCTCTTTCACTCTCTTTCGGCAAAACATACCGATCCACAAACTAATCTTCATTTCACCAAAACAAACTCATTCATAAGCCTTCCAAACGAAATCTCGTTACTTAAAGAACATCACACTTGAATATTACTATGCACATAATAAAAAATAACAATTATAGTATAAGTAATACTTAATAATAATAGTATAACTTAATATATCGTAACTTAATAATATAATAACTTATACTTAATAATCATCAAAAAGCACTGGTGTGTTAACTCGCATCTGTATGATCATATTTTCCATTCATTTATTAATAAATTTTCGGTTCGTGCGACCCCCTCTTGAATTTTCCTTTCTTCCCAGAAGTATCTATTCATATTTACACTTACATACTACGAATTTAGTCGTAGCTGCCTGAAGATGGCAAGTAAGCAAACAACGAGACGAGTCGTAGTCGGCGTCCAAGCCAAGAAGACACACAGCGAGTAATCTCGTAGTTGACAGTCAATGCACTTTTAACTCATGTGTTAAAAAATTGAAAAGTGATTAAAAAAAATTAGCGTTTGCACATTTTTGGCACACATATTTAAAAATGTACTCTCTACAAATTGCTTCGTGGCAGTCTTTGAATACGTACTTCGTCATTCTGCGTTTCTTAGACAGACAGAAAGTATGCATTCTGCGTTTGTTTGCCGCACATTCAGTCGTGTCTTCTTTAGTGATCTTTTTCTTTCCCATGGGGTTTACTGTCTTTGGTAAACACGGAAGACGCTCCCCCGGGTTACCCTAGCGATCCTTCTCTATTTTCAGCCCTCCTTCTTGGCACCCAATTTGTGTTTTTTCTTCAATTTCTTCACGTCTAGACCACAGTCAAATTTTGTTTGGCGCAACCTGGCCATATCTGGCTCTTGCGCCAATAAACTTTACTTTCTCACTTGACCCTTCTTGTCGATCAATCTTTTCATTATTTTAACGTCTAGATCACAGATTTACCTTGTTTGGCGCAATATGGCCACATCTGGCTCTTGCGCCAATAAACTTCACTATCATCATCATCATCATCAAGTCGTGCCTTTTATGAGTTTTTCAACATTCAAAATATTTTCAACGTTCATTTTGATGGAACATTCAAAACTTTTGTATGCTATCACTGAACATTCGACTGTTAGACGATGCTTACAGCAAATCTCGGGACGTAATGATGGTGCTTATCACCTTCGGAAAACTCGTTTTAGTAGATAAGAAGGTATTGGTGATTGAGGTGTTGTGAACACAACGGGAACATCTCTAGTTTGTAAAAGTGGCATGGATCGGTAGTCTATTAGACAAATGTTTAGTAATCTAGGGTTAACATGAGTTTCTTGTCAATCTGCTCTTGGAAAAAAATCGAACAAAATTCCTGGAAACTCTGTACACCTAGAGTGGTAAATTTGTGACGAATGCATCTCCTCTCGTTCATAATTTAGATTCACTTGCTCCATCACTAATAATTAACCTTTCAGTGGTTAGATGCGAACCCAGCTCGTCAACCGAATAACGTGCCATATTGGACACTGACGAGTTCAGCTCGTCCGAAGTTTTTCGACCCAAATGGTTGAAGCCGAACCTTACTCGGACAGGAAAACTTTTCCGCAATGGACGCTGACGAGCTGAGTTCGTCTGTGTCCGTATTTGTAATATTTATCATGTTATCCTGCGTTATTCATGTAATAAACATTATTTACAGGCAGAATTTAGTTAATACGATGGTGTATAGATGGTAGTATGGGTACCTTAAAAATTTTTCATAATAAGAAAAAATGTTGCCGATCTAGTTGTTAATCTAATTATTTTTTTTTTGTGTAATTTGGCGAGAGTTTGTTACAGAAAAACGGTGCATTTATTGTAAAGACTACAATGCACCAATATGTGCAATTTCGTGTTTAATGCGTATCACACATAGAAAGAATTTTAGATAAATTAGCAATTTAAAAAAAAAGCTTTATAAAGCTTAAAGATTTACTTCTTAAAGCTTAAAATTGCGTGTATTTATTTAGATATTTTAATTTCATATTTTACAAACTAATATTTATAATATTTAACATTTATCGAATTGTTTAAAAGTGAGAGGTACATATTACATTAGTATATCGCAAATAATTGCTTAAAAACTCCATATTTTAGAAACTAATATATGTTATTTTCTAAAATATGGAATTTCTCAGTAAATTGTAATATGTAGTATTTATAATTTACTGAGCTGTTTTAAAAGGCAAGTTAAAATTGGTCTAAATATTTCATTATTATGCAACAAATAATTGTTTGAAAAATTAATATTATAGAAACTGATATTAGTAATATTTATCATTCACCGAACTGTTTAAATGGGCAAGTTACAGTTGTGGTAAATATTACATTAATGTACCTCAAATAATTGTTTAACAACTCATTATTTGAGAAAAGAATATTTGTAATATTTAACAACTCATTATTTTAGAAAAGA
>BMAW01107029.1:106464-159153 GCA_019974015.1 Nephila pilipes
AATATTTAACAACTCATTATTTTAGAAAAGAATATTTGTAATATTTATCATTCACTGAACTGTTTAAAAGGGCAAGTTATAATTGGTGTATATTGCATTAATATACCGTAAATATTTCTTCAAAAACTATCTTTTAAAAGCGAGCGAGCGAGCTATCCGTATCACCGTCAGAAGAGAATGACATTTTCGAAGATCATTAGGAGGGAAACTGCTGCCACTTTCGGCGACCGTTTGATTGTAGCACTGCGCGTCATAGAAGAGCGAAAACTGTTGATTCGCCCAACCGTCAAAAGGTTAAAGTTAAGTCAAACATCAAATGAATAGATGAATAGAGCTTTAACTGAATATTTAATAAAACAATCAACATTCACAATACCGACTGTGCCTGTTGGAGCAACCCTCGCACGTACTCAATTAAAGAATATTAAAATGTTTGACTTAACTTATCACTTACAGGCGGATCCGAAACATCATTCGAATCAATAGAGTATAATACCCTCTGTATTCCTCCAACCGTCTATCTTTCCGTCTCTCATTCTCTTTCTCACAACACACCAATATACGTGTGAACTTTAGTTTTTCATAACCGGAAGACGAGTTGTTTACATTAAGTAGCGTCCAAGAAATGTCCACAAGGACAGCTGAGGGGGCGTAATGTTCATATCGTTACAAACTCCTTTCCAACCGCGAACCAATTTGTGACGAGTCTTTCAGGCCGCTCTTTATGTATTTACGGAGGTATCTTTTCTTAATTTACCTTTTTATAGATGGAGCACTGTTTCCTGCGTTCTATCTCTTATGCCGCTTGTGATGACGCCGTATACCTTGAATTACTTATGCTGCGTAACTTGTGTTACAACACAAACATTCCGATGTTCATCGACCAGTTTTTGGTCCAGTTTTACTGCCACCCGGTTTCCATCAATTCACACTGAATGCAGAAGCCTAAAATAGATTAGTCATGGTTGAAACAAAAAAAAAAATTAGCATTTTTTCTTAAGCTTTCAAATTACCAGATAGAGAATAACTACTCAAATTAATGAACCTCGTGTAAATCGACTAATTTTTCTTATTCTCTGAAAGTACTTATAATGTAAGGCTCACACTTCAAGCAAGGTAGTAGAACCCTAATGGTGTTATTTTACTATCGGCTGCTAAAATATTCTCTGCTATGGGTGGGGGAAGGGGTGCGTTCGTTCTTCATGACTTCTCATAGCACAATAGTTTTCTTTAATTCATCAGTTTTAAACCTATCTGACTTGGTGGGGTAACACCCCTATCGTAACTTATTTCTTTTTTTTAAAATGATTGGCCATTTACACTATATTTGAAGTTTCAACCTTTATCCTTCTTAATCACCTTCTATAATATTATTTTAATTGATTTTAACAAATGTTTGGCGCAGCATAGCCTGCTTGGGCTCTTGCGCCCTAAAACTCCACTGTCACTCATAGTTCACTAGTAAATGTTGTGGTTTGTTATCAATAATTTTGAATAATCAAAAATGAAGCTGCTGTATTTTTAGTAAATTTTTCGTTACATGTTGTTATGTTGCCTGAACCGCAAATATATTAGTTGTGAAACACACGTGACCCTCTATAATTTGTTTCTCTAACTTTTGACTATAATTAACCTTTGGTTTATTTGAATTGATAACCTTGCTTTGTGAAAACACCGAGACTTATGTAAATCCACATCCCTATATTTGAAGTGTAATTTATATGAAACGATCAAAGGTATGTGGCGACTTCCTAAGTCATTTTTTGATCTCATTTTGACTGCGGAGCTGTAAGGAGATTTGAAGAAAAGGAGCAGACGATCTTTTCTCCACTCACTTAAGTTTTAAATTTGTAAATGTTAAGTCTGAAATAAATGAGTGGTTCTTTGCCTCTCAAAAAGGACACGAGTAATATTAGGAAAAAATCGTTTGCTTTAATGATTATGAAGAGATTTGCTCCTGTGCGATTGGCAACAAATGCATTATTATTATTGTGTGTTGTTCTATAAATTTTTGGAATCGGTCTACTGTGGTAATGATTGAAGATGTTTCTGTTTGCATTAAAATAAGTATTATTTAAAAGCTCCAACATTTCAAGTTTCTTTTACGTTTTCGGTGTGGCTAATTAATTTAAAGTCTAAAGTGAAATGTTAATGCAACAGCTCTCCAGAACGACAGAAAAGTTGCTTGCATTCCGCGCACCTTCTGAAAGGAAATTATGGAGAATTGACGGTTTTATCAACACACCCCTTCCCCATAGATGTAGATGATAAGATCAATTAGAGAGATTGGAGGTATTAGAGTGTTAAGAGGAGATAGAGGGTTAGCGATGTAAGTGAGCACTCGACATCGGTGAGCAGTGATCTTAGGTTTATTCCTGATTCTATATAGCCATTAGAATTTTATTTGACTCGGACCCTATTCAGAGCATCAGGAATCGAATTCTGAAACAGGGCACGAGTATAATACATCAGGTATAGGATCCAATTTTTGTTTTATTAAGATTAACAGAATTCTTAATTATAATCTTTAATTACGGTGCGATTGAATTAATGCGCCGAATTCGAGATACAAATTAATTTTTTTTTATCATTCTGAAGATTAGAATAAATTTAGTCAAGCTTTATTGACTGATTATTTATTGCGTCTCGATTTCTCATATCTTTAATAACATTCCACAACGATTTTGACATGCTTTCTCTGCACAGAATGAACATTTTCAACTGCATTTCTCTCAAATAAAGATGCATTCGCCAAATATGGCAGCCTGTAAAATTGCATTTCAAATTCTTCCACCCACGATGATACGAAATTAAATTGTATCTGTCTCGTAATCAATCTTGAGTAAATTATAAACCACTCACCGTCGTTCGTAATTTTTAATTCAGTTTTCAACGTATCCATATCGCACGTTTAATAAATTTAAACGCATTTTCTATGCTGACTCTGTTGGTGTTTTTTACCGAGAACCCCTGAAGGACGAAACATATTACCATTGTAGGTTTTCAAGTTTGCTAGATGGACGTGAGTCGGTTGTATGGTCAAGGTCGCTCACAGCATGGAAGATCGGAACGGCAGATAGCACACAGAGAACCGAGTTCACCAAGAAAAGCCAAGCGTTACTTGCGCATTTAAGGGCAAAGGGTTCAAATTAGGAAGCGGATCTAAGTACCGGTATGATTTACATACTGCACATAGGAAACTTATAGAAAGAACTAGAAATAATTGCACAATAAATTGAAATAATTTGAATTTGCATTAGGAAGAAAACATATATGTTAACTGTGATACTATTGCTTGCGGTAAATGATGTCAGGAAATAAATTGTAATGTTTTGTGTTTGCTGAAGACTGGGTCTAAATCACTGTGTCAAGAGCTACAGAACACGTAACGCCCCATTGTTTCTTCTTTTTTCTTCCATTACACAAATCAACAGAGTCAAATGAATAGAGATCGAATCAAATTGATAACAACCAATTTATTTTTATTCAAGTCTACTAATTTTAAAATTCATTCCCTATCCTACTCTTGCTGGGACAATTAGTCTCTATGCTCGTTTTATTTAAAGTTTTGAATAATGAATTGAAATTTCTCTAACAAAAACCTTCAAGTTGGTTTCCTTAGAAGAGATGAAAATGAAGGTCCGAATCCTTGACCCTTGATCTGAAAACTTCTTAAGCTAGGCAAAACGGCCACTATTGCTTCTTTTATATTTTCATCTCCAGACTCTATCACTAACTTCATATTGATTCAGGAACAAATTCTTCACTGTTTATATATTCATATGTTATTCTCAGTTCTGTTATTCATACTTCGTTAAATCTAATCCTATGTACTAAGTTCCGTTTCATTCACTGGAAGAAATTTTGCGTGCGCGTGAATTCAAACATCATAAAAATATCATTCAACTGTTAGTTATAGGTAAAATCGAGATAGAGCCCAAATCACAAGTGTCCTAAAAGTTCCCGTGCTACACCTTTAAAAAAACATTCAGCGTGTTTGTTTGTTTTTAGTTTTTTTTTTCCCACCATCTGCTGATAAATGTATCGATTTTTAAAACTTTATATGTTTTGGGGACTCATCGCACTCAAGTTGCGCGATGATAAAGTGCCACATCCTCTTATTCTTTGTAAAATGAGTATCTGGTAATCAGAGAATTGCACTGTTTGAAGCTTATTTTGAATAAAAATCATATAAAAGATGCAAGGAATTTTAAAGATATAGATATATGATACAATAGTGATTAAAGATACGCTATATCAACTCATTTTGGCTATTTCGTGATACAGGTTTGGTAAACAATAAACTCGTCTTTCAAACCCAAATTAGGTACTAAAAGTTACTACACCAGGCGTTGTGCAAAAAATTCAAAGAGAGGTGTATTACAATCATATAAATTCACAAATTGGCACATCAGACTCCCTTGATCTGATTATGCCTAAATTTATTCTGAGGGGTTATTCAAAGGACAAATCTCCTGAAAATATTCCCAAACAATAGATTATCTAAAAATTGTATTATGACTCAAACGATACAAGAAGTCGCTTCCATCGTCTTGAAGCGAATTCCTCCTAAAATGTGGCGGCTAATGGGAACGATTGTTATTAATATAAGTTCAAAATGCTTATCTATATTACATTAGAAGTGCCTTTCTTCCCTAAAAATAACTGTTTTAAATTTTTTTTGTTTTTGTGTAATAATTTCACGAATCTTCAGTACGGGAACTCTTAAGACACCTGGCGGAATGAATATCGATAATGAGACATATTACATCAAAACTGAGGATTGCTATGATGGCAGAATACAGTTTGCTGGCAAAACGTTTAATCATTCATTCTTCCGAATTCTTTTTGACAATGATACAGGGTGTTCACAAAAGAAAATTCTTACTTTGAGTAGCTACTCATTTCAAATTAAAGAAGTTACAACCTTTTTGGACAAATTAAACAAAAAATAACACTTTGAAGTTTACAAAATTATACATGTTGAATGTGACCACCACCAGATAAAAGATCGATATGCAGTCGATAACAAATCCTTCCTCCATTTTTTCGTTACTATACGGTTTGAATGGCAGCAGTTATTCGCAATTTCCTTTTGTCAATGTTTGCCGGTAATGACAGGAAAAAATATTTTATCTTAAGTAGCCCCAAAGAATAAACTAGCTGGGATTTTAGTCAGGCTTTTTTAGAGACATTGATTAGAATCAAGGCCATCATCCCTGCGATCAATCCATCGTAGAGGCATTAGTCATTCAACCCGTTCAGGACCGTGATCACGTATAAGTGATCACGCTATTCTCCCTTCACGGTATCGTATATGTGACGGGTGTTTCCGTGCCGCTGGGCCCATGATCACACTGGTGAGATTTCGAATGGGAACGTTTTATTTGAATTTTTAATGGCCATTAGATGGCGGTTGAAGTTTGTTATATTTTCAAATATCGTTTTACAGAGCATTGACCTTCAATTCCCGCTTTTGTTTCCATTTTTTCCCTGTAAAATTAGGGGAATTTGAAAACTTAAACAACTATGTTTGTTCGCTTGTTTTGTTCGGTTTGTGCGCTTAAAGAGCTGTGATTTACTACGCGATGGATTTTTATTTATATTCTTATGGAGTGAGGGGGGGGGATAATGAAATGTGTATTGGTTAGGGTTGGGAGTAAACTTATCGTCCGCAAGATGGTATTTTGTATGTTTTTGGATCAATTTTATCTTTGCTATAATGCCAAAAAGATTGAGTTATCTGAGTGAGAAAAGTAAAGAAGACAATGTGTTGTGTGCAATAAAGACCTCTAAGAGGAAAAAAAAAAGCAAACTAACGGCTTTGTCTTGGATAATGTTTCGAAATGCATCATAAGTTTCAAAAGATTTAAGTATTATTTAGTAATTTTATTTCATTTATTTTATATTTTTTATATCCAGTTCTCTTATATTTTACCTATATTTTAAATACTCGTAAATTGAAAAAAAAAAAAAAGAATTGACATTTATATTGTTACTTTCGTAGCTACATAAAAATTTTATCAAAATGAATATAATTTCTTTAAAATTCGCAATTATTTTTTATATATCACAAAAATTTTACTAACGTAAATTTAGATGTTATGAATGATAATAATCTGTAAGTTTCAGCGTATTTAATCACAAGAAGGATTTTATATGAATTTTTATAAGAAATTAGGCTTAATACGGAAAATCGTCCGTCCCGTACGTGCGCACACTTTCAGAGCGGGTTGGCCTGAGGAAGCGGTTCTTTCTCCTTCCGCCGGTCTGGAACGGGTTAAATATCCACGAACAGATATAATGGGACGTAAAGTTTGGAGAAAATGATTGATTTTTAGACCATGCAAATTACAGTTGCTACACGCTCATACCCAAATTGATGAGGAGTAAAGAAATTTTTTTTGCAAGATTACTCTTAACGAGTTCCTTGATATCTAAATTTGTCTTAGGCGATGAAGCGACGTTTCGAACCAACTGTAAAGTCAATCGACACGAATGCTCGGATATTGGGTACAACATCATTTGAAAAAGAACGGGATTAATCAAATGTATTTCCCGCCATATCATAAAAAACTTTTGGCCCCTTTTTTATGAGTTGATTGTTACTGGTATTACTTATTTACATATGCTATAGTTTTGTGTGTTTGCACATTTAAAATAAATTGGACCTAGTGTTATTATTAATCGGATATCATTTATGTTTTTGGTGGAGGTCGCATTCAACATTTACAATTTTATCAAACTTTAACGAGTTATTTTTAATTTAATTGGTCTGAAAAAGTGGCAGCTTTTTTATTATTGTTAAATTTTCTCTTCAAAATTGAGATGTTCCTTTGTAAACCCTCTGCATAATGTCTAGCCTTCTTATACCAAATTGAAGTATTTCCTGAATTCTTATGATTTTAGTCCCGATGCCACTAAAAATCAGTCGATTAGCGAGGCTAATGCACTATAAATCTGTAGAGGCTCGAAGTCCTCCTCTTGGTATGGTGTAGAAGGTTGAAGAGGGAAATTCAGGCTTAGGTGTCATCCTCGCCACCTGGCCTTGATTCATAACTAGGAGATTTGTCATTAACAGTTATCGAGTCTATTCTAAGTGAGACGTTAATAAAGAACGAAAAATCAAGGAAAAATAGTAATTCTTATGAGGAAGAAAAAATTATTTTCCGATTCGGTTGTAAAAAAATTATAAACTCTCAATCTGTATTACATATAGTTGCTCAAAGAGGTCCAATTCCAAAAAGTTTAAATATTTCACTCAGATTATGAATAAGTAATAAGAAAATAAAAAAAATAATGTGGAATGTTTACTTGATCACATCCTTAACCAAATGTTGTATCAAACCATTCTACTTATCTTAATAACTCCCAACAATTGGCTTAAGCTAACTGGATCCGATTCCAGTAGACTTCTAGCAACAGGATACGAGTTAGCCATTTACAATTAGAATATCACCTCACAGTTGCTTTAACCAATATCTGTCAATCTCGTTAATTCTTCTATTTTTAATCTCCTATTACGTCCAATTTATTTACCACATTCACCACATTTGATGCTGTATAGTAAGATTCATTTACAAATATGAAGGTTATTTCGCAATGCAAGGTTCTCATGTCAAACATCGTAGTGAAGTGCCCCACAAGTTAGCTGAAGGGAAATGTGCGGGAGAACCCGTTATAAACTTATGAGGCATAACAATCCCTCGGATATCGCGGCCGTTCCAAAGATGGCGAAGACTGCTCGGGAAAACTGTAGGGACATTTTGGGAGAAAGGGGGTGCGAAGGGAGTCAAACGCATTACATTCTCCTGAAGAGGCAAAACGATTGATGAACACCCCACACGTATTTCCCGTACCTAACATGGGAAACACTCTGAAACGTCCTCTTATTGTATTTTTGTATAGGTGACATCATTGCATTTAGTAACAATTTAGTTATTATTTCATCTAACGAATCTTGATTTTCTGATCAAAATTGTGCCCCTCATTTGATGGAAACTATCATTTAAAGACATCTTTGGTAGAGTTCTAGTTTGACGAGGGCCCTTGGCGGGATTTTTGATATCGCGCCAAGATCGCGCCAAAATGGGTATTTCAAACCCGGAGCTTCCAGAAGCGGAAAAAAAGATGGCGTCGTGCCTGGAAGACAACTTATGAAGTAAGCAGACGTATTCACTGAAAAAAAAGAAAATGCAAAAATCGTAGTGTCTGGAAGACAAATTGTGAAATAAGATGGCTTTTTCACTGAATGAAAGGATAGATAGAAATCAGTGAAGTACGCCTGAAAACTTGTTATAAGCCAAAGAAAACATAATAGAATGTAAGAAAAAAGGTGAATAGCAAAGCACTTCAGCGGAAAATGGGATAGCATAAAAGTCTCTTCTAACAGAAAAACATTAAAACTGAAATAAGATTAAAGCATTGGGAATTTCAGTTGTAATGAATATAAGTAAAAACGCATAGCATAAAGAAAGAGGAAACACCTGGAAAACCAACGGATAAAATTTACTGACCTTATTCAGAAGATATGAGCACCTATCAGCAGGAAAACAGTTAGCTATCTCGTAATATTCAACTAACTGCTTTAAAAGCGATGCTATTAGAATTTCTATTGCTTTCTCAGAACTGATTTTCTCCCCTTTCCGGAAAACAAAATTATTCAAAAGATCTGTTTTCGACGGACGCTTGTCTGCAAACCCCGTTCACCATACAAATCTTAATCTATTCCAAATTACTACTTTTAAAACGATATCTTTCGAATTTCTAATCCTATCCAAATGCGGATTTTCATCCCTTTCGGAGGCACGAAATATTTCAAAATGATAGGCTTCCAACGGACACTTTTCAGCCGACCACGTCTTCCAAAAGAAACAAATCGAGGTATACAGAAGCAAATTGTTTTCTATCGTCATTCTGGAGTTCCGGCAAATTAAGGGGAATATTTTACATTTTATTTTCCGGAACTTTTCTCGTGTATGTGTAATATGTTGTTTCCAAGTTAGAGTTTTGTCTAATGTTAAACAGAGGTATTTAGCAGTCTGAGACCATGGGATTTTTGTTTGATAGAAGCCGGGAGGGTGGGAGGGCTCTTTTTTCTTATAAATAAAACTGCGGCAGATTTTTTTTACGTTTATTTTTATTTTCCATTTGTTCAAGAAGTTTTCTAGTAAAATTAGTTGCTTATTAAGTGCTTTTGTTACTGTTTTCAGGTTTTTGAAGGAAGCCAGGATTGTTGTGTTCGTCGACATACATGTTTAGTGTTGTGAGTGTGTCCATTCAGGGGATGTCATTAAGGTACAAATTAAATAAATAAGTCCCAATTAAAGAGCCTTGAGAAACTCCTGCAGAAATTTTTCTTGGGTTAGAGAGTGTATTTTGAACTTTGACTTGAAATTCTCTGTCAGTGATGTATGAATAAAGGAGATGTATTAGTTTATCTGGGAAAGAGTAATATATGAGTTTAAAGATGAGTTTTTCTAGCCATACTCTATCAAAAGTTTTCTGTATGTCCAGAAAAACAGCACCTGTGGATTTTTGTTCTTCTAGGCCTGAGGAGATTAATTCTGTTACTCTCAGTAGAAGGTGAAGGGTGGAGAGTTTTTTAGTGAAGCCATATTGGTTAGGTGTTATAATATTATTTTGGTAAATGTGGTCTTTGAACCCAATTAGTATTACAAATTCTGCAAGTTTATCAAGAGAGGAAAGTAGAGATATAGGTCTATAGCTATCTAGAGAAATTGGGTTTTAACCTGGTTCTAGAATAGGAATATTACTGCAGTTTTTGGAAAGTACTGCAATTTTAGTATTTTGTTAATTAGATAAGTAATTAGTAGAATAATTTTAGTTGGAAAGTTTTTGAGAATTTTATTTGTTTCTCCATCTTTGACATGGGCTTTTTTAATGTTCACTTTTTTATGTATAATTTAGAATTTCATTTTGCCACACTGGTTCAATGGAGTGTGATGTTGGTGTGGAAGTTAGGAAATTATGTAGTGTGTTTATAACTGTTGTGTCTATGGTTGTGTCTGAGTTTGGTGGTCTATCATTTTTTTGAAAATTTTGTTCAAGAGCGTTTGCAAGTAGTTCAGCTTTTTGTGTGTCTGTGTTTGCTGTTTGATTATTGTTAATTAGAGGGGGACTATTACATCTCTTATTTTTAGTATTCTGTGTCCAGAGAAAATTATCTTGTGTGTTTAATACTTTTAACTTGTCATTCCAGCTTTGGTCTGAAAATTTTTCAAATCCTTTTCAAATTAAATTAAATTTTCTGTTCATTTCAGTTTTATCAAACCTCATTTATAGATTTTATAGGGTTGCCATGAACAATTTGGCGTGGAAACCAGCTTGGCAATTTATCGCCCAAAAAATTGCATATCGTCAAGTGGCCCCTTTAAATTAGGAATCAACAGACATCTTTTTCAACACATAATGTATGAATTTTATTAAATATTTCTGAGAGAGTTTCAGTAAATTTTGAATACTTTTACTTCATTAATTGTAGCTGAGAAACATAGTGACTTTCATCAATTTCTAAATCTTTATTTTAGAGTTTACTTATTAGTCCTTTAAAGGCATATTTTCTTATGGAAACAATTTGAGCAGCCAACGTAGGCAAATCACGTAGAGTAAAAATGTTATAAACATTTAATGTTATAATTACTTCCCACGTAAATATTCTGTTGGATAAGTTCTTCTAAAAAAAGCACAATTTTTTTCAAGCAAAATTTTTTTCAAGCGCAAGCATAAATTTCTCTAGAACAAATGTTGAGCAAAGTTTTTCGGACAAGCGTGGCTATTCTCGAACAAGTTCATTCCCAAATTCTAAATTTCCATCAATCTCGTCAGTACTTCCAATAACAACAATGTATATGCAAAATATAATGAGAGATCAATTTAAAAGAGTGCCAGTTGGTTTTTCGTTTTACCCTTAAATCTGATGAATGTGGCAATTATTCTAACATTGAAGTATAATTGTTCGAACCTTGCTTAAATGTGGTAGACAATTTCTGTTGAACTGTTAAAAAAAACTTTATTTGTGAGGTAAAACAAAAAAAAATGGAGACGCACAATGTTACTTATTCCTGTGATAATTTCATTTTTGAAAAACGTAACTAATTCAATTTTTTTTACATTATCGTTCCTTACAGCAAATGTTGAAAATGTTCGACATCATTTTGAATGCAAACATGAACACGTCGAACCAAGTTTTTGGACACACTTCGCAACATTGTTGGTGTTATTGATGAGATTGCTTCATTTACGATTTCTTTTAATTCATCGATGTTTAAAGGACTTCTCTGGAGAACCTTATCTTTGAGATAAGCTCTCAAAAAAATCTAACTTAGTGAGGTCTGGTGACCTCGGTGGCCAGAAGCTTATTGAAATTAAACGGTCATCAAAGAATTCTTTAAGCACTTCCATTGTCAGATTTGACGTGTGTGGAGTGGCTCCGTCTTGCTGAAACCAGTAGTAACTGTCCTGTAACTACAGTAAAGCAATAAAAGTTGGAATTATGTCCAGGTACACTTCGGAATTGATGGTTTGAGTCTTGGGTCTTTTCGTCTTGAGAGCTCACATCACACACTAATATTTTGGGTGTATAAAGATGATTCTCTTGATTCCATTGGCAAAAATGTTGGCAATTTAATAGCCATTGAGGTGGAACCAAGCTTCATTTGAGAAATAAACATCATTAAACTTTTGAATGTTGTTGCAGACGATTTTTATTGTGGCTATTCATAATCTTGCAAAATGAGTTTTAAAAAATAAAAATAATAAAAAAAATTGAAAGAAATAGATGATTTACTCAAACCCTTTGCGCAGAATTATTAAAAATTACTAATGACGTTCACTCGAACTCACGTTAAAAACGAGTTTTCGCATTTAGAATGTGAAAAAAACGATACCCATACATCAAATATAGACATATTAAATAAGTAATGATGTTGAAAGTCTAGCTACATATATTATAGATGTAGATAACTCAAAAAAATGGGTACGCTTTTAAATTAATCATCTTGTATGGTACATATAGTTAGTAGCTACTACCATCATCAATATTATTATATCCATATATAAACGCGTTGAAAATTATTACATTGACCGAACTTCATTGATATTTATTTTAATAACACCCTGTCAATGTGATATATTATCATAAATCGTTTCCTTTAAACGCCGTACTTGGTTGTTATTAATAATAGCCGAATAATCCCAGCGACCGTAACATATATCTCTTTCGGTCTTTGGTTACAGTTTCTATATAAGTATGACGTCCACTACATCTGATCCAACAAATCGTTGATGACACGTGAAATGATGCGTATCCAACAACTAAAATACCCACCTATTTAAAAAGATACTTTTAATTGTGTTTTACAATGCACTGCTTTGCTGAATATCAGCTTGCGTTTCCTTTCTATTATGAGTTTCTCATTTTTTTTTTCTAATTAAACTTTAATATATTATTTTTTCATTCCTATAATTATCAAATGTATACGTATTCGTCGAAGGGGGGGGAATATTACGACATTTTATTCGACTCGGGTGTCAAATGGACACGGTTGCAAGCTCATGGACGTATTCGTCGAGTCGTTGGTTCCAATGCCTGACGCCATTGAAGAGCCGACGTGTAGAAAGTTACATAGAATCTGTCAGGGTGCAAAGTCCTCACGTTGGGGTAGTAGGCATGTGTGGAGATTGTGTGACGTCAACTTCGTTCCTTAGATTCTGAGACACAATAAATGTTGAGTTAAAAAAGACTCTCTCTCTTTCTCAGTTAGGGAAATCAAATTAGTTTTATTCTTTATTATAGAAGGATCACAAAGCAACTCTTATTATGAATGAGGACCGATTACTAACTTATGTGCTCAACCAAAGATTATAAAGGAAAATTCTTCTTATCGTGCAAACAGAAAAACTGGATCCGTGTCAGAATTAACACTTTAAAACTGGCTCCGAATTAAATACTTACTATCCAACAATCTCTTGTACCAATATCGTGTAAACTGTAGTTTCGTTAAATTTTGTTTCCTTTCAGTACTTTAATACATCCATTCTCTTTATATGATCATTTCCTACACATATCTCTCTCTCTCTGTATATATATATATATATATATATATATATATATAAAGCAATGCTGAGTTTCATAAGTCACAGTTTATTTACAAGGTAAGGTCTTCCTTTCAAATAACGTCATAAAATTAGTTGAAGACGGAAACACGTGAGAATCCGTTACAAGTGGGGTGCCTGCTCCAAAGTCGTCCTTGTCACTGACCAAGGTTAAGAATTACGAAGTCCGTAGCCAATACCACTCGTGTTGCTTCTTAATACGACGTTAATAAAACAATCAATCATTTGATCATTTCTTATTAATTCTTACCGATGAAGTTTCAGTAAAACATGCAATGTCTCTATTTTTGCAATCTCTCGCAAAAAGAACAATACGAGTTTATAAAACAGGAAACATCTGCAAGAACTGCACTTTGTACCCGGTATCGATTCTTTCAAATAAATTAAAAAATTTTAAATTGAATCTCAAAGCAGCGTTTTGTTTCTCTTTCAGGCGTTTGAAAATGCAATAAATATTTAAATTAGGATTCATTTAAATTAGTAAATGAAAAGGGTTAGGAAGATGACAGGTACGGATTAAAGCCACTAAACTCTTAGACAGGGCCTTCGTTTGAATAGATTATGGCTGCCAGTCCTCTGTAAGCTCATAGGATGCAGAAAACAGATTTTTTTTCAGCCACTCCTTTCAAACTCAACTGGCAGTCTGTCAGTCAGATGTCAGCGCCTCACCCTCGGTTGAAGTTTGTCCCGTTGGGGATTGTTCCACGAGATTTGGGAACAGGTTTTGAAAATACCCGTTTTTTCTCAAAGGCCCCTTTTTTTTTTAATCATAGAAATTCCACTGCGGCCCTGGAATCAAAACCGAGATAAAAAAAAAATTATAGAAACAATTACTCGCAAGGGTTTACGATATTGTCTTAAAAGAAAGACCACTCTCACGGCAGAGATTCTTAAACAATGGAGATCTGGAAAAAAATAAAAATATATATGAGTAGTGATTTTTTCGAACAGAAATTCAAATTGGATTAATATATAGAGCTTTATAGATACTTTTAGTAATAATAATATATAGAATTTTATATGATTATTACTAAAAAGTACCTTACAATTTTTTTTTCAAGGAAACAAATGAATATGAATAATATTTAGAACATTTAGTTAGATCTCTTTAGTAAAAATACGAGGGTGATTCAAAAACTACTCGTTTTTGAAGACAGATTCCATCATTGAGGTAAATTGTTGTGACCACTGGGTGCTGCCATCTATTAAACGGAGTCGAGACAAATCTGACACTGATTCATAAGTTAGTTTTGATTTAGTAATCATTTGCTTCCAATTCAAAATGTGTTTGCTACCCCGTAGAATTGTTGAAATCATTTTGCGTTTGAGTTGTCACTGTCGACGAAATCTAGATTCATCATCATGCACCAGACATCAAGCAAAATTCAAAACAATAGATTGTTTCCGATGAATTTGCTCCCAAAAAGACGAAGGTGGTCTCATCGACTGGAAAAGTTATGACGAAGAATTCTTGATGTACGAAAGGCGTCATGATCACGAATTAATGATGTCATGATGATGATCTATTAAACGGAATCGAGACAAATCTGACACTGATTCATAAGTTAGTTTTGATTTAGTAATCATTTGCTTCCAATTCAAAATGTGTTTGCTGCCCCGTAGAGTAAATCAAAACAATAGATTGCTTCCGGTGAATTTGTTCCCAAAAAGACGAAGATGGTCTCATCTACCAGAAAAGTTATGACGAAGAATTCTTGAGGTACGAAAGACATCATGGTCACGAATACGAGACTGTGAGACTTAGACAGCTGTCTAGTGAGTCATGATGCTTACTAAAAACAAACCATTTCCAATACAACGGATAGCATCTCTATGGATTTTCTGAGGACTTAATCAACAACTCCTCCCCTCTCTCTCATCTCCAGTATTATATACATAACTAAATTATAATTACTAAAATATACATTTCAGTTTTTCAAGTGAAATATTGCAACAGTTTTAATATATAGAAGTTTAAATGTTTATGAATTTTAGTTCTAATATTTGTAAGAACTTTCAGTATTAATAGTAGTATAGGGAACTATGAATTATTATTACTAAAATATACTTCCTTTTTTTTCGATTGATGTAGTTGAACAAGAATAATATGTAAAACATTTAATGCGTAGAACTTTTAGGATTAATATTTGAATAGGACTTTTTATAACAATAACAGTAAACAGAACTTTATTATTTCTAAAGTATATTTTATAGAGTTTTTATATTGAAGTAGTCGAACAGGATAAATATTTATGTCGTCTACAGAGCTTAAGAATGGACATAAACACACACATGCACATTACATATATGTTTTAACTGCTAATTTCCCCCCCTAGAATGACGTTTTTGGAATCCCAGTAAAAAATATAATGTCCGTGTTCCCTAACGTGCTGTATCAAAGAGAAGTTACTGTATAAAATATCTGAAGCATTTGTTTCTTGAATAATTTTTTTTTTTTTATTGCTAGAGCAACTAAAACATCACTCATTTTTGTTTTCAATGAAACGGAAAAAATTTTTCACTTGTAATTATTTTGGTAATGCAACAATATTGTACCGCGCTTCGGGGTTCGTGATGATTGAGAGTCGATGAAACAATCTCTATAAAAACCTCAAGACTTTTATTCGTAGCAATTTCTACAGGACGCAGGAAATTTCAGCTATAGATATCACAATTACACAGCTCCAATTCAGCTAATTTCACAGGAAACAGCTTCCAAATACAGAAGTCTCTAATATTTCAGACAGATAACAGCTGCTAGCAATCACAACTGATCGTCTTCACTACTGCTCCTCCTCTTCACTACTCCTGCGTCAATCTCGGCCGGTGGTATTTATACCTGACTTAGCGTGAAAATCTAAGAGTTTCACCAAGGTTCTAGAAGATTCTAGGCTATCTCGCTTAATATTGAGCTTGGATGATGGAACTATCCAGAAACATCTATTTTTCGCCTAATCTTGCCAAGTGGTCGCCAGGTAGCCAAGAATCCCGCCAAAAGGCCGCCAAGTCGCCAAATCACTAGAAATGCCGTTTTTCTTAACGTTGAATGCGCGGTTTTTCCACAAACTCTGAGTATTTCCGATCTATTTTAAGACAAATACAAGTAATATTTACAAATTTGTAACAATATTAAGTAAAATGATCCTGATCATACCATTAGATTAAGCCACGAATCCACCATGGCTACGTAATGCTTCTGAATCAAATTGTTGAGAAGATTACAGATTTATCTACAGTCAATGCTTAATGTCTTGTATAAATACAAAAATGCTAATTGAATTATAAAAAAGAATCAAAAATTAAGTTCAATGATAATCTTCAAATTGAAGTCCAACAGTAGTTAGATTCGGGGCTTTGTATAAGCAGTGCTCAAATTGACTCTCTAGAATAAAAGATATTGCTTTTAAAAAAGTTATTGATTTTTTTTAATGTTGTTCTACGCAAAAATACAAAGAAATGAAATGGGCTTCTATAAAATAAGGATCTTGGAAAAAAGTACCTGTCTTAATTTTATTTTTCCATTTCGTCAGTAATTTAATTCTGTTCTATCAATTCTAGGTATTCCAAAAAGTCCATGTTCGCTTCCAGAAGATGTTTATGCAAATATGTACATTCTGAAAAGAACTGAATTTTCTAGTTAAGTACCAGGTTTGTATGAAAAATAACGCCTCAGTGTACATAATTTTACATTCGTTAACTTTTCAAAACTTTTGTTGTACATCAAAGCTAAAGGTGACCTCTATGTAATGCCTTTTTTATTGTTTCCAGGAGTCGTTGTTTCACTCAGAATTGAAAAGAATTGTGACCTACATGGATGTGAGATTGAAGCAGCAAATACCTTGAAATTTTGACCTTTTACCAACAACGAAAGAGCACCTAAAAGGACATCACTTTCCTTATGACGACAAGGTGAAAAATGACATTAATACCTGGTGTCGGCAACAGCCACTGGAATTCTTTTCTGACGGGTTTGTCTGACTGGTCTCGCGTCGGCACTCTGTGCTTGGAAAGGAATGGAGACTAAGTCGAAAAAATTGGGTAGTGAATTACCTAGAGTTTCCTTGCATCTTTCAGGTACGACAAGGATTGTGGAAATTAGATGACAAAAAAAAGGTACGGCTATAAAGGCACTACTTTTCAATCAGGCTTCGTGTGTAACAGCATTCTTGGTCGCGCACCAAAGGAAAGACTGGTGTTATAAATCGCACTATTTGGTTAAAGAGGAGTAGCTTCATACCATTGTAGTTTGAATCAATTTGGACTCAGGATAGCATCAGTTTTCCAGAATTTCGATGTCTGCTCGCTTATCTTTCCTTTTTACGTGAATGGATTCTATTTGTCTCGAGTTGTAGATAATTTATTCGTTACTCTCTCAATCTGAGACTCTGTGAAATAATTTTATTCAATAAAAAGTATTTGTTTGCTCTAATTTTTATTTTATTCACGTCTGATTTCCTCCGCTATCTGAAACTATAATAATTACACAAATAAGGTCAAACGAATACAATGGAACACAAATAACAATTGTAATAACTCGTGCATCATAAGAATTTGTCCCTGTGATTAGTGTAGCTAACAAATTATTGGGTTGGAAATACAACTCCATCTGTGATTAATATATTATTACTGCCGAGATTTCATGGGTTCCTTAGAGAGTTTGTGGATGCAATGCTCCAAATATCTTATCAAATACACTTACGTTCGCGCTTATTGGTCAAAATTCTCCAAGGAATTATGACCTCCTCCATGCGATGGATTAGAATCCTCATAAATACTTTCAGATACAGCTTTATTCTGGCAACTGGAATCGTAAAATTCTCTACCGAATAATATCTCCCACATCAATGTTATAACTAAAGCAATTTTTCTAGAAAAAATATACTGCGTTATATATGGATAATTTCAGCGTAGAAGAATTATGTACGTTAATTTTTTTTCACAGTACAAAATACTGTAATTTTTCAGATGAAAAAATCACCAAAAAACATTTATTACACGTGAAACCGTATACGTTAAAGTATGAGAAATTTCAACGAAGTATTCATTATTTTGTTTATTATTTTGTTTAAAAAAATGAATATTTCGAAAATTTATCTATAGTATTTAGAACACTTAAGAAAATTATCTGTTTCACGCTGAATCGTCCGAGAAAAATTCTCTTTCTCTCCTCACTTGTGTGTGGCCCCCCCCCCCGTTACGCTACATAATAACTTATCCATCGAAGCAAACTAAGTAATCAATCAACAAATAGTAAGACAAGCAAACTATGTTTAAACTGTCTAATAATAAGAAGAAATCAATTATTATATCACGAATGCGGATAGATAACTAGCGCTCTCAACCAAAAGTCAGCAGAAAATTCTACTATCAATTATCGCACAAGTGGATCCGAGTCAGAAACGGTACTCATTTCCTGGGTCCGAATATCAGCTTTCCGCATTCATTTAGTCTTCTGACACCTGTGTAGAGTGAACTGTAATTTAACTAAGCGTCTGTTTTTTCAGCATTTATAAAGTCAAGCCCTCTGTCTGATCAAATTCTCTTACTCACTGCATTATATATATCTGCATTATATTAGAGAGTAACTATATATTATATATAACTATATATGTATATATAGAGAGAGTATATATATATAGAAAGAGAGTATATATGTATATATATTGGTGTCTTAAAATTTCATGAGAATTTGCATATTTTGTAGAACTTCATGAAAAGAAATGAACGAAATGTAAAAATACTGTTTCGAAACAAAGATGCAAATCTTGTGCGAATACGTAAGCGTATACGTGTGTGGGGGCGGAACTAGTTGAAAAACAGGATTTATAAGCGCGCGTACCAAAATCCTCATTTCGTTTCCTAGCACATTTCGCCGAATTTCTTTGTGTTTTTTTGCAGCATTTGCTTAAATTAAAGTTCAAACAATAAAACTGAGCAATGACCGACGTTTGGATCATGGAATGAGGTGGCGAATCATGGGTAGGCTAGAAGCAGGCAAGTCTCAAATCCAGATTTGCAGAGAATTCGATTTAACGCCCTGCGTCGTTGGAAACAGTTTAAGGATACTGGATCCGCCGAGAGAAAGCCTGGGCAAGGTCGTCCAAGAACCTTGACGGCCAGAGAAGATCGCCATTTGTCCATTACAGCGAGGCGTAACAGGGATGCCACAGCTTCTCAGGTCTTCTCGGGTGTTTGTATGCAGCCACAATAACCCGAGTTTCAAGGATGACTGTTTCCAGAAGACTTCATGAGAGAGGGCTATTTGCAAGCAGACTTGTTGTTTGCGTTCCACTCAGTTCTGCGAACGGGAGAGTCCGCTTAAAATGATTCAGAGATCATACAGATTGGAGCATGAATCAATGGGGGACCGTTCTCTTCACTGATGAGTCCCGGTTCAGCCTAACTAGTGATTTTCGCCATACTTTCATATGGAGAGAACCAGGCACCCCTCTACCTGGAAAGAGGTCTTGAAGCTCTATATCCGCCTTTTCTGGGGTCCCATTGGTTATGATTTCCTTTTAATGAATGACAACGCGAGGCTACATAGAGCTCAGTGGTCGACGAATTTCTGGAAAGTGAGGATATTCGTCGGATGGATTGACCAGTCAGATCTCCAGACATCAATCCTATAGAGCACGACTGGGACAATATGGGGAGGGCAATTACCATTCTCAAGCCCCTTCCGAGAACCATCCAAGACCTGAAAACAACGTTTTTGAACGAGTGGAATCAATTGCCAAATAAAATCATAAATTCCCTTATTTCCAGCATAAAATCACGTTGCAAGACGTTTATAACTGCAAGAGGGGACCATACCCCCTATTAACACGTTTTTTGTTCTATTCTGCAACTGCTGTTATATATCTAAGTGTGTGTTAAAAATTTAAAAACTACTTAATAAAATAAATAAGTAGGCGAAGTTCAAATTTCAGTGTTGATTATTCCACTTTAGGTAAAAGATAGACAACATAATATCCATATGGAATCGCAACTCTACCATCTCAATAACAGAGAAGTGCAGAAGTACATAGCGTAAGAGTCAAAGAAGGGAGAATTTCTCTGTTCAATTGATTGAATATGTAGATATATTTGGGGATTTTCTTCCACGTTGACTCCCGTGGTACAAGATGAAGGGATTCTGAGGGAAAGTCCCTAATGTCTGCCAATCTAGAGAGATTATTTTTGATAGATTTAAGACTATGGGAAAATGTATTAAACAAATTTTACGACCGTGGGATATAATATGTAAAAGGAAAATTCGGAATTGGATCAGGAAACAGAAATGAACTATTTACTTTTGAATTATAGAATAGGATATATATATATATATATGCATCACGGTTAAAACCTGTCGTGATCAAGTATTCACTTTACCTATCCAATTATTTTATGTACAGTTGTCGAGTCTCGGCCATATTTTATCGACATATCCTCCTGGTAAGGTTAGGAGAATTAATATCAAATATTATGCATGATAATGTCCATAATTCAAAATTCCACATAGATCCATACAAGTCATTATAATAAAGATGTTCAGTTCTGGTAAATAAAAGATTCATTGAATTTAATTTATGGTTTATCTAGGTTAACATAAAGTGGTGTATGAAATGCATTTACACAAGAAAAACAAGATGTTGCCTTTTGAAAGTCAGGTGGCAATCTGCGCTCGTTCTTTATAGTAATAATGGTTGCTATCTCAATGTACGGCGTCAGTCAAAGTGTTATAGTAACCACATTTCAAGATTCGTATGCTACGTATTTGGCAGGAATAAGGCTATTGCCATGACCTATCAAATTAACTAGATTAGTCTTAAGGTATGTTGTAACTATGGTAGAATACAATTTATATAAAGTTGTGGGGGGAAAGCAATGTTGATTTTACATAATTTTTACATAATTCACGGTTTATTCACAAGTCGAAGTTTTGAAATCAAGTAACGTCATAAAATAAACCAAAAGGTTAGTAGAAATGGAAAACGCAGTAGAACCCGCTACAGTGTTTGGGAAAGAAATGAATTATCTCATTTGTAATTTATGAAGTCATCTTATGTATTCCGATAGAGATAATATTTGAGGCCATTTGGGGTGTATTAAGTATAAAGGAGGGAAGAAGGTGCACATTAAATACAACTGGGCCTTCAAGGCCCTAGCGATGAAGTAAAAAAAAGCTAAGTACTAGTAGAGCTTCATTTCGACCTTAACCCAAAATTTAAAATAACAAGAACGATCCTTTATAACTCTAGATTGACCTAACTTTGAAAGGACCAATCAGAAATGAGAAATAGTAACCGATGTTTCTTTTCTCTCTATCTGCACACTTTCTTACTCTCAATGGTATCGGAATTTGACTTGAATTAACGAGAATTTAATAAATCTTTCTAGACGGGAAACGCAAACACGCGTGTACCGCCGGGACCTGCTGTCTCTTACGCGTCTCTCTTTCACTATTAAGCCTATATTCATGAATTTATGGAAAATTTTATTTAATTATTGAATTAAATTAATTAAATAACAAAATGTAAAACAATTTGTAATAAAAATAATAATTAAATTATATTAAATAATACAAATAATAATTAAGTTATAATAAATAATACAAACAATAATTAAGTTATAATAAATAATACAAACAATAATTAAGTTATAATAAATAATACAAACAATATTTAAGTTTAAGTTACAATAAATAATACAAACAATAATTAAGTTTAAATTATAATAATAATAATAATGAAATAGAAAATGATAAAAGTGATACAATAGTAATAAAATAAAAATAAGTAATAAATGATAATAAAATAAAAGTAAATAATAGAATAAAATAAAAATAAATGATAAAAATAATATAATGGTAATAAAATAAAATAAAATAGTAGTAATAAAATAAAAATAAATAATATTAAAATAAAAATGAATGATAAGAATAATATAAGGATATTAAAAAAATAATAAAATATATATATATATATATATAATACTAATATGATATTAACAAATAATACAATATTAAAACATAATAAATTATGAAATAAAATAATAAAATGAATATAAAAAAAATAAATTAAATTTAAAAAAATATCAGTTTCCGAAACTTTTCCGTGACGGGCAGGGTTGTATGAGAAAACGTTCTGTCACGCAGGTGTCCAGAATCAGCGCGTTTCACTTTAGCACGTCTCCGTGGCGATTGGTGTGAAAAGAATTTAAGCAAAAGCTACTGATGATTGATCGCATCGTTCTTAATCACGGTCAAGAGACGAGAACGGTATATGAACAGGTACCTCACTTTTCTAACTTCTTTCCCCCACCACGTGATATGTTTTAGACTCAGTAAAATGTAATGAACAACAACTCCCGTTATTTCGTCCAAAAGATGGGAACGAGACAAAAAAAAATCTCCAATCGTGAAACTCACGAACTTGATCATTTTTTTATTACCCAATCCGTATAATACCTCCGTGTTTAGATTTGAGGAGGTATGTAAAACTTTCATAGAATTAACATTACGTTCACGAATTCAAGTGGCCACGGTAGCCTAGTGGTCATGGCTTCGGATTCTTGACCGGCGGTTTTCGTTCAGTCGCGGGTTCGATCCTTGGCCGCTAAAGACCCGCCGTGTAGCGAGGCCGATGGATGTTAAATCTGTTGAGGCCCAAAGTCCTCCAGTTGGCGTGATATGGAAGTTCGAGAGAGACGAGGTGTCATCCTCGTCACTTGACCGAGGTTCAAAATTACGAGATCCGTCACCAACAGCCCTCGTGTAGCTTCTAGTGCGACGTTAATAAAAACTAAATTAAACTCACGCATTCAAAATGGCTGATAGACGGGAGCCTTAAAATTTATTTTCAAGTTGAGTCGCATTTTTTGAGAAAACACAACAAAATCTTTGAAAGAAAAACGCACAGTTCATTTTTTGTACTTATTTCAGAAAAAGCTTAATATGTGTCATATTGTTCACTCGAATGCAGTTATTTTCTAACAATAAAGAAACCATTTATAAGAACCCTGAGCTTAAAATAAATTAAGCTATCTGCAATCGCTTTTTTTTCCCCACTGCAACAAGGAAATTAAATTTCAATTAATGGACTTTCAAAGAGAGGTTTATCTGCTAATGTGAACCTAATTACGCTAATCAAAGTGCGGATGTCTGAGTTTGAAATCCTAACTAATTAAAATTAAATTAGAATCTCGCTTTCAAACTCATCTTCTTGTATAATTGCCGGCGGAAGAGGCCGATCGGAATCGCAAAACAGTCTCGATAATTACCCGGCAAGTTCTCATTAACACGATTTAATTCCCCCTTACGAAACGATCCGAACAGCCTTAGGTAAAATACGCTTTATTAAGCATCAAAATTAAGGAAAACGGTTACGTTGGGGGAGTTCGGATCTCTGGACGAATTAATCATTCCAAAAGAGAACTGCCTTTTTTCAAACGAGATACTCGTGTGCTCAGTTGAGCCTTTCGGGGTATCAGAAGAAATTAAAAATGTCATCGTTTGCTTTATTTAATTAAAATTACACAAAAAAACTGTGAAATGGAACGGTGGAAAGGAACTTTTTCGTTCTAAAATACAGTCAATTGTGAATGCATTTATATTTCCAAATATAAGCTGATCTGTTCCTTCATGATCCAGTGCGGGTTTTTATTTTTAACAATCAATCCGTAATTCAAATCCCGTATATAAGCTGAAACGAAAAAATTTCTTGTGACCTTCAAACCAGTTGCCAGGAGGACAAAACTCTTGCCCCAACAGATGTAACGAATGAAAAGTTTTCAATTAAATGATTGTAAAGTGAAACTCAAGACGCCAACGCAGTGATAGATATAATTCTGGTATCCTATCTAAAGGTATCATTGTCAACCATGCTATTGTTGTCTTCTATAGTAATTGCGGTACTATCAGATACGATACCTATCTTGTATACATAAGTAAAGTAATTAATGGAATGTAACTAAAGTAATATTCCTTTTCCATTGATATTTGTATGCGTGAATTGTGTCTATGGTATTCTAGTATTTCTATTGTACATTGTGATACTTTTCCGTCCGCCAGGTGCAAACTTCGCCAACGTCAATTTTTATTATTTTAGTGACGACTCAACGACCATGTAATAAAAAATGTTTGAAAATAAAACAACTCATTATCGTTAAAAAAAAGATCATTTAATTAATTTATGGTGTTTAAACTAAGAGTAAAAAACACGCGCTATATTTGGCGATTTATCACTTGCTCAGGGCTAAAGCAAAAGTACTTAAGTATTTTACAAACTATTGTACACAAGCTGACCCTCTTAATTAAGCATAGAAAAAATTCCAAAAATTCACGACGTATACACGTAAATACAATAAATACACGGTTTTCTTAAACTGATACGAGATTTGATTGAAAAGAAATGCCTCCAAAAAGCCATAACTTTTATTTATTTTTTTCCTTTTTTTAAACTTCTTATTGTACTTCAAGCTAATGCATAATTTCAGAGGTTAATGGTGGGCGGAGAACTGAAGAAGTGGGCGATCCACGTGGAGGTGAAGTTAAAACAGCGAGGAGTCATCGCAGCCGACCTTGCACTTTGCGACTTTCATCTCTTCCCAAAGGTGTAAGGGAACCTTAAAGTACATCATTTTCGGTTTGCCGACTAGGTGAAAGCTGCCAGTAAAGCCTGGTGTAGGCAACAACCACTGGAATTCTTCTGTGACAGGTTTGCAGGACAGTTCATCGTTCATAGAAATGAACGGAAAGAGATAGAGGCTATATCAAAAAGTGAATAATGGATTATATAGAGAATGAATGTAGTTTTCAGATAAAAGCGAGAACTTTGAAAATCGGGATACAGAAAGTTATGACCATAGAAATATAGCTATTTTATCTAATCCTCGTGGCCGCGGTAGCCTAGTTGTTAAGGCAGCGGACTCGTGGCCGACGGTTTCCGTCGAGTCGAAAGTTCGAGCCTTGATGCCACTTTTGTCCCGCCGTGTAGCCGGGACGGATGCACATTAAACCTGTCGAGGCTCAAAGTCCTACCGTTGGCGTGGTGTGGAAGATAGGAGATGGTTGTGCCAGCCTCAGGTGTCGTTCTCGTCACTTGACGGATGCTCAGAATTACCAGGTCCGTCGGAAATAGCTCTCGTGTTGCTTCTAGTGCGATGTTTTTAAAACCAACCATACCAAAGGAAAAAATAAATACAAATTGGAGTTAAACAGGGATCTGAGAATTAATTTATTGTCTTTTCCTCCAAATGTGAAATTTAATCTTAAAAGAAGAGGCTTCCATTAAGGATTTGATCTTATTAAAAATATTTCTCTTTTGCTGTTATATTTGTATTTATTCTCTATAAATAATGATTTAAGTACGCTAGAATTATATCGACATCTAAATAATGTTTGATTTTTACTACAAATATCAAAACTATTTTCAATGAGTCTTTAAGAATCCGAATAATATACGGGTCGCAGGACAAAAGGTTCGGGAAGCACTGATACTTTTCGAGCGTTTCACGTAATAAAACGAATGTGCAGAGGGGAGGGGGGGTCACTGAATGATTAAGTTATGGGTGAGAAAAATACCTCTTACAAGTACTGATGACTTTTTAAAAGAAGATAGCCGACCTCTCCTGTTATTTCAAAACAAATGATTATCGTTAATATATACTCTGACATAAATAATTGTTGATATTTTCCCAAAGTTTCGATACTTAATTTTCAAAATAGAACTGAGCACGGAATGAGTTTTACTCAGTGCTTGAATCAATACGTAACCATTAAATCTTCAAGAGACGTTCTATAACCAACAAAAAAAATTTTTTAAATGAATATGTTGCGGATTTTTCAAACTCACCAGTGTCTCAGTGTTCACTCTATATAATGTGTGTATAACATGTGCGACCAAATAAAAGTAAAAATCCTTTTTCTATATTTCAAATGATTTTTCATTCCAATTTTTGTCTCAGATATAGAGTAAGTTTCAAGGTGAATTATGTCTCAGTACTTTTAACGATAAATTATAAAATTCCAGTTTTTGAGTAGATTTGAAGATGAGAAGAAAATTATGCAATTTGGGAAAAAGATTTTAATTTCTTTTTTTTATATACCCGTTATTTTCCTTTGCATAAATGATATATTTTTGCGGGTTTTTTTTATATTTGTTTCGAATTTATTTTCCATAAATAAAACGTAATTTATTTGAACGCTTTACATTCAAGAATATAGTGATGAATATTCCTCTCGGAATGACTACATTATCTGCACAACAAAGACGCAAGTTTAATACCTAATTAGAATTTTACGTTCTAATCTGGAAACTGTGAAAAATTGACTCATAATTTTTTGAAAAGTCGCATCTCGTGGGTGATTATGTTCACAAACAAGAAAACAGAAGATTTCTTTACGTGAGAGCTTCTGTGAAGTTGCATTTTTCTTCCGGTTTTGGAAATAATTTTTAAGCCTTTATTGAAGAAATTATGAGTGTTCTATGAAACTTCGTAGACAGATGTGATGTAAAAAGAATTAAAGTATTTTTCTTTAAATTATAGTTATTTATTAGTAAATTATTTATGCCACTTAATTGCGTTTGGTAATTAATCGGATTTAAGGAGAATCTGTTAGATTTAATATTCTTGTTATATTCATTCATCAATGTCATCCATTCTAAGACCAACTATTCGTCACAGAATTCTTCAACAATATGATGAAAGACTTTTTAATAAAGTTTAATAAAAGTAATGTATTACATATATTTAAAAATAACTATATTTTCTTATATCCTACATATCAATATTTAACTTATCGATAAATTTATTTCAAGCTTAATAAAAATATTTAAAATTCTTCTCATTCTGTCACTTAAACTCATAAAATAATTACCAAGAATTACATAGAATAAAATGTTAAATATTAAAAAAATAATTTTCTATTGCCAGATATATAAATTTTCAATATTGAAAAATCAGTAAAACGTCTTTCGTCGTAAATTAATTTACATTTGTAATACTTAATTAAAAATTTATTTTTCATAAAATATAAAATTACAATAGTGCATGTTTTATAGAATAACATTAGTGCAATAAAGTTTGCTTTTTCATTACCAACATTTTATTTCAATAAATATATTATTATGTGGTTGACCTGAATTCCAAAATGGAAGAGATGCATCAAATTAAATGAGACGTTTCCTTCGGAGCAAATTAAAATTTTATTCTGAGACTACCTAGAAAACACAGTATTTTCCTTTTAACATGGAAAATAATTAACAAACACATATAAATCCCTGATAACACATACTCGGAGTTCACATTATCATAGAACACTGAAATTCAAAATCCATATTCAATATCGCATGAGATACATAAATTAACTGAGATTCAGTCACTCACAAACTTACGCTCTAAAAAATTATTGCAGACACTTCATTATTATTCTCATGATCAATTTTTGGCAACAAATTTGGTATTTACATTTATCTATGTAACGGATTACCATTTCCTAATCAGCATCATAACCTTTCGTATTCTCTCTCTGCCTGCAAATCATCTTTTCGGCCACAATACCTTTTGCTCAGGGAGTAGAACAAAATACAAACTTTTAGTAGCACTATATTGTTTCAAGTCTGAATTTTTATCCCATTTCGTTATATTCAATGTCTCCAGTAATTAGAATAATATTTTCTGAGTGTTTGTTACTTTAAAACATTTTCTTATAAATTGATTTCGTCGAACACAATCTGTATCCACATAAGGCAATGTATCGTTCTGTGCTTCTCTGAAAGCTATTTTCAGAATTTCAAAGGAAACGGGAAAGAAAAGTTATCACAAATATGGTTTTGAAATATCGAGAATTGGGCAAAATAGATAATAACATACAAATGTAAAACTAAGTTCCATACACAAATGCCAGAAACTCAAATGTGACCAAAATATTTCCGTAATGTCTAAGAAGTAAAACGCATTCTCTACACAGAGGATATATCACAATTCCTCAATAAAATTCTCCCATTCTCCGATATTAAAATATTAATCCCTCGAATGCTAAATGCGCAAATATAAAATAACGATTAATTTTTAAAAAACTGATTTTAATGTTTCTCAAACGCAATGTGCTATTCTTTTTGGAGGACAAATAAATGACGTTTCAAGTCAGGATATTGAGAGAAAGGCCTTTGCACTGTTTACAAACATAAGCCCTTTCTTTGGAATAAATACGCAAATGTGTTTTTAAATTATCTCTATTAGAGAAAGCCTTGTTGCATATTTCACAAACATATGACTTTTCTATTGTATGTATGCGCAAATGTATTTTTAAATGTCCTCTTTGAGAGAAACCCTTCTTGCATATTTCACAAACAAAAGGTTTTGCATTGGTATGAACATGCATATGTTTTTTAGAATACAACTCTGAGAGAAAACCGTGTTGCCTATTTCACAAACCTAAGGCCTTTATTTCGCGAGAATGCGCAAATGAGTTTTCAATTCACTAATAGTGAAGTTCGACTTATTGCATACATCACAAACAAAAGGATTCTCTTGTGTATGTTTACGTAAATTTACATTCAAATCACCACTGTGAGACATACCTTGTTGCATACATGACATGAATATGGCTTGTAATTTGTATTAATGCGCAAATGTCTTTTTAAGTGAGGCATTGTGTAAAACGATTTGCTGCAAATTTCACAAGAATACGGTTTCTCCTTTCTATGAAAACGTTTGTGTTTGATTAAACTATTCTTCCACAGTAATAACTTGCTGTATATACTCTACATGTATGAGATTTTTCTTTTCTTTGATTTAATAATCGCTCCTCTATGGTTCCGTTATAAGAAAATGTCTTTTGGGTAAATTCTCAAATATCCTTTTTTAATGTGACGGAATTAACTAAACGGGACATCACATAATTCCCTTCCAAGTACAACCAACATTATGTACGCATGCTTCTCTTTCACGTGAATCCTTAAATGCATATGAAAAGACATCTTCGATTTGAATTCCTTATTGCACGTATCATACACGTAAGATTTACAAGCTGCATCCATTTGAATCAGAAATCGACCGAACTCTTCAATATACGAAAGCGATTTCAACAAGAAAGAATATTGTTTTGTTTCTTGAATCGACAACGTCCATAGAAATTGAAATCAGGTTGGATAGAAGAGCTTCTCTTTAAACGTTATGTAAGCGAATAATTGTTTCCTCGTCCACGGAACTTGATTAGTATAGATACAGGGAGACCATTTATTGGAGAATTTAAAATTTTTTATTAAACACCCCTATGAGTGGGTTTCGAAAACAAATTGTTATTTTTTGTAATGACTTTAATTAATTATGGCTTACCGAACAATATCAGTTGTAAAGTTGAATAGCTTCTTGTATGAGATTTGAAAGGGAAGCTGTTGCAAAACATAAAAGGATATCGAAGTCTGTAAGAATGACTTGATTGATTGTCACAACCTCACAGCACGAGGACTATTGATACGGATCTTGTAATTATGAACCGCTATAAAGTAACGAGGTCGCCACCTGACATGGCGCTCCATTCTCGTAATGTTCACAACATTCCAATAGATGGACTTGGATTCCGCCATATTTAGCATGTATCAGCTTACTTATACGATGGTCTTTAAGTCAAAATAAAACTCAAACTTTCCACTGGACGTAAACAACTCCGGCCATGAACTCGCCCCCATGCCCACCAATTTCTACTATTCGAAATACAAAGTGGAAATAAAAATTTTAATTTCTTTTATTTCCACATAAGGCTTATAGACCTTTTCATCAATAGCATGATGCAAATCAAAAAACACGTTTAAAAAGATAAATAAATTTTAATATCAAACCCTGATTTTGAGCTTCTTTGATTCATTTTTTTAAAATTTTAATGCTATTTCGGAGTACAAAGGCACCGAAACTTAATTTTTATTGCTTAGAATATTTTACCTTAACTGAACAAAAAATTAGTAGAAATGATCTATTATACTTTAATATAGAATCTCCCAAATGATGGGTCTTGATATGGCACTGGGTCAATAAAAACAATTGCCGAGTCTCCCCCCACTCTATTTTATTATACAAAACAAAATGCGATGTGAAATGTATTCCTTTTTTAAAACAAATTTCTAATTATTTGAATCTTGTCTCACACGGCAACATTGCTAATATTTTAAAATTGCAAAAGAAAGTTACGAAGAAACACAATTTGCGGTCGCGTAGTGCGAAATCTGGTAATTGCACAGCTTTTATAAAGCTAATAAATTGGCAGAATGCGTATAATGCGAATCCATTGCCGGACCAAATTTCAGCTGCTTTCGAGGAACATTTGTAGGGTCTGCAGATTAAATTTAAGGGACGTTTCCCTCAGCGGCAAAGAATGGAATTTTACCCATTTACATTTATAACGTAAAATACGAGACAGAATTAAAAGATTCGGGGAACTGAACTGTCGTATGACGCATCACTCAAAGACATATACGGGAGAGCATCACTGGGGAATTTTCGGCTGTCGTATCGTCAAGAGTTCCCAGTTTTACAACAAAATAATACAAAAATTTCAACGCTGGTTGTCGCGAGCTATAAGAGTGAAGTCGAATTTTCATCAGTGAGTTTCCGAAAAATTAAATTCAGTGACTGGATTAAGAACCTGTTAATTTTCCCTAAAAATCTCAAAGCAGGCAATAAGTATTTAATGAAACACGAATAAAATCTTACAAAGTGTTTAATCATGAAAAAGAAAGTTTCTGAAATAGTGCTGAAATACTTTTCGAACGTTTCGTGCGAGGATCGTATAATAAGTTCTCAGAAAAATATAGAAAAACAACTTATCTTAAGTATTCATTTTTTTTTGACATTATCTTCTATTTTAGCTCTATGCACTTTTCCAACCGTTTCTCCAAATTTTTAAGCCATCTAAAAAGTAAGATGTCGGAAGGTCCTCAAAAAGGGCATCTGTTTGGGGGATGACCTCTTCGTTCGACGTGAGCCATTGTCCATGGAGCCATTTTCTTATGTTTAGAAATCCAAATCCGGCGAATTTCGTAATATTTCGAGCTTGCTCCACAGTGCCAAGGCAAATCAAGAGAAGAAGGAAGGACGTATTTCCAGACATTCTTATAAAATGGATGTAAAATCGTACATTCATAATGGCTACAAGGAGCTATCAGGATGCTTTTACACGTTGGTAGAATAATCGAAAAGCGTGAAGAGGGGCGTATTTTAACGAGTGTTGCACAAGAATATGGAATTGACAAAAGTGTTCTTTTATGAGCTTAGAAAGTCTTCCAAATGATAGGTACAAAAGTAAGAAGGATTGGGGGTAGTCGGCTGAGGAAAGCAATGACAAATAATCATCGGTATATCATTCTTCAAGCAAAAAAAGGAATGGAACCATACATAGGACAACATTGTTCAATTGCTACTTACATCAACCGGACAGCAGGTATTACGGTTTTCTGTGGCTGACTATGTGTAAAGGTGTCCTATTCGCCCGTCGTCTTGAATGCTGCATATTATTAACAACAGCCTATCGACGGCACAGCGTTTACAGCGGTCAATAACACAAAAAATCTGGACATCTCTTTAATGGGGTCACGTTCTGTTTACTCATAAGAGTCGTTTCAGTTTGAGCAACAGTTCGCAGTACCAGTTAATATGGATGGTGGTAGGGACACAGTTTCATCCCACCAATATCAGGAAAAGAGACCGCTGAGTGGTCTAGGAGTGCTTGTGCTGGAAAACATTATGTTGATTGGACGAACGGAGCTCCATATTTTCAACAGCGGTTTACTTACCGGAGATTGTTACTGCAATGAAATTATTCTCCCACACATGCGTCTGTTCCCGGATACCATTCGTCCAGACTTTATTTTTTAGACGACAATGCAATGTTCCACTCAGGACTTCTGCTGTTGAGGGGCTTCTAGAAAGTGAGGATACATATAAAATGGATTGATCAGGGTGCTTTCCTGATTTAAATCCCATCGAACATGTGTGGGATTCCTTGGGGAGACATCTGTTAGAAAGATCGTATCCTCCGTAAGACACCAGATAGCTGAAATAGATGCTCCTTGAAGAGTGCCAACTCTTATCTCAAGAATTGCTGGATAATTTGATATTGAGTATTAACAGACAGTGTCACGCAACCATTGCACTTAGGGGAGGCCATATCCCTTACTAAGGGACTTTGGGTTATTATTCTTCCTTATGACCAGGCATTGTTTTTCACTAACGCCATTCTGTCAATAAAGCCTTTTTCTGCTTTGTTCCATAATGTATATATTCAATTCATTTTTCTGACTACTACTCTTTCATCAACCATTAAGTGCTACATTGGGATTCTGTAGTGTAAATTTCATAACACCCAGTTGATTTTTTTTTTTTTTTTTTTTCATAATTACGGTTCAGTCAAAAAAATTGCTTAAGTTTTGCACAATAGAGTATATTTTGATTCAAAAGTAGTAGTCCATTTAGAAAAGTCAATGATGTTAACATAATTGATTCCCGATTACATTCAGGGAAATAAATTGATTGTTTAATCTCGTCGCACTAAGAAGCAAAGCGAAAGCCATTGGTGACAGACCTCGTAATTTTGAACCTCAGTCAAATGATGAGAATGACACATCAGGTGACATCACTCTCTCCGTACTTCCATACCATGCCAAAAGGAGCCTAGACAGATTTAGCAAACATCAAGATTTTACATACATGCGTTAAAAAGCGGTTCTTTAGAATATTCAGGATTTGAACCCACCAACGGTGGCCATGAATTCGCGATCATACCACTAGGCTACTGAGGATATAGTTGATAATTTTGTTTTTATTTACCAAAGCTTTACCAGGTATTAATTATATATAATACATGCACTATATATTACAGAATAAAAGAAATCCCTATAGTTTCCTAAAAACTAACCGCATTTATGTAAATAGCGGTTAACTTCAACTATTTAAACATTATATCTGAGTTATTGTTTTCGCTTATTCAATTTTGGGTCCCAGAAACTCCGTAAGAAAGCTCAACCCGAAATAAATCTCTATTTTTACTTATGCTCAAGCGGAAACCTTTGAACTCATAAAGCATCAGTAGACGTCGGGCAGAATTTAGTGAATTATTGCGGAATCTCTATAATTCATACAACTCGCACGAATCCTACCGCTGACATGTGACGAACGCACGACTTACAGAAAAATGTTACCTGCCCGTCTAATGCTTTCCCATGTCAGGTGACACTTCCGGACGGATGACGAAGACGAAAGATTCTTCGCAGACAATATTTTCCCCTTCCATCCCAAACATTCCATTTGCCGATCTTTCTCCATCCCAGATCTTTGTTTTCCCTTCGATTCCGTTTAATGGACGTTCGAATCGATCTTCGTGAGCCCCGGTTGTGACATTTGCAACAATTTCATCTTCGTCAATGGGAAGGAAAACGTTCACCGTCCTTCGAAGAATCATCCATATGGGGACGTCAAAGAAAGCTGCAGGAAAGTACTGATCGAGAAAAAGGGATCAGAACTTATTCGCGTTTTGTTTCTCCCTGCCAGTGATGTGATTTTATAAATGTTTGTTTCCCTCTGCGTTCTAACGTTCTTAATAAATGGGGAAGTTTCTCTTGCTTGAAATGGTTTGGTTTGCGAAACTCGCTGGTAGAAGAAACAAATTATGATGACATTTTTGATGAAAAATCTCTACAATATATTATTTCAGTTTTCTATATTCACGCAAACTTATTTTATTGGGAGTGTAAGGACCACAGAAAGAAAGATGCATAAAAATATTTTCTGAAATTTCGTAAGTTGCCATAAGATATAGTTGTAACACATTTAAAAAAATATGCGGTAAAAAGGGGCCGCAAAAAAAGTCTCTTGTAGAAAATATAACATATAACCTCCACTGTAGCTAGTAATTTCTTTTTCCAGGCAAGACAAAAATTAATTTACACACCGGAACATTTTATAAATGGTTTATCTACTTATATATTAAGTACTACTATAACAAAAATTTCTTCAAAAATAAGCATATAAAAAGTATTCTTCATAGTCAAGAAGACGGATTTTCTGAGGACAACTGTTTCAAAATCACTTCTGTCACTTAAAGATGCCCTATAGCACTCGTTTAAAGTCGACATATTTGGCGATACAATATTGTCGATAATTAGTTTTTACTACAACTATTGTTTGGTTAACCGCTAGTAGATGTCGCGGTAATCAGCCTTATTAACTCGGGGCTCATTCTGGAACTTTTTAAATTTCTTTCAGAATTGGTATTGACTGCAAGAAGGTTTTTCCCTTAAAGACCCTAAAATGTTAGGAGAAGGGGAAAACGCAAAGGAGATAAATAAGTAATAAAGTAATAAAATTGATGATGCAATATGAAGATATTTTTCTGTAATGCAATATCTACTGAATCCTTTGTTGCTTTCTTTTTAAATTACATTTTTTATTAACTTTTTTATTCATATTGATGGACTTTTTTAACATACCAAAATTAAATCATACAAAAAACAGCACAAAATGGAGAACATAAAGATAGGTCAGACTCTACATATATTGGGAAGTCTACGCTTCTTTATCCACATTTAGAGTAATCGAGACGCAATAAATAATAATCAGCCAAGTAAACTCTTAAATCAGTTTATTCTCGCTTCGAATAAGAATGTTCAAAATATATGCTATTAATGTGGAATGTTCGCTTAATTGATTTCAAAATCATAGAATGCAACGAATTGTTCTATTTGTCTTAATAATAGCAAAACTGGACCTGATTCCAATAGACTTCTAATAGCATGATTACAATCAAGTATCTACTCTTAGGTCATTTCACACTTTGCTTGCACGCATATCAACTCAATCGCTACTTCTTCTCTTTCTCCTCTTATTTCTAATCACTCTATCTGATAATTTCCTATTCACAACACTTCTTATAAGGTATTGTTAATTTACATAAGTCACTGTTCTTTCACAAGGTGAGATTCTCAATTCAAATAACATCATAAAACACCCCCGAAGGTTAGTTAAATGGAAATACACATGAGATCCTGTGACAAAATGAAGTATTAATCAAAAGAAACTGGATTGTTATCTTTACTTATTGTGTAGTAACGTCGCATTCAGACGCAACGCGAGGATTATGGGTGACGGACTCATAATTTTGAGTCTCTGTCATGGAGAATGACATCTAAGCTGGTCTTCCCCTCTCCCAACTTACTCACAATCCCAACTAGAAAACTTTGAGCTCCAACAGACTTAACGTATTTGTCTCTCTACACTACAAGTATTTAGAAGAATCAGAACTCAAACCCACGACTCAAATGAAATACTTCGATATAAAAACCAACGTTTTAATATGGTGGCAAAGTTTATAAGAGAAAATTATTGAAATATTAGTTAAAACTGTTAGTTATTTTTAACTTTAAAATTTACTTAAAAAGAGACATTTGTGAGCATATTAAAAAATTCATAATACTCATAAAATCAAAACATGCATTTGAAAGTTTGTAAGTCATTCTATTAAAAAAAAATGGGAACCAGAATTCAGAAAAAATTATTGTGATAAGACATGGCGCCAAATATTGGAAACTTTCTTTCTTGCGAATGATTACTGACTAAAAGTCAGCAACCCTTACTATCTCCGAGATAGTAAAGGGGAGATAGTATCTCCCCTTTGTGAGTACAATAGTTTTACGAGGCTTCATGCGGCGTGGGGAGTGCCCGGTCCTCCCAGAGGGGGAAAGAAATTTTTTCCTCAATCCTAAAAGCGCCGAGAGGAAAGAATATTTTGACTTATTAAAATTATTGAAATATTAGTTAAAACTTGTCACAAACGTCTAAATATTGCATTGTTAGGCGAGTACGAACGATTCCCAAAATTTCAAAGCTCTAGCTTGATGGGAAGTTGGTTAAATTAACGATCGAAATTTTGATGACACACACACACTCACACAAACACACACACACACACACCGAGTGAAATTCAGAAAAACGCTTTAAAAACAGCAGCCACAAGCACGTAACCATGTTCCCTCAGCTACCGCTGCCAACTTGAATTTTATAAAAGTGGACTTCAGGCTGGTAGATAGCGAAATTCATGCTTAATTTCCCCGTCAATCGTCTGGTAGAGTAATAGTGGCCACGGTAGCCTTGGGGCCATGGCTTCGTATTCGTGGCCGGCGGTTTTAATTCAGTCGCGGGTTCGATCCTTGGTCGCTAATGACTTGCCGTGTAGCCGGGGCTGATGCACGTTAAATCTGTCAGGGCCTAAAATCCTCCCTTTTGTGCGGTAGGGAAGTTAGGAGAGGGGGTGCCAGTTCAAATGTCGTCCTCGTCACTTGACCGAGGTTCAAAATTACGAGGTCCGTCGCCAATAACCTTCATGTTGCTTCTGATGTGACGCTAATAAAATCTAAACTAAACTAAACTGGGAGAATAATAGAGACTACAGCCCAAAATATCGTTTCGAAGAAATATATATATTTAGTTTTAACATTATTTGTTATATGATATCGTCGAAATTATTCTCTACTTTTTTTTCTTGTCAAAAAGATATATCTTAACAGAATATGATTTCACGCATTCGCTATTAATCTTCTTTTAAATCTTTCTTTTCTTTTAGATTTTGAATTTATTGATTACTAAATAAAAGAAAAATTCACGATCAAACAATTGCTACAGTTCGAGATTAGCTTAACAAATTTACGTAATGCCATCGTCAAATGAGTCGGCGAGATGGTTTCAAGTTCGTGAATTACTTTTACTAGGTAGCTTCGTTTTGGAAAACTAGTACACAATAGAACTTCGAAAGCTTTAAGTGCAAAAACGTTGATATACAAAAAGATAAGATAAAAATTCAAGTGTTATCTTCATCCTTTTTTTACATGACTTAGAATTACGAGGTTCCTCATTTATAATTGTAACATGCCAACAGTAAAATTTTATTTAAATAAAATGACATAGTAGCGTTTATAAAACTTTTAATGAAATTTATTCCATTTCACTACTTTCATAATATATGAATCTGAAATCGAATATTGAAATTTGCATGAAAAAACACTGATGCCAAATAAAATTAACTATACACTTCTTATAATAAAGAAATAGCATTAATAAGCCGTTGAGAATTATCTTCTTTTCATATTGGCTTTAAAATAATTTAAATAATTTATAATTAAATGCGATCGCAGGACAAAAATCAAACTGAATCTCAATTTTCTATTCCTAGATTACGACTAAATCCCTTCTTTCTGAAACTGTAAGAAGTGGAATAAAGTTTCATTGGCAGATACGTAATTCCAAAAACTGTATATCAAATAATAATGTAAAAGAATACATTTTTAATCTGCAGACTATATTTTTATAGATACATTATCGACCTGTTAAGGTCATCCATAAAGGCAGACGAATTTTATAAAATACATCAAATCAAAATTCTATTTTATAAAAAAGAGTTACACATAGAAAAATAAAGTAAAATAACTATCAGATTATGATACAGTTCTTAGAGATAATAAGATAAATGATAATATATGATTATTCAAAATGATTTCAAAATTCCATATTTTCAAAAATAAATTATAAAGAATAATAAATAATACAGGAATACAAAGAGAAAATGTAGAAGTCATATTGTGAACAATAGATGGCCTATGGGTGTTTTCGTGAAGCTATTTCACAAAAAATATTTTAGAAATTTTCACAGAGTTACTTTGCAGTTGGATCGGTCACAGTGAACCAGATAAGTTGACGTTACACAGCTGGCATTTTAAGTCACCTGATATGGCCCCATGTGATTTCTTCGTTTCGGAGTTCGTAAGAGATAATGTGTGAGAAACACAATTGCCCACAAATTTATTCTAATTTAAAAAACGGATTTCTGCTTCTGAAAAATCCAATACCACTGACACTTTACAACGTGTTTGGTGAGGATTTACAATCGAATACAAGTAACTAAGGAAGTTATATTGAACTCTTGTAAAAATCACTTCCGTATATTCTCTTTGCGTTCATGTATTACTTACCATTCTGTGTCGTTTATTTATGAAAGTATAGCATTCTGAAAATCGGATGATTCATTTTGAATAACTCTGTATGTTCTAAAGATATTATAAAAATACATGAAATAAAACAACAAATTACAGATTTAAAATAATTTTATTACTTGTTATGTAGACAAAGTTCGAAGTAATTATGCTATTATTTGAAAAAATTACTATAATTTAATTATTAATAAATATCTAGAAGTGAATAATGCTTATTAAGAAAATAATTTTAGTGAAGAAGAAATTAATAATAGAATTAGAGCTCTTTATATAAATAAATTCAAATTTTCTCATATCTTTATTACTCTAAAATTTCACAAAGACCCCATTAAATTTAGAACTGCCGTTAATGGATATAATAAATACATTACAAAAGTATAAGTAAATTACCACAAAAAAAACTTACAAAATACTACCAATAAATTTAATAAAATTGCTTTCGTTAAATATGGTTTGCATAATATCATTAAGAATATAAAAGACAAAGATATATCTGTGTGCTATACATAGTTATGATTTTGAAGACCTCTTTAATGCGATAGACATAGATGATATAATTAAGCTACTATTAAATATTTATAAGAATTATAATATTAGTGATTTTATTTCTTATGTTAAATTTAATTATTTACTTAAGATTATAGAAAGATAAAGCAATATAAAATATAACAACAAAGTATTTAAACAAACTAAGTGTATTTCATATGAAACAACTGTGAGTAATATTCTGGCGAGAAATATTTACCTCTATTACTGCAAACCTAATGGTATGAGCAGAGAAAATTTTATTACTTATAGACATATTGATTATCTATTTGTTTTTAATTATAATAAGCTTTCTGAAAATAAACCTAGTTTGCCTTTTTTTATGAGATACATTAAATCTCATTTAAAGTAATAATAATAAATATGAAACAGAATATTTAGACATACAAAAGGAATATTACAGTTAATAAAATTATTTGTAATATTTATGACAAGAGTGATAGCTTTAAATTTCATCTTTCAAAGATACATTTCTGGAGTAGTTGTTTACATACTTCTATTTTTAAAAACGTTATATTTAATTATAATATTAGAAATGACACAATAAATTAAACTAAAATGAGTTTTGATTTCTAAGCTTATACTTTCTTATATACTTATACACATACACACACACACATATATATATATATGCGTAATTTGTTACTAAATTAACAGATAAATTTAATTTAATTACAAATTACAATTTCTTTAAATTGTTGTGAGAACAATATTAAAAAATAAAATAATGCTTATAAACATGTAAATAATAATTCAAATACCCAAATGAATGAACATGAATTTTTACTATATTGATATGTAAAAATAAACATGTAATTTTAAAAATATACAATTACTACAATAAATCTTGTAGACGGAAATACATTTTTAAACCTATGATGTTGGGCTATTCACGATTTTCTCTTCACTAACCTTGGGGACTTTAATTGAGATTGATTGCACGAAACAAACAGTTTCTTCCCAACCAAAATGTAGCGTGATTGTTCTAATTAGAGACAGGTAGAAATAAAGTGAAGTGATCTATATAGGAGAGTATATAAAAAAAGGGGAAGGCTATCAAAAATGCTGTCTCAGACATCTGGACTGAAAAACGCGTGTTTATACTAATATTATGTATCTAACCGTCACACTTCAGCTATTACTTTGTACCGAACGGTATAAAACCAACTACAAGTAAAAATCCCCATTCAAAGAGTCATTATATATATATATATATATATATATATATATATATATATATATAGAGAGAGAGAGAGAGAGAGAGAGAGAGAGGTGTAAGGTCCAAAATTTATCCTTACATTCACAAAATTATTGATATTTTTCAAAATAGTTCATTTCATTAATTCAATTTTGTAGGGAATGTATGAACAAAAAACCTATATATCATTATTCAATTAAAAGTAACCAAACATTTTTATGATATACAAATGAAGGCATTTCATCATCTCAGACGGTAAATCAAGCACTTTATAAAGCGCTAAAGTGTATCTGGGCGAATTTCTGCCATACGGTAATCGATTTCAGTGTGTAAGGACTCAAAACGATTTACTATGACTCCGAACTCTTTCTTGGAAGAATCTATGAAGTGGTGAATCATCGGTCGTTTAGAAACTGGACAGACAATCTTGGAAGTTGCGAAGTATGTAAATATATCAAAACAGACAATCTCTACGACCGGTAAACAGTTTGAGCACTCAGCAGTTTTGTAAGGAGACCTGGACAAGGTCGAAAACATATAACAGCGGCTTCTCAAGATCGATATTTTGCAATAATTCCCTGCAGAAACAGGCAGTTTTCTGCTCGGCTGTTAAGTTCAAAACTTGTAGCCACCACTGAAGCTGTTGTATCGCATCTAACTGTACTCGTATACAGATAGCTTTGTGAAAAGGGCCTGTGTGCCAGAAGGCGAAGGTTATGTTTTACTGCCTTCACAACAAAAGAGGAACCCCTTTCATTGGTGAATAATCATCAGAACTGGAATGAACACCGATGAACCCATGTTTATTTTACTGATGAATCGAGATTTAATTTAACATTTGAGCTTAAAGGGAAGGAATAAGGAACGTGAAACCTTCCGAACATTATGGAATGCGATCATTTTATTTGGGAGATGTGATGGTATAGGGAGGAATAATGATTGAAGGATATATACCTCCTCACGTTTTGAGCAGAAGATCTGTGACCAATCAGAGATATCGGAATATGGCATACAAAATGTACGAGTGGATTTGATTACTTATTCATGGATTATAATGTTTGAACATATCGTTGATGAATTCCTTCAAAGTAAAACAAGTGAGCTAATCCAGCAGAATCTCCTCATATGAACCGGATAGTGAACCTATGGAACTACCTTGGAAAAGCAGTTCCACGAAGATATCCTCCTCCAAGAGATATAAATGCTCTAAAGGCAGCATAGCTGGAAGAGTGGATTTCAATTCCCCAAACCACTCTAAAACTGAAATAATATAATTATCAGCATTATTTTATTTCAGATTAAATAATAGAACAACGACTTAGATAACATAATTTGAATAATTTATTTATTTATATATATATATATATATATAATGCTGGCAATAATGTTCAGAAATAAGACATTCAAAGTTAATTGTAATATGTGTGTTCAAGTTAGAGGCGATCACATTCCATATTAAATTCATAATCCTTAATTTTTTTTTTTTTTTTTTTTTTTGAATTATTCTGTTTTTTAAGGGCTCACCTTGCCATATGTTATTGCCATTTTTATTGTTTCATGGTACAGCTGTATATCATTTGCAGTGTTTTTTTCCTTTTCATTTATGCGTTTTGACACAATTTCTTAAAATTATAGTTTACATTTTCCGAGAAATTCATAATATTTTATGCATGTGAGGATAATTTTGGAAATGTGTATATTATACTCGTATAATGCAATATAAATATAAGAAAGAACAAAATGAAATATTATTCATGAAGGAAAGTTAAGCAGAATTCATCTTTATTGTATTGTATCAAATAAGCCAAGATATAGAAGTATTGAAAATTCAAAGCAAATATAAAAGTAATTTAAAATCCTGGGTCTGCTTTTGGAAGGCGGGGGTGATTTAACACGTTTTCTAGATTCAAAATCTCCAACTCAGCAAATTACCTTGTAGCAAATTGTTGATGCCAATAACAAAAGAACAAAGATTCTTACGCTTCAAAATATTACAAATAAATAAGTAAACTTACTGATGAATAATATCAATATTCTAACTTAACTAATTAGTAACGAACGAACGTATACACACATATCCTTCAAAAATTTATATAAAAATAATTATTAAAATGATTAAAAATATTAAATTAAGTTATTCTAGAGTTCAAAAATATATTCACTCGTTGCCAACGTCTTATTTTAAAATGTGACTGTCACATTTTTAAAATCTTAAATTATATAATCTCGTAAATTTTTAATTTAACAGTAATTAAAATTATTAAGCATTCTGAATATATATACTATATTCCTTTGGAACCTGTCAGTAGTCAAACCTATCTGAGAGTTAAATCATCTAAAGAAAAGAAAACAATTTTTTAAATAAGTTACATTAACAATCGTCAAAATAACTGTAATTTCTTTGGAAAATGTTTGTCACGTTACCTCTGTCTATTCAAAATGTCTGTAACATTCTCTCTCAAAATCTTAAGCAATACAGTCAAGTATATATATTCATTTAATTTAATAATAATTTAAATTACTTAGCATTTTGAATACATATACCACACATTTTCCTCTAGTGCCTGCCAGCAGTCAAACCTGTCTACAAGTTAAATCGTCTGAAGAAAAGGAAACAATTTTTAAATGTATTATACTAACAATAGTCAAGATTTTAATTTATTAAGAAAATGTATGCCACATGATCGCTGTCAATTCAAAATGTCTGTCACATAACCACTCGAATGCTTAAATAATATAATCTAGAGAATAAAATTTAATAATAATTAAAATTATTAAGAGTTATATATATATATATATATATATATATATAACACTTACTATAACTATAATGCTGCCAAATCCTGTCGTATTCGAATATTTAAATAGTCTTTATTTTAAAGTTGTTTTGTTTTGTCAGTAAAAGAGAACCACTCAATAGAAACTTTGTAACTTACGTTTTTTATCCATTTTCATAAGTACAATAATAAATAAACAATCTTTTTCAAACCTCTATAGTTTATTACATTTTTGCAAACTCCAAGACAAATTCGAACAGTAGAATTTTAATTTTTACCTATTACATTTTTCTAATCAGTTGCGAAAACAGTTATAAATAAGCGATTCATTTAAACAAAGATTATATATTCCACGACCAAACGATTATACTTTGAAAAATCAAATTACTGAACAAAATTTTAAAATTAAAACAAACGATAAGATATCAAAATAGATAATAATATTTTGTTCAGATATCAAAATAAAAGCAAACAAGATTACAGCCTTAAGAAATGTGCTAACATTATTCCTTAAAATTATATTTATCTATTATATATATATATATATATATATATATATATATATATATATATATATATATATATATATATATGAATGTCCCCTAAAAACTTTCAGTGGCAAGTCTGTCGGTAAGTTAAATTTTCTGAAGGAAAGAAAGCAATTTGTAAACATATTTTGACAATCGATCAAAATAATTTTAATTTATTAAGAAAATGTAAATCTATCCAATAAATAAATTTTGTTTCAACTCGAAAGGAACATCTATTTCTACTCTCTCTGATTTGATTGTTTGAAATTCTCAACGGATGTATACTAGATTTATTTTTAAGGCGTCAAGTGTTTTTAGTGTTGTAAATTGGATACATGTTACACTCGCTTTAGTTTTGTATGAAAGCAAATAAAAATAAAAACTGGTGTGTGCTGAAACTACTTCAAGTAAGAAAAAGAAAAATAGGCGCTTAATCTCGAATCTAATTTAGCAAAGTGCCAGAAAGGAAAGCAAGGGTACGATTACATATCTCTCTAATTCAAACGTTCACAAATAAAATAAAAAAAGTCCACTTCAGTTAATTAAATATTGATTTTTAACCTTCAGTTTTGAAGTTCTGCTTTACAAGAACATAAGAATTTGAAACAAAAGGGACGAAAAAGAACGAAAAAAGAGTATTAATTTTCGTATCGGATCTCTTATGGAAAAAAATGGAATAAATATAAAAATGTGAGAAAAATAAAAATTTAATCATCGAGTTTTTCCATTGAATTACCAAAGCCATCCTCCAGAATCATTTTGATTACTTTGTCAAGACTGAACTGCCCGATAAGTTTAAATTGTCTTAAAGATAAATACAAAAAATAGTGAGTTATATGCATTAGTTCTTTCATAAAATGCAAATTAAAAACTATTCCGAATTTCGAAGATTTTTCTGAGGCAGTGCTTCTAGAATTTCAAAAAGAGACAATATTACTTAGTTTTAGAGGATGGCTTAGAAATCATTTCCCCAAATTTTTTTTTCGTTGTATTAATATAATTCGAAACAAAATACGATTTATAAGTAAATCTTTTAAAGTTTTGTTAATTAATTTTATCTGACACATGATTAATCAAAATGAAATTATTTTTCTTCTTGTTGCATAAAAGTGTGCAACACAAAGAGAAAAATGGCGTTGCAACAATTAAATATTCGTCTGGTCTGTTAAAAAAGATAATTTTTTTTTTTTTTTTTTGATTTCTTAATCCTCAAAATGAAACGTTACTTATTTATGGAATTGCTCTCACTTCTCAAAGGAACAGATCAATTGAAATCAAAATTTTTTTTTTTAATAAAAACTGGAGGAAACTCAGTGAAAATAATTAAAGTTATTTTGTAGTAAGTTATACATAATATACATGACAATTTACGGATATATGTTGATTTTAATTATTCCTTAAGTTAGTGATGGAGTTATTTCAATGTAATATTACTTCATTAAACTTCTCATAGCTTTTCATTCAAATTATGAACTTTTTTGTATTCGCAGCTTTCTCTTCACTAACCTCTGGGACTTTTATTGATTTGAATTGCATGAAATTACAATTTCATCCTAAACAGAATGAAACGTAATTAGGTAAATAATGTGAAGATATAAAAACTGTAAAGTAAAGTAATTCAAAGAAAATGACAAATAAATGAAATAGATCGAAAGATAAGGGAAGGGAGGTACATGATAACGACTTGCTGAGCGAGAGTTCTTATTCGGATTGAAACTCTTCTGTTAGTTTTTCGGATTAAAACGGATTTCATATTAAAAGTATTAAGATAAGAATCAGCTGTTTGTGAAGTGATTGAATCACACAAGTGAATAAGTAAACTAAAACTGTAATAAGTTAGAAAAACGATAAAATAATTTGGGATTCAATAGAGAACGACTTTAACTATCCATCACCGACTAATTACAAAGCATTTTGGTTTGTTCTACGAAATTTTAAGTTAAGTAATTATCGGTAAATATATATTATTAAGATATGGCGCAAGAGCGGAGCAATAGTCTATGAAAATGACACCAAGAGTAATACAAAAAATATTTAGAAAACACCTAGTTTTAGTACAATACTTACAATAGTTCGTAAAGTTTTAATTCTTACTAAGAAAGAGCCAAGATATCTAAATAAAATTTATTCCGCATATCAATTTATAACTATTGTACATAATGCCTTTCCATCCAGGTGAAGGGGAGAGAGTTGTTGACCGAGGAGGAGCAGGGGGCGTTTTGAACCCTGGAACGGAGGTCCGAAGTTGACCAGTCACTTTTTGTTGCGCCTCTACCAACCAGGCTAAAAAAGACATCCTAGTTGGTAAAAGCACAACAAAAAAAAGACCGGTCAACTTGTCTTCGAACTCACTGGATCAGGGTTCGAAATGTCCCTGGTATCCCAAGGTCATCTATTCCCTTCCCAACGTTTCCTGATCTTTTGAAGGCCGTCACTTTAGAACTCAGCTGAGTGAACTCTATATTTTGCTCCGTAATCCTGGTTACTCTAATCTACAGAAACTATTACTCTATCTCTATTTCCTAAAATTATACACATCAACGTAGATGGCCGTAATTTATAGTATTATGCATATAAGGATTAATTAATATTCAAATTATATATATTTTAAACAGTTATCTCGGATATTTATTAATAATAATTAAACTTTACTGATAACCCTCGTATGTCCACGAAATAGCCAGAATTGGAATTTTTTTCTCCTTTGCACGTGAAATTTTATTACATTTATCATGAGGGTGGCTCAAATGTACTCATTTTTTGCAAGAGTTAGCGTTGATAAGGCAAATTAGTGTTAGCATTGTGTTCTGCGCCAAAACAAACTTGACACTAATTCACATGTTAGTTTTGATTAACCGCCGTCATTTTACACAGAGCTGTCACTGCCTATGAGACGAGGATTAATTATTAAGTATCGGAAACCAATAAAAAAATTTAAAAAAGGGATTATTTTCAGTAATTCTTCTCCGATGAATGTCTAATGCGAAGGGTATCATATTTATCGAATTTTTAGAAAGAGTAAAAACCATCACCGAAAACCACAATGTGTTACGTATATCACTTTTCATATTCCTAATGTTTTTTTGACTGCTCAAGTTATATGACAATTAGAAAATAAAATTGATTATCTCTCACTCTCAATAGAATTGCTTCGAAGAGAAATCTTCGAAATCGATTCTTCGAAAGTTTCGGTTCTTTTTTTGCCTCGAAATTTTCATCTTTCACTTACTTAAGATTAAATCGCATCTTCTCCTATTCCGTCCACGTCTCTTCCCTTCGGTTATTTCAAGAGTGAGAAATCCCATTCGCAAATTAAATTGGATTCGAATCGAAAAGTCGAGTTTAACGTGAGACTTGTGAATCATTAGCAAGTGTTTTAAAAATATATATGTAATTATTTAACTTAATTCCTATTAATTTCTCACCATAATAATTTAATTTCATAAATTTGCCCATTTTCTGCTTTAAAAGACAGTGTTCATTCTTATTTCATAACACGATTCCATTCTTCTTTTTAATTTATTCAATCACGCACTCTTAAAATCTGCAAAGTCAGCTTTCCCCCACGCTTCAGACTTGTAGGGATGATCCCTACCAGACTTTAAGTCTACACTTAGATTCCCTTGAAGACCCTCCATCCAGACCACGTGGTCTCTGACATATATAGTGAAATTTCTCTATTATATAAACATAAACACAGCGAAAAACGCCTCTTCCTCTCTCTTGCTCAGACCCCCCTCTCTGATGATCATTTGAGATTTTTATGGTAGTTTAATCGGGCTTCGGCCATACAGGCCGAAGCTAAAGTCTGCTACAATAAAATAAAAGCTTATTTAGCGGCCATGTATTGAATGTTTCATTAATGTTGAACTAACACTTTATATCATTCGGTGTGTGTGTGTGTGTGTGTGTGTGTGTAAATTATATAAGGGGACTTTACAATAACAGTTATGTCTAGAATTTTAAAAAGAATCTGAGAGATATGTTTATCGGAAAGATTACAATAGATTATACTGTTGTTGTTGAATATAAATTGTTGTTGAATACAATAGATTATATTGTTGTTGCTTATTCTATTATTTAGTCAAAACCTATTCCGTTTACAAAGTGAATTACTTAGAACTTTGCAACTTTCTTCTGAGTTACCTAAAATGTTTTGATTACAAATTGAACGCGCGAAAAATATTCCGAATAGAGTATTTTTTGCCTGTATTCGAGGGTGTTTCACAAGACACCTGTTTCTGACGACAGATGGCTTTGATAAGGAAATTTAGTATGACCATTGGTGTGCTACCATCTGTTAAACGACGTCAAAACAAATTTGACATTGATTCATAGGTTAGTTTTGGCTTGAAAGCAATTTGCTTGAATTAATTTGTTTGCGTCGAGTTGTCTCCGTGGATAATACCTGAATTCATCCCTTTTTTCCAGAAACCAAATAGCAATCAAAACAGAGAACTCATTCCCGGGAAGGATTCTCTTAAGAAGGCGAAAACAATCTCAGCGCCCTAAGAAGTCATGGCGACGAAAATTTTTTTTTTTTTTGGTTGAGAAGGGCACCATACTCATCTTAGAAAAATAGAAAATATTCATTGTTCCCTCTATAGTGAAATAGTTCTATGTTATTTTTATTAAATTATGCATCATATTATTTCGTACGAGTATGCCGCTGCACAAACCGAGTGGTCACGGTGGCGTATTCATAAACAGCCATGTTTATATCGGTCCGTTAATTCGAGTCCTGAATCCAACACGAAACACCTGTCTTGGAGAATAAGGGAGACTGCTCCTAGTTAATGTAAGTGAAATGCCTTCGAGAAAAAGGTTTTTTATGCGACGCTTAAGTAATCTTTACTTTTTAAAACTAAAAGCAAAGGCAGTCGCATTTTAACATTGAGATATCTGTTCACATGGCATATGTTTATGTAACGAAAATGACATTTGTAAGGATAAATAAATATGCATGAGCAATAAATAATCAACAGCTTCATTTCAAGTCATGAACTCACCTTTAAATACGTCTTTCATAAAATCTACTGCAATCATAACTTTTAAAAATTTACAGACTGCTGATAAATATAACTTTATATGCACTGAACATCAGTTTTATTTCCAAAAATTAAATTTTATAACAATTAAGAAATTTTGAATTTTATCATTTAATTATCCCTTATTTGTCATACGAATACAATGTAGCACCTAAAATTTTTAATGTTTTTTTTTAAAAAAATTAAGCATATTACGTAGAAAATAACCTAATTTTATAATGAGGAAAATATTGGCACAATGAATACAGGGTATTTCAAAAAATACGGGCAAAAATTTAAAGGGTGTTAAAAAACATCTAAACAAGCAATTTTCACCACACAATGCACAGGCGGAGAGCATGTGGTGAACCGCTTGACGGAGATGAAATGGGAAGCATACAGCACGAGTTTTCTTACACATCGTCATATCTACCGTGAATTTCAGGAAATCTACGGCATTTCAATCATGGATTTCAGGAGGCATGGTGGTGAGCAGTATTAAGGAAAGGGAAATGCCTCCTGAAATCCACCGTAGAAATGACGATGTGTAAAAAATCTCGCGCTTTATGATTTCCATTACAGCTCCGTCTAGCGGTTAACCTCTTGCTCTTCATCCTATGTATTTTGCGGAGAAAATTCCTTGTTTAGATGTTTGCTATCACCACTTAAATTTTGCCTATGAGTTTCGTAACACTTTGCATAGTACTTTTTGTAGAACTGGTACAAGAATCTCACCCATAAAAACAGCATTTTGAGAAAATTACAAATACAGACATTTTACTCTATGGTGAAGAACGCCTGTTTACATTTTTTAATATTAAATTTTCAACCGTTTTATTTATAGAATTCTCATAAGTAATACATCTACAGAGGCAAAGATGCGCTCTCTATTTTTTAACAGCAAAATCAAAGAATTAAAAATTGGAAGCATTTTATTGTCTCTATTACCTTAGCCGTAATCGAGCCACCAATAGAATGTAATAAAAGTTTGGATTCAAAGTCCTTGCCACATGACCACTGCCAAAAGTGACAAAGTCTGTTGCCAACATCCTTCCTGTATAGTTTTTATTGCGAAAATCCTTCAAAACCAAACTAAGAAGATATAAATTTGCTACATGTTTGCTTACTGAACGCTTCCGGCTGCCTATTTCTGACAGTCTCAAAGGTTCACCACCTACAGGTAGTACGCCTCGCAATTTTGAATCACGTTAAATGACGAGATCGCTTGGTTAAGCTGACAGCCCCTTCTCCATTTCCTAGTTACACCTACATGAGAACTCAGAACCCCGATACATTAAACGCGCATCTCATCCCCCCCCTACATGTTGGGTCTTTGGAAATGAAAATTAGGTCTCATATGACGTCCAGCGAATCATTGATTATGCTCAATATGTTGGAAATAGAATGGACGAGCTATCTACGATTTTTTTTTGACCAACATTGGGGCTTTTTTTAAATTCCTACTATTAGCTCATACTCTCTCAATATATATCTTGTTCACATTTTCAATCATTCATAAAATACTTTTTATTCATCCACTCAAGTTCAAATGCATTTTTTTAAACTCGTAGAGTATGACTTTTTATATTAATACAGTTTTTTCAAATATTAATTTAATTTAATTTAATTGGTGAAAATACAGTTTAGCCCAATCACTGCGCGATTTCAAAAATTGCCAAACTTGGCGATTTTCTTTGGCTGAACGTTAAGTCCGCGAAGAAGTAGCCACACTTGGCAAAATACCACCAAATAATTCCTGTCCCCAAGGGTGGTTGGGCCAAACTGCATTCTAGCCATTGAATTTACCAAATGTATTAAGAAACAAGCCAATGCTTCTACTATGTCATTTGTCTTGTAATGGCAAAGTTGGTAGAGCGGAGGGGTAGAATCTTCATGCCTTCGGATCGAAGCATAAAATTTTTTTATTTGATTTTCAAATAATTAATTTTAGCTTTATATAGGAGAAAAAAAATTCTCTTATATAATATATTTAGCGGGATATAAATTTAGGAATAAATACCGTCAGTGACGAAGCGTGTAGATCGCTGGAAAAAAAAATTATTTTGCCACATAATATTGTGATTCTGTCGTATGTATATACATACGTATATAGATATTTATTATATTAATTGTAACTGTTTAATAAAAAGTAACTAAAATAAAAATTTTCTTTGTTGACTTAAGTAGGAATTGACTTAAATTTTTTTTATGTTGTTTAAACTGAGCTACATGAAACAGACCCTTGATCCAGTAAATGAAACGTGATTTGCGCAAATTAGATGAGCTAAGTAAGTAATGAATTGAATAAAAGGAACAGATACGTTGGTGATCTGCAGCATATTTGGTGAATTTCCGAAATTGTACTAAAACCCTTTTTTTAATGGTTGAAGAAGTTAATAATTTTAAAAAGACTTAAAATAGATGTAGAGCAAGAAAAAATCAATTTCTACGTTCTTAAAAATGTTGATTTCTTCGAATTTTTTTCAAAATTTCTCCATTTTAGAGAAGATTCTTTCCGAATTTCAGAATAATGTTAACTTTCAGAAACAAACAATGGTTTTAAAACATGCACCATAAATTTAATTAAAAACACACACATCTTCTGAATATATGGGTAATAGATTTCTGGGAGCACCTAAGCTAAGAAAGTTTTACATAACAGTTTAAAAGGAAAAAAAGGTTATATATATATATATATATATATATATATATATATATATATATACGTTTATTTAGTTTAAGAAGTTCTGTCGGAGGAAATAAGGTTTTGAGTAGTAGCATGCCATTTGGTGGCTTGGCAGGAAAGAATGTGTTCTAACTTATGCTCCCAGCCAGTGAGGTAACAGCGTGTCATGTCAGTGGTTCGGTGGAAGAACTAAAATTACATATTAGGAAGGACATTTTTTTAATATTGGGGTCCGGTTTATAATTTGAATATCTTGTAACGATCTATTGTTGATGTTTGAGATGCTCTCAAAAACTGCATGGTAGTTCTGATAGATGGAAAATAAAGTGAATAATATAGATCAGAATTTCTCATGTACCAGTTAACATTATAGATTTGTCTAATGATGTGGTTTTGGAATTTTTCTAGTTTGTTAAATTTGGGATATTGCTGCAAAATTTCAAACTGAGCAGCCATAAGTTAGAATGTTTCTGAGAATCAGAATGTAAATAACATTTAGTTTTTTTCGAATAATTTTCGCTGAGAAATCAAGGGGTGAATTTGACAGGTACAACTAAATAAGCTTCTTTTTTTTTAAGTATTGCAACCGAAAGAGTAAACACTGTTAAAACCTGCACTTATATTTACATATAATCAGAGAAATAAATTTGTTTAAACATGTTTACAATTTTATGAGAGTCTCTTAATGTAATATAAGTACCAGAATGTTTTTGTAAAAGAGAGCATTTGGGAAAATTTGATTCCAAAGAAAAATAATTTGTTAAAAAAATGAAGCTTCTAAAAAATTTACAAAAACAATTAGGGAAAATTTGAAGCCAGAAACGTGACATGAAGATGAAACGCAGACAGACAGTAAGAAAAACTTTTAAAAAAGCGCCAAAACAACTAACTGCAATATGAAGAAAATAAAATCAATATTTAATTAATTTAATTAGATTTAATATTTTTAATATATTTAATTCAATTGAAATGGAAAAAACGCGAAGGAGAGTAAAGAAAAACGTGGTAGGTAAATGGGAAGAGAAATGCTAGAAGTTGACGTCTACCAGAAAAGAAATTACTATCGTCGAATATTTGCACCAAAATTTGGGGAAAGGGGGATTCTGTAGACCACAAACGCATATTTAACCAGTAGAAGAAACGTATTTTTGGGCGACGCCAATTTATTTATAAAAGAAATAGAATATTAATTATTAGATGATAGTGATTAATAGTGAGTAGGCATAATTCCTGTGCGTTAATTTGCATTGATAGCTAACAGTTTGGTTTTATTAACATCGCACCAGAAACAACACGAGGACTATTGACCGCGGAACTCATCATTTCGAACCTCAATCAAGAGACGAGAATGATACCTGAGTCGGCACCTCCCTCACCAAACTTCCACCCCACCCCACGGGGGGACTTTGAGTATCGACAGATTTAATGTGCATCAGCCACGGCGATACGGGGTGCTTTTTGTGTTATCAGGACTGGGTGCCCCGATTCAACGAAAACCGCCGGCAGCGAGTCCACTTTTGGCTACGCACTTGAAGCAATTTAAAGAAACTAAAAAATATAGTCACTTGTTTCCTCTTCACTTGACTATAAATATTTGTGCAATGAGACTTTAACCTAGTAATTATTTAGCTTGTAAACGATGACCTTTGAAACGAATAACAGGGGGCATTCACCAAAAATTATAAAAAAAAAAAAAAAAAAAACGGTAAGCAATAAGACTATTTCATTATTACGTAAATAAACATTATCGCATACGTGAAATTTTATTAGAA
>BMAW01107042.1:0-27610 GCA_019974015.1 Nephila pilipes
TATTATTGAAATTTCACACATATTTTTCTAAATTTTAAAATTTAAAGGGTTCGAAAGCATTTAAAATTTAAATAGTTCAAAAGCATTTAAAATTTAATAAAACATAGTTTTATGCAATTTTCTAGCCTCGATTTTTACAATCTGAACAAGAGAAGGTTAAGTTTTATCGTTAACCCATAGAAAGCTTCCAAAAAAAGCTTGAACAAATTCATTACAAGTTAGAAAGTAAAAAAAATTGAAAATTAAGGAATTGTTCAGAGATATGTACTCGAAAGTTGAAGAATAGAAAAAGAAGGAATTAACAAAATAAAATTGTGTTTAATTATGTAAAAACAAAATCAATAGAAAATTATTTTCAGAATTATAATCCAAAAACAATACTTAAGGTCTCATTCTATCTATTTAAAATAGTAAAAAGAAAAAATACTGCAATACTACTACATAAAAATTTATTACAAGACTATAATATTAAAATATTTGTTTTATTTTGAGAGTGGTTTTAGGTATAACAAACATGTTACTTTCAACAATTATCTTTTACTTTTTATAATAATACAAACAGTCAAGGCTTTATTTTGGAAGTTGGGCACTTCTATGATTAATAGCTTAAAAATTCTTTTTGAATTATTTTAAAATGATTTCTGTACTGATGTTGTTAGTCATAAATGTAATTATTATAAATATCACTCAGAAGTATTTCCAATTTGTCTAAAATATTTCTCAAGATTTAAGAGAATCATAATTCTATTCTTTTATACATAGGTATATTATATTATTTCAAGTAAGTGATGATTTTTATTTGAAGGTATGCAATATTAAATAATTCCAAATTTCCTCTCTTATACTTAATCATTACTGTTAATGCACCATCATTTACTTATAATTCATATAATATCAAATTTTGCATACTAAAATAAATTATTAATATTAATTAAATATTTATTACAGTATACCAAAAATGATTCATTGGCTTTTCAAAAATAAAAGGTAACTACATACAATATTAATAATTAATATTAATTATAATATCTGCATATGATTTCCTTCATTAGCCAACAAATTTCAATTTAAAGGGAACAGATGTACGCGTGTTTTATCCATATTAATAATTCAAATATCTTTCAAAAGTAAGCAAATTAAAAGACATACCTCAGTGTTGAATGTTTGACAAATAAATTTACAAATCAACATCTTTTCAAAAAGACATAAATAAAACAAATTGTAGAGAATCAAATCCAAAGAAATTGTATACATTGTGAGTGAATGTAAAGGTTATTGGCGCAAGAGCCAGATGTGGCTATATTGCACCAAACAAGATTTAACTGTATTCTAGACATGAAGAAATTGAAGAAAAGTCAAAAATTGGTTGACAAGAAGGAAGGTCGAAAATAAAGAAGTATCATTAGTATACAATAAAATATTATACATTGCCAAAGTGCGAAAGAATTCTATTTTGGAAATTATTTCATACAAATAACGGCACAACATCTGCCTAATAAAATAAGTATAATACAAATCAAAAACCAATTTTCATAGTTTTTTTTTAAGAATAATATAAAAGCATTCATTTTTAAAAAAGAGGTTTTTGCATAGTTTTCAGCTCCACATTCAAAGGAATTTTTGACAAAAGGACTGTACATTGTAAATTAATATAAGTCATAACTACATATTAATTATAAGTTTGAAACCATGAATATAATTTGTAACTTCAAAAAATAGGGGGGAGAGAGAGAGAGACAGACTTGACTCTGATCACAAGATTTTCCACAGAATGATACAGAACTGTTTTGCTCAAAATAATTAAAGAAAGCAGATGTTAAAACAATGAATTTGTTCTATATTACAATCATTTGTTAAGGAATAGTTCACCCACTAATTATATCCAAAATTACTTAGAAACTAATATGAAAATTACAATAAATAATAAACATCTGGTTATAAGTGGAAGAGACGAGAAAGTAGAAAGGTACTCTCTTCTCATTCTGCAAGAAATAGAAGTACACTATTTTTAACATTTAGAAGACAACCGGTAAAGAACATATAAAAACAAGAATTCTTCATGTTGTATTATTAACTTTCAGTACCATGATTCAATTCTAAAAGCAGCATTATAAAAATTTATGCTGCAAGACTTAATTATACTTACGCTGAAACAGATCATTCACAAGGTCCAAGAAAAGAGAGAAAGACCCCCCACTATTTTTCCAATCATTAGGAAAAAATCACTAATAAACTAAAACTTTATGATTTATTCTAAATGAATACTGCTAGAGATGAATGAATATCATAGAAAATTGTACGAATATAATAATTTACGAAATTCTACACTAAATATTTGATAATTTTTTTCTTAAATCTTTAACAGCTAAATGAAGGTTATGTTATATCCAATGACTATTCAAAATGACAATTTAAAAGTTCCCCAATGTCTTGATTCGATAAGTAAATAACTCAGATTTAAAAGCAAATGAATACCTATTTGTAACATTTTGTACGATATATTTAAAAAATATTTATTTGTACACACTGCCCGAGATAAAGTTTCAGTTAGAATGGAACATATGAAGAGTGGTCCATTAATTTCTTAAGCAAATGATGACATACCATGATTCAAATTCACTACATATGAAACAAAACAAAAAATTGTGACAAATTCTCAAAATCCTACCTCTCAAAAATCTTCATTAACTATAATGCAAAGCAGTAATATTTATCTTACGACATAATTTGTACTGTAAAATATTATTTTGTAACCTCAAGCTGGTTGAGATAAATTTATAGTACTATTTCTATTTAAAAAAAATTCAAATGGCCTTATTTATTAAATACTTTAATAATCTTTCTTTTTTGAATTGATGTTGAATCACCTAATTTTTAAACCTAAAAGCCTTCTAGAGAAAACAAAATGCATATTTTTATATCAATCTCTCTCAATTTAAAACATTTTATTCCTTCTTGCAAAAAATGCAACATAACAGAAAATAAACATAAGCTCAACCAAGGAGAATTTTTAAATGATTAATTAAAAATATTCATTAATATTTTTCAATATCCCAAAATTATCATAAATTAAAATCCTTCGCATTCATATAATTATTAATATAAATGAAATTTCCTTCATAAAGCAATACAAATAAAAGTATTCAAATGCGAATTTAATACTAGGAATTGATTTGATATAAAAACAAACTACGACAAAATATATGATATAAAAGTTAATGTTACACTAATATTCTGGTAAAAATTAATAAGAAAATTGAAATACACATAATTCCAATTCATAGAAGCCTGTATTTCTGTAGATTCCAGAGCCACTTTTGCTGACCTTTTATTTTGAATAATATGACTCTTTCTGGGACATATTACCAACTTTGCAACTTTTAAATGAACTCAAAATTAAAAACAAATGTAGTATTACTTTTCAGTAACAACAAACTCGTGTAGTCAAGGAGAAAAAAAACTAAATTAAAAAAAAAAAATACTGAAAAAACCTGTCAAGATAACAAAACATAATTTTTTAAATAAACTTAAAATACGTACACAAACAAAACGATGTATTTTGTGTCCCAGCAACACCAAGAGCTAAGAAAAATCTAGCTACACTAAAAAAAGTAAAAGTTGGCGAAAAGGCCGCAATCACGCTGGCTATCAACATCAATGTAACGGAAAGATTTAAGATTATTTGCCTCCCAAACCTACAAAAGATCAAACATTTTAGCATTAACCCTAACAATGTATGCAAAGCAGCTAAAACTTTTCATAATATAATACAGTAAAAAATATAATTTGCACACATATACATTTTGTTAAACAAGGATAAATGAAAAAAAAAAATATTAATTATATAAATGATTCCAATTCCACCAATTTTTTAATATACTAGTTCAAAATCCACAATTACCACATTCTTTTAATTCCAAAATTGAAAGATTGATCAACATTCATAATAAATGAAGGAAATTAATTTTACAATTAGAATGTGCACTTTGTTTTTACTTTTAATTCTATGTCATTTGAAGGAAAAACTTAAAGCAAACAAGTTTATCTATCAAATCATAAAATGAAAAAAGATAATCATAAAATTACAGCTAATTGTGTCTTTCAGATTATCTACTTGCAACATTGAATCGAAAATGCTTAGAGAGTTAATTTATTCAGTACAAATCATATAATATGCTGTTCACTTTTGGAATAAAACACAATGCCTTAAAGATATTTTTGCTCAAACTGCATGCAAATAAGATTTTTACCATAGTATACATGCAATACAGTGCATTTTTTTTTTTTTTATATAGAGAGAACATGCATTCAATCTTATTAAGATTTGAATCCATTCATAAATTATCACAAACCAAAGCATATTAACAAATTACAGTTTCAAACATAATAGAGCAAATAAATAGGAATCCAACAAACCATATGCAACAACAAGGAATACCAAACATATCAGAAATATGTATGGCATTTGTCAATTAGAATATCACAAATTACTTCTTTACTAACTTTATGAAGCATTTACAAAGAAACATTCAATTCTTCAATAAAGAAATAAATGAAGAAAAAGTTTCTTCATTTATTATAGTATAAAGTCACATTAAAATAGTACTTTTGATATTCGTACTAGATTTTTTTAATTATATATTCTTGCATTTTAATTCTTAACAGTAAATCAAAACCTAGGGCATTTTGTTTTTATACTTAAATTCTTTGCTCAAATAATTATTTTTATGAAGAAATCTAGTTCTGACAGAAACTCTAATTAGTTCAAATCATCAAAAATTAAGCACATAAACACTGTTTTAATTCCAGTTTTTATAAAATTAGTGACAATTAAATCTCTCATTTTTTAATTCTAGACATCCGTTTTTTAATACAAAAATTATATGTTAGAATAAAATTCTGACACAATACTAATCAAAAAGTGTAAGGACTTTCAAATAACAATAGATGATGAAAATGCAGATTTTGCAATCTTTACACGAAAAATAGAAGAAAATGTAAAAATTAAAAAACTGCACGAAAAAAAGTTTAATGGGGGAAAAAAAAAACTTAGTACTTAAACATTAATGTCATTCACTTGAGCTATTTCAAATTTCAGTGCTACTATTGTTCAACATTTTTTGACTATCCTTTCCTTAAGTAATATGATTTGCTTTTAATAATTATTAAAATCCACTTATAATTGATTTTGGCAGCTATTTAAAGTTGGAGTGCATATGCAAATATATAAACTATTATAGACCATACTCAATCTATTAATTTAACTAAAAAATTTTAATCAATTCTTGAAATAATAGTTTTTATAAATATTGAAATTCTTTAGTTTAAATATATAATTATTATAAAACAAAAACAAGCATTAAATACCTGGAGGTAACACACAATCAAGCATATGTAAATCAATAAAACAAATATTTATATATATAAGAATTTTTCACACACCGTATTTATGTAGAAGGTTTGTAGTCATAGAAGCCATGTGGTTTAGACAATGGAATTTCAAGAGGTCACACAATAAACACACTGAGGATTTCAATCATCGTGATTTCTTTGTAAACTTCATAAAGATGGTGCTTAATAACAACAAACTATTTTTACTCCACTAAACGTACAGAGATCATTAACCAAATACAGTAAATAAAAAAATATGAATCAAGACTACGAGCACGTAATTCAAATTCATGCTCTTCTAATATATCAAAGAAATTCAATCTAATGTTGGAAAATGAAATAAATTCAGTATAAAAAAAACTGATGTGCATTTAAATTACCAAATTATTCCTTAAGCCCAACAAATGCTTTTGTCCAAAAATTACAAAAATTCGTATAAAAAACTAGTATTTTAAAACGTTCATTTGTTACTTTTAAATTTTCATTATGGTGATGAAAGAACAATCAAAGAATATTTTAGAATTTAGTTTTATTGAAAAGATTTCAAAGCATATTAATTTAGCGAAATGGAACAAGAATAAAAACATTTCAATAAAACAATACACTTTGCAATCACCTTAACAAAACTAGATCTAATTTTTTTTCTCTCATTTATACACACATTCTATGGATAAAAAGCTAAATTAGGTTATATCTTATTAAAGTAAAATTTGTATTATTAAAATTTGTTTTATTTGTGTAAAACTGTACTCATATATGGATCATACCAGATATAAATGCAAATGTCGTTTATTTTTAAGTTCACTACAGTGAATTTCAAAGGAAGAAAAGCAAGGAAAAATTTTCAAATAGCTTTTATAACTCTAACCTTCAGTTAAAAAAAAAATTAGTAGCATAAACAAAAAACTATTAAATTAAGAATCTTTGTTAAAAATGTTAAATTCAAATTCAGCTCATTTATTTTCATTGACATCAATTAAATAAATATGAAAGAGCAAAATTAAGATTCGTAATATTTTTACATTGGATATTATAATGTTATAACTTTGAAAATAACCAAATAAAATAAAATTGTCTCAGCAACGAGTTTAAGCAAGTCCACATACTTTATCTAAACCTTTTATTTAACACATTATGATTAAGACCCTATCAAATACATAAAAGTGCATCTTTATCCATAGACATGTGATAATATGAATTTTACAATTGTATTAAAATACTTATGTATGATTTGAATTCATACAGTTATTTATTGTATAAACACATACAGTTAAATATTTTCCAATACAAATTTCGAACAAGGCAAGTCAGAGATCACCCAAACAATTTAAGAATTATTGTAAAGATAAATTTAATATACATGGAGAAATTAATATTAAATAACGGAACCACAGAATGGAAAGTTTAAAAATATATCTTGGAATACAATTTTATTTGACAGAGAAAGTGAAATTCAGAATCATAAAATAAAAAAAAAAAGGTAAGAAAGGCTACTGTATACATATAGAGAGTAACAGTAAGCAATCTTAAAGTCAAATAACAATGACAGAGGTATAAATTTTTTTACAAAAGTGCTTCCCCTAACCATAAAGAAGTAAAATTCCAATTGATTGGTTGAAATTTAAGGCAGAGTCCTCATGGAACACATTGTGCCAAAAAGCATGGTAAAAAATAAATCCATTATAAAAATAAAAAAAAATTGAAATTAATTTTTGCATAAAAGATACAAAGTGTAACAGGAAAACCTAGTATGATTTTGCAATCCCACAGAGTACAAAATACATTGTATAACTAAAAGGTTAAATTGACTGAAATCAATAAAGCTAATATTCATAATGGGTAATAAAAAATAAAACAAGTGCTAAAAATAGAAATGAACAGGTAAAAAAAAATTGGTCCATCCATGTAAACAATATCAGAGATTGAATCATTACATATCAATACCAAAACCAATTTCTAATTTTTAGTAGGCTTCAAGAGTAAAGTATTTCATATTGTCCAACAACCAGGAATCAGCATCAGAGAGAATTCCCAAAAATGTTACAAGTGTTAGAATACTTTTCTTATGTTAGTCGGATTTCAGTAACCTTTCTATTTTGAATTTACTCTATTTGTAAGTTAGAAACATTTTTCCAAATAGAAATATTGCTTTATTTTATCTTTCCAATAGAAATATTGCTTTATTTTATCTTTCTAAGTGTGAGTTACTGTAGTATTTATTACAGAGGAAGAAAATTTTGCACAATATCCAGCCACATTTTCATGTATTGCTAATATTTAGACATTGTTAGAATGGATACTTTGACAAATGTGGAGAATAAACTGTGTACCCTAGTTGATGAGGATATGGAAATTTAAACATTGAGGATGAAACACATGACATAAGATTAGATGGAAATTATATACTTATTGAAATTTTACTGATATTTAGATCTGTTTTGGAAGCAGTAAAAAATGTGAAGCTCTTAGATATCAGATCTTATGAAAATGTAGTCAAGGAAAAACTAATTTCTTAACTTAAATTTAAGATACATTTTGCTTTAATTTCTTGTATAGTCTTTTCTAACAACCAATTACAATACTTGGAACTAGAAAGATAAGACCAAGAACTATTTACACATTTATAGGTACCATAATGCACTCTATAAAAATGACCAATGATGCAAGTAACTAGCAATTAAAATAATTGTAAAGAGCTAAATATCAAGATCAGATATTGAGAGGGTTGAGTATTAGAACCTATTCTGATGACAAATCGTCAGAGCTGTGTAATTATCATGGTTCATTAATCCTTTGAGGATCAGATGTATTAAAAAGGTCAGACTAAGAAATAATGCTACAAAAAGTATTAAAGAATTTATAAGGAACAACAATTGACAGAAGATACAAAAAATAGTTTTGTAAGCATAAATATTTGGTTTGTACAACTGATGTAGTCTCAATATGGTCCACAGATTGAGTGAGTGATGGTTAAATTTAATGGTACAAGTGCCAAATTTGGCTGGCTATCCAGGCCAAACTAGATGTAACTGTGATTTAGACATTAGGAAAAAAAAATGAAAAAAATATTAAAAATTTATTGACAAGAAGGACAGTCAAAAATAGAAAAAGGATCATAAGAGTATCACAGGGGAACATTACCCATGTTTACTTCAGACAGTAAACCCTACCGAAAGGGAAAAAGGCCGCTAAAGTACCTGTGTTGAATGAAACCCATGCTTTTTTTGAGATCTACAGATCAAAGTTTAACATTTTTGGAGCTATTACAAATGTTTCTAAGATATTTTAGTGTAATTAAAGGCAACTTGAAAAATGAATAAATTTGATAATGACATTAATGTTGGTAACTTTATTAACAATAGGTAAGTAAAGCCAACACCAGGGCATACAGGAAATGGATCTATAAGAGAGAGAAAGTATTCTTTGTATCATGTCTCCACTCATCATTAAGGCATCACTTACTCCGGAATTACCGAAGATATAAAACTACAAAGTCAAAGTAGAAATCCACTGAGAAAGCGAAAACACCCCTAGCTGCAATACCAACCCTACAGCATTTTTTATTACAAGTTCAAAAAAAAGAAAACCTGCAACCAATTAATAGTAGAGGACTTTCTCATTCTCCTCAGCATTAGTGAAGCATGAGACCCAAAGAAATGGAAAAGGACACCAATTTCCTTCTCCCACATAGAAAACACACATAACACGCATGTTGGTAATGCCACTAGTGTTAATGATAACTATGCATAATGGAAAAAATGTTAAACTTTTGGTTGATGAGGAGAAAGGTCAAAAATAAGGAAAGTTCACAGGGGCATTAAATAGGAATGCCACTTGAACTTACAAAAGACTGTTAATCCCATGGGAGAAAAAGTATATCACTGAGACACCTCAAAAAGTTATAAGTCATTTTCTTATCTAAAGGCCTAACTTAACCTTCTTATGTAAAGCTCCTAGGGTATAAAAAGTTTAACAAACATTTCAATACTTTGGAAAAGTTTTTTTCCCCTTCTATTTTACAAAATGGATGGAACACGGTATTTATGAATGTAATTTAGAGTGTTACATCTTATTACATAAGAAAATTATTGTTACATGGATATGATTCTAATCAAATTATTTAGACAAGAATGCACAGATGTTGATTTTATAGGAGGTTAACCTAAAATTCAAATTAAAGTTAAGTAAATAAATTGCAAAATCACAAGGCAACATAGGAATATTTTACTTTATGATCGAGGATACAGAACACAAGTAAAATTAAAATATGAAACATTAATATTGAATTCATAACTATTTACATTATTTACTTCCATCATAAGGAAAATCTTCAGATATTTAATTCACTCTAATATCACGAAGAAGCAGTACAAAAGAAACTGACAGTGGATATAAATATTTGATTAATTGCTACATAATTTATTCAATTCTTACCAAGAAGAAAATTTAGATAAATAACATTTTGAACCGTCTTTAAACAAATTCAAAAACAGCTCCAGTTTCCTATAATTTTATCACACATATTAAGACTGCCATTTTAAAAAAATTTAGTTAGAAATATTATAATGTATAATTGCATCATCTATAGAAAGTGAGATGCAATTATTTACATTCTTAAATTACTTGAGTGATCTATAACTTTAGAAAACAATTTGAAAAAACACAAGTATATTGATTCAACACACAACCATATCATTTAATTTATACAAACATTCATAACAAAGTGAAAATACATGCAGTTTATATAATACACATCACACTTATTCAATATTTGAGGACATTTTGGTTATAATTGTAAGTACTTCTCCCTTTGCTGTGCACAAAAGAAATGATTATCATCAAAAATTTGTTTAAAAAAAAAAAAAAAAAAAAAAATAAAAAAATTCCCTCCCTACAATTCTTGCAAAATTGTTAATTAATTTACAGATTGTAATTGTTTATCAGTGTTTGTTTTGACAAATAAAAGTTTTTTATTTTATGACCATGAAATTCTGGATTTCAGCTTCACTGGCAAAAAGTAGCTTTCATACTTTCCAGATAAATAATTTTTCATTTAATATGGATTTATGACAATCGTAACACTTAATTCTCCCTTGATTAAATTAACTCGTACATTTATATTTTATATATATATATATAAAAAAAAAGACCAATGTAACAATCTTTCTTCAATATAACTTCACAATTCTCATAACCTTAAGAAACTTATTTTGTTCAGTTGTTTATTTACATCACATTTAAGCAGCACAAAGGCTTTATTCTATAGATATCACAATTTTGAACCATGGTGAAATGGCCAGGACAATTCAAAGCTGGCACCATCCCTTTTAACTTTCTCACCATGCAAATGTCCTGACAGATTTAACTCACATCAGCACCATTGCACAAGTCTTAAAAGGAATCCAGACTCAAATACATAGCCAACTGAAAATTGATGAAAATTAGCACACAAACATGAGCTTTTGGCACCTGCAGCCTTTTCATTGCAGTTGGACAAAATTTATATCATTGATTAGCTAAACTGAAATAATTTCTAAAAAATTTGTTATGGGCAGACAAACAGATTGTAAAATAAAAAAAAAATTAATTTTTAAATATTACATAAGTGGATTCAAGTAATAGTAACAAAGTAAACAAGATATAGCTGCAAATTGATAAACTAATAAATAGACTCCAAAAAGGCAATTAAACTCAATTATTTCATTGCAACTTCTTTTTTGAAATTTGCTGAACTATTAGAGGAAATTGCATTAAATTTTGGATATATGAGTTTTACAACATGAAGAGCAACCATTTAAAAATTGTAGTAAAGTAACAATTCTTTTTTCCCCTCATAACTGTGTTTAATTACCCACACGATTTTTTTCGAACTGAAAAATAATCATTAATTTGCATATATTTTGAAAAGAAAAGAATATTTGAAAGCTGTGTACTCATTTTTTAAAAATCCTCACAACTCAGAAATTTTTAATTTCAACTTTACAAAACATGAAATTTAAGCTTATTTTATGCGAGAAACCAGTTACACAAAAATAGCTTCTTTTATGAGAAAATGCTTTTGAAAAGTTAATTATTAAACTGATTAATCAAAAAACTTCATAATTTAGATTTCCTAGAACCATTAATAATAAATACTAATTTTGCTGTATTAAGAATTGCAACAATTGTTATGGGTGTCTCTTTATGAGAAGAAAGTAACTGTACATAAATGTGAGTGAGTGAGTGATGATTCAAGTTTAATGGTGCAAGAACCAAATGCAGTTAGCTGCACCAAACAAAATAAACCTGTGATCTTGATGTTTAAAAAAAGATGAACAAGTGATAGTATTTTGATGGCACAACAGCCAAATGTAACCATGCTGCACCAAACAGCCGTGATCTAGATGTGTGACAGAATTCAAAAAAGAAAAAAATGGTTGACAAGAAAGTGGGTCGAAAATAGTGAAGGATTGCTAGGGTATCATGGGGACATGACATCCATGTTTACTGGAGACTGTAAACCCCATGGGAAAGAAAAAGATTACTAGGGTGCCCTAGATGAGTGATGCCCATATTGACCTGAAGCCGGAAGTCCCTGAGGTCCCCTAACATAATCCCCAGGGGCATGGTATCTAGTTATAACCTCAGACACTAGGTAACCATTTTAGTTGCCTCTTACAATATGCATGAGCTACAGAGCTGCTATTCAATCAAATTCGGTCACCATATGGGTAACTATATATCAGACATGGAAACATTAAGAAATTATACAAGCTAAAAAAATAGATCTTGTACATCATATTAGAAATTTTAATTTTCATGATTTATCATTTGTGCACAACAAATGGAAAAGAACCTTATTTCCCTAGAATTAAAAAAAAAAAAATTATTGCAAGACTGCTTTACAGATATATATAAAAAAATTACCTGTCAGCAAGATGTCCAAATATAAAGACTCCACACATCATGCCAGCCATGTAATTGAATTGTGTAAAGGAAATAAGCCAGTCTCTGCTGCACACCAAGTCATACTGGAACAATCAAGGACATAAAGCCTCCATCTGGCCATAAAGATAGATAGTCACACACACAAGACTAACAGTACACAATACACTATTTTAAACAATCACATCCAACTGTTCCAATGCGATGAAAGCACGACTAAGTACTCCCACAATAATCAATTTCATGTTAGTTCAGTTTCACTTGAATACTGATTTTCCCAATTTTGGATTCAATAATAGAAAACATTTGCTAACAGCAAATGGCAGTTTGCTGAAATTTGATACAGTAAATATTTAAAAAATGTCATGCAATTCTAACTGTTATAAGCTGGTGTACTTTATCGTGTTTAAAATGATTATTTTCTATTCACAATTATATATATCACTATTCCTTTAATCATTTTAAATAAGTGAAACATTTTTTAGAATATCATTTGTTATAAAAGGTAATTAATTTGGACAACAGGGAAAGGGGAATCAGTATAAAGTATGATGGCAATTCATATTATGATGATGATATACTTAATATTTATCAGGAAGAGGAATTAATTTTTCCTATAAAACAAGAATTTTGGCTTAATTCACCTTTAGGTAATAAAGCAATTCACCTTTTATGTACAAGAGAAATTCACCAAGAATAAATTTGTTTCACTATATATCTTTAATCATTTTAAATATTTAGGTTATAAATACAGAATTGATTGATAATATGAACAAAATTTAGAGAATACAAAATTCAATCTAGCAAAGTAATTATTACATACTATTTTAATACAATTTTCCCTTACTTATTAAATAAGTAACTGGAAACGAAAGATATTGTCCCTTAAAAAATAAGAAATTGCATTTTGGAAATTAAAAACAACAGCAAATATAATTAGATGATTAATCTAAAAAGGATAATTCTTACAAATGAAATACTATCAATATTTTAATTTTGAATAACTCAACCAAGATATTATTTGTATTGACTAAAATTGCAGAGCTATACATTGACATAGCATATTTTGTACGCATTTATAAAGTTAAATCCAGATAAAAAGTTGCTAGTTATTTTTCAAGCAATGTAACATATTTCACTAAAAAAAAGTTTTATATAAATTTTTTTAAAAAATATTAGAATATTATACTACTAATACATGATTAAATTATTAAGCTAAAACTAAATAACTGAAATTGGAAAGCATTACATTAAACTGCTTTTAAAAATTGAAAATTCATTTTAATTTGATGTTTTTATTTTTGAAAAATGTTTTATTAAGACCAACATTAATATTTTAAAAACTGATTTATCATTTTTTTTTAAATGCATTCATTTTTAAAAGGCTGAAAATTTTAAACAGACAAACAAAAGCTACAACTTTAAAAAAGTATCCAGTAAATATAATTATCTAGAAAAGTACTACATTTAAATTCTCTACCTCATAATTAAAATTTAATCTACGTTTTAAAAATACTATATGTATAAAAATCTAAAATAATTATAAAACGTTTAGACATACTTCTCTTGTTAAGGTATTAGTATAAAACGAGTTGTCATACTCCCAGGCACTACAAGGAACTGTTTTATTTCTGTTAATAATAGGTCCATCATCTGACATTAAAACTTCATACATGCTGCAACGACTGGGTACCAATTCGCCATCTATGTAATCAAATGGAATAGCAGAGTTTCGCCATAATGCTTCAGACCAGTTTAAGAAAGGTGGCTGGGCACACCAGACATCTTGTTTAGGTGCAAAAAATGGTGTACTTAAATTATAAAATGCAGTAGGTGTACCCCTCAGACATGTTAAAATGAAAATCAGGCGCTGCCAAGGTCCATACTCCCCAATGATGTCGGTAACATCACGTGCTGTTTTAGTCTGAAAAATATAAAATAAGTAAAAATTTTGTAAAATTATAAATCTGTACTAAATTACATTGAAGTTGTCTAGTTGGTTCATAGTTTCAATACAAATCACAAAGATATTAATTCATTTTTGATATATCTGTATAGCAAGCTGAGAAACAATACTTTATAAACATTTTCAATGCAACATTATATGCCATTTCAAAAAACGGAATATAATAATAAAGCAAACATTATATGTCACTTCAATATTATCACCAACTGGTGGCTCTCAAATTTTCCAACAATTAACATCATTGTCAAACATTTTCTTGACTCAATGCTCTCATGTACTCCAAATTATGATTCTATATAATTATTCCTTGTTATTCTCTGCTGGAAACTTGCTTCCAAGATTAAAAAATTTCAAATCCAATAAACATATTAATTACCCTCTATTAGTTTTTCATTGGCCTAGATTGTTAGTAATAACTGGATGATCTAGAATCAGTGATTTTAAGTAAGCAATTTCTGATTCTTTTTTTTTTAAAAAAAATTCTAATGTGTTTATAGGCAAAGCTATTAAATGTGTGCCTTTCTAGTAATACTGGATTCTTTTATTTAATTAAAAAAGAAAGCTTATTTTCCAAAGGTAAATTTTAAAATGAAATAATTGTCTCTTCATTACATAATAATTTACATAACAAATAATGCAATCTTCACTAAAAAAATCACATACCATTTTGGTCACTATTTTCATACATATATTTGAGATAGTATTTACAGGAATAATTTTGCATTGAAGGAAATCTAAAGAGGTTATATTCATTTTAAAATATATTTATTCTCAGAGTTTATCAACCCATAGGTTTTGTTCACATACCAGTTTCAGAATCATAATCCAATCATTTGCAACAAATACAATAGCTTTTCAAATAAAAATTATATCATGAAATTCAAGAAATTATGATTGAAATGTTTTCACTTAAAATTGAACAACTAATTAAACAAAGAAAAGCTCAAACATATTGGTCAATTATATTTTTCAAATTAAGAATAATAGAAGACTGTGGGTATGCAAGGAGAAAAAATTCTTAATAATAATTGGTGTTTTAGGTGAGCTAATATAACAAGGAAAAGATGAAATATCCAAGTCACCAATACTTTTTTCAAATTTAAAATATTAATAAAAGACAATAGGTAGATTGGGAAAAAGATTTTAGTAATTATTGGTGTTTTGTTTTAGCCTTTTCATATGAGAAAATCACACTTAAAAGTCTAAAATTATCTTTATATACTTATAATTTAATCCATATGAACATAACTTCAGTTGCATGAATCAAATATGACTTCTTGAATCTTACCATATGATCTATTAATTTTCTTATGACAGAGAAATACTACAAGGTAAATTTTCAATCAGTTCTCATAATGTCCATATTCAACTCATTCATTTATAAATATATATTCACTTTACAATTAATTAACATATTCCAGCCACTGGAACTATTTTCCCACTTCTAACTTTGTACTAAACAAAAGTTTAAAAGGCAGTATGTATTATTTATTAAAATTGGCATATGTTCATATAATTTCTATTAACCAACTCTTCTTTATAAATATGAATAACAAGTCTACCTTTTGTAGAAAGTATATGTTTAAAACATAACATTATTTCATTTTCTCCAAAAACTGACATCTGTACATTATTGATTACTAATAATCATTCAGATAATATTAATGGACAATTTATAAAGGCTATGTTTAATAATTTTTAAAAAAAAAAATAACTGCTAACAAGATGAAAATAAGAATGAATAAAAATATGCAAGAAAAATTAAATGATACCAATTTTTCTCAGATCAGTTAATTCAGTACAAAATCTTACAGATTTATATAACTTTACTTTTTTCTTAATTTTTCAGTCAATGGACAGTAAAGTAATTCACTACCTTAGAAAAAAAATAGCTGTTTCATCAATACAAATGAAATGTTGCATCAGTATTCAGATAAAATTAAAATAAATTTATTACACAAATTATTAATCACACCATGAGAATAAATTAAAAATGTTGATCATTAGTAATTATACCAATTTTATCCTCAATAGAATACAACATTTTAAACAAAAAATCCTTACATAGTTTAAAAATTGTTGCTCACATCCTAACAACATTTACTAAATCGTATTTAGAATAAAATGACACACACACACCATAAATATTTATCTTTCAAAACATTCTAACACGTATTTACAAAAATATGGAACAAAAAAAAAAAAATGCCTTCCATACACTGAAAAATCAACTTTTCTCCCATCAAAATCCCATAATGAGCAAAACATTTGACAATAATACAATCAAAATAAAGTTATCGAATAATAGAAAGTTTTATTCTCGATAGTGACAGTTACTTCAAACAGCATTCGTATACAATGATAGTTTATATAATACAAGAATAAATCTAAAAAAAATTTCATTACCATATTTTAATGATATGATGACACAAAGAAAAACATTTTTTTAAATCAAAATTTGTTACGTATCGTTCAAACAGTAGAAATGAAAATTCCTTTATCAGTTTTCGCAAAATAGGAACAAAAAGCTTTTAAATGACAGTTTTAAAAAACACACCCGCAATTAAATAAAATACTTACCTCAGATTCTGCCGAAGCAGGACCATTTGCCAGAAATTTGTCAGAAGCTTTGGGCTCCATAATATTTTATTCTATGCAACGTACAAAAAATGTTTTATTCTAAATTAAATACTTCATCACTTCACGAAAAAGGCAATTAGAATAAATGGTTCTCTAATCAGCCAGAAGGAAAATAAATAAAATGTCACGGAAAAATACTATGAAAATTTAACAAGAAACTTAACGTTTGTTGAACATAACGAGAAGAATTAACGTACTACAACGGACTCCATAAAAAAAAACAAAAGGAATACTCAAAGATGCCTAGCTTTCATAGTGCGAACAGAATGGCCGAACCTAAATCGAAAATTCAGCGATCAATGAAACAGAGTACGGCTACTCTACGCATGGGGAGCGAATCTACAAAAACGCCGGTTTTGTCAAAATGACAACAGCCAGAAACTGCGCGCGCACATGCCGAGTTTACGCACTCGCCTGACATCACACAAAATTGGAAACAAAAAAAAAAAAAAAAATGATTGCGTAACGTTAACGTTACGTAACAAGATGAGTGCCCTGATTTTCTGTTTCATAATGAGGTGGAGAATTTTATTTTTAGCAACTCCAGTGTGGGTTTTAATTACAGATGTTTGTTTATTACATAATATTTTCACTATGAGAGAGAGTTGTAGTAAATGCAGACGCCAAACGTGTTGAAAATTAGCGCGCGGAAGTTTCGTTTTTTGTGCCATCTTCAATCTCTTCTCCATTTGCACTTAAAAGTAAATTTGTTATTTCCACTGCAACTGCGACGAAAATTATCAGTTCCAATAATTTCTGAAATAATCATTTTAATTTCTGTTAAAAAGCAGTAAAATAAATACTCAGCGATATTTTTTTTTTTTTTTTTTACTTTTTATATAGAAAGAAAGAGATTTTTGTCCTTTACTAGATGTCAATTATCGATTTATCGAATCTCTTTTCTCAGAAATAAACGGAACTAAAGAGTCTATAAAATAAAACTATAGCAACCATTTTCTTCAAAAAATTCAAGGTCAATGACGTAGATTCATTTGACAGCATTTCTTCCCCTAAAATTCTCCACTAGAAAAACCAAAGTAACGTGAATGAGAATGCCGTTAAAATAATAAGCTTTATTTTTTTCATATTCTACATTGCACCTGGTAATTATTTACTGGATATAGTGGTAACTGAAGAGAATTTAGTTGTGTATTATTGAGTTGTTTAACTTCTAAATATTTTTCTCGTTATAGAATTCGTAGAATATGATACAGATTAGTCAAAATAGTCTATATTCCAAATTATATACAAATCTGATAATTAATTACAAAGATAACTAAAAAAAAACTGTTAAGGCTCCCGTCTACCCTCCATTTTGATTTCGTGGACGTAATGTTAATCCTATGGGATTTCGACTGTAATTCTCAAATTTGTACTATATTTGATCTATTTGAATGCAATAAAGTGCACTTAAAGAGCAAAAATTAATGAATGCTTCTATGGAATTACTTTTTTCCACCGATTTTTAAAAATATTTTTATTCTTATTTTAATGATTCGTTTGTGAGATTTCCGGTCTTTAAAAAAATATTTTTAAAAATCGGTAGAAAAAAGTAATTCCACTGAAGCATTCCTTATTTTTTGCTCTTTCAGATACACTTTATTGCATTCAAATAGATCAAATAGTAAAGATGCGAGAATTAAAGTCGAAATTCCCTAAGATTAACATTACGTCCACGAAATCAAAATGGCGGGTAGACGGGAGCCTTAAGGGGCAAGTACTAATTTAATAAATGATTAATTCGCCAAACATATAACACATTTAAATTATGATTGTTATTAACGAAATTTTCCCAATTTCTTTTTTTTTTTTTTTTTGCAATTGTTTTATTATGTTTATCAAAATAAAAGTAGTTGTTGAAATTAATATTATTTATCAAATATAAGACATATTGCTTTTTTTTTTGGAACACAGCGTGGTAATTGGATCGAAAGTTAAACAATTACAATAAACGGTCCCTTAACATAAATTAGAAAAGTTCTTGAAGTAATTAAGGTAATTACGTAACATTTCTGTGAATTAGGACATCTAAAAATTTCTAAGAATCTAAAAAGAAAGTTTTTGGTATGCTACAGTTTATTTTTACCTTCCCACAATTGTATTCAATGATTTATTTATTATTATTTTTTTTATCAATTCTTCATTATTTTTAGAATTGAAAATAATTATCTATCTTTTAAAGAATACACACACCCGTACATCTTAGAACGACACTCATTTAACTCTACGGGACTTTGTATTAGAAACAATTAAATTCGCTATTTTGCATAATGTCATAAATGAATTAATATCTGCAACTTCAACACACACACAATATTAAATAAATTTATTCATTTCTTCGTATTTCCTCAAAATATAATAATTTTAATTACAAGAATCTCTGCAATCTCGACATATATGTTAATTCATACCGAAATATAATTGATTTGTTGAAAAACAGTAAAGAAACTTTTTTTTTTTTTTAACTCGAAAGTATTTATAAACGCATAAGGTTGTAATTTTAACTATTTTAAAAAAAGATCCTTCGAAATATTTAAAATTGTAAATCATAAAAACTAATCCGAACTTTAAGAAAAATTAGTAGCAAAGAATTCAAATAATTTGTCAAGATATGAAATGTTTTTTTTATGTGGATGCATTTGCATTGCACTGTTATGATTACTGTGATATTTTAAGAAATCATCCTAGTTATTTATAATAATAATCAGTTTTTTTTATAATTTATAATTTTAATCGAATTATAAAAATAACAAATGAAAATAATATTCGAAAGGTAAAAACTGATACCAAGTATGGTAAGATTTTTTTTAATGGTACTAGGATATGAGAGGAAAATAAAATACCAAATTTAAGATTCTTTTTTTTTTGTGTGTGTGTGATATTTATGTTTGAAAACTATTAGTAGAGTTTAGACTTTTTGTGTAATCTCATAGTGATATTTTAATCATTCTGTTAAACTATGAAAGTATTTTTTTAATCAAATAGTTTCTCTTTCCCTTTGAGTTAAATGTAGGTAGGATTTTTCAGATATATTTGCATTTAGGTAGCATTTTGAAACTACTATTCCATAAACATGCAAAATATTTTACTCCTTGTATGGAAAACAAAGCACAAAAAATAGTGAACCAACTTTTTGAATGATATTACAGTATATTTTCTTTGAAAAAATTATGGAGCATTTCAATTTTCGAAATTTTAATTTTTTTTCCTTTTTTTTTTTCATATAAAAATTATTTCTTAAAATTCAGGTTTTTCTTGGAGAAAAAAAAATTTTTTTTGGTTCACTCTACGTTTGGGTATCATTTACAGAGGCAGAAAAAAAAATTTTGGAATCATATTGTGTAAGAGCTTTCTTTAAAATTATACCTATCTCGTAAATGCAAATATATCTCACAGATCATATCCCCATCCAATTAAGAGGGGGGGGGGACCTTTTTGACAGAAAAAAATTATTTTTACAGTTCTATAGAACGATTAAAATATCATTATTAAGTACAAAAAAAATCTAAGCTCTATTAATAATATGAAAAGATATATATCACAAAAACAAAGAGTCTTAAATATAGTATTCCAAAATTCCTCGCGTGTCCAGTCACCCTTAATCCTGTGTTCGATGGTTTGACGCATTCTATATTACAGCTCCAATCGAGTCGTTTGTTTTCAGTATTTTGTGTAGATTCAGGCATTTTTGACCTAGACCACCAACGAGACATAGCGCTGCTCAGTGTTTATCGTAAGAGTTAGTTTTCAATTCAGTATAGTGTTTCTAGTTGGTTACATAAAACTTTAGAACAATGCAACAACCGCGTACATACAATGCATTACGCAGTAAAACGTTCTCAGAAGCCTAACAAGCGTCATTCAGGGTGCTAATAAGCGTAAACATGTGACTCTCAGAACACAGCTAAGAATCGTCTAGAAAAGCTTATCACGACTTGTCGAAAGGCTCGCATCTACCGACCATTTTGTTTTTTGTCAACGTAATGTTCATCACGTGGAATTTCTACAACCGTTCATAAATCTATGCTATTTTATGTATTAGAATGCAAAAAAAGTGCATCCGAAAAAACAAAAAATAATGAAGGTTTCTTCGGAATTACATTTTCTCTCTGTCTATTGAAAGTATTTTAGAATATTTTTTAATGACCGGAAAACTCACAAACGAATCAATAAAATAGGGATAAAAATGCTCCTAACACATGGATCAATAAGTTCCGAGACTAACCCAGAGATGGCGCTCGTAGTAAACCAGTAACCAGGTCTTTCTAGAGTACTAACCTTTGCTTGAAACGTGTCAAAATTTTAAGTCGATCGGACCAGAAACAGCTGAGTTATCGAGGTTGGAGTAAAGTCGTTTTGTAGTTTGTTTAAAAAATGGAAAAAACCGAGTTTCGTGTTCTGATAAAACATTGTTTTTTAATGGGTAAAAACACCGTGCAAGCGAAACAATGGATTGAAAAATGTTACCCGGACTCTTGTCCATCAAAAGCAACGATTTGTCGGTGGTTTGCCGAGTTTAAACGTAGTCGTACCGACACAAATGACGCGGAACGCTCGGGTAGACCTGTGGAAGCCGTTACACCGGAAAATGTGAGTGAAGTGACAAAAATTATAATCAAAGTGAAGCTCCAGGTAAAGTGAAGCTCCGTGAGATTGCTGAGATGACACAGATATCATATGGAAGTGTATTTACTATCCTTCATGAAAAATTGAGCATGAAAAAGGTTTTTTCCAAGTGGGTGCCGCGATTGCTTTCGATGGAACAAAAACAGCAACGAGTCGATGATTCAGAAAGCTGTTTATCGCTATTTACTCGCAACAAAAAAGATTTCTTGCGTCGTTACGTGACCATGGACGAAACATGGATACATCACTACTCTCCAGAGTCGAAGCGGCAGTCATCTGAGTGGCGCACAGCTGGCGAAAGCCGTCCGAAAACGCAGCAGTCAGCTGGCAAAGTCATGGCGTCAGTTTTTTGGGATACGCATGGCGTGATTTTCATTGACTACCTCGAAAAAGGTAAATCGATCAACAGTGATTATTATATTGACTTGCTGGTGCGTTTGAAGGAGGAAATCGCAAAAAAACGACCGCACAGTCTCGGGACTTATTGATCCATGTGTTAAATATAAGAGAAAGAAATGTAATTCCGCAGAAACCTTCATTCTTTTTTGCTTCTTCGAATCCACTTTATTGCTTTCACACAGACAAAATAGTAATAGTAGCTCTGAGGACGATAGTAGAACTTCCAGAGGATTAACATGGTGTCCACAAAACCAAAATAGTCAGTAGACGGAAGCCTTAACTTATTACTTTAATATGTTTTTTTCTTTCGAGCAGTGCTTTTTTTTAATCGATACAAGATATTTAATTAAATGACTGATCACACAATGCTTGAATTTAATTTTGTAGTAGCCAGATTGAAGCGAAATACTTCATCTGATATTTATATCGTCTGCACAATCTCAGAAAGGGAGCATAAATGAAATTCTAAGTACGTATTTTAATCGTTTGATTCTTTTTTTCTTATAGATTTATCTTTGGTATCCCCGTTAACATTATATTGATATTCTATACTCCGGCAAAATCGGTAATCTGACATTGCCTGGATCCTGCACATTCCAGATTTTAAAAAAGAGTATACTGTCGAATAAAATTACGAGAGAAATTAATGGTAAGATATTCGTATTGCGCATTTTTCTGTCTTGTGTAATTGCATTTGCTGAGTCATTCATTTTTGTCATTTTTTTTTATTTGAACTAAGATTATGTTAGAAAATAAAAAAAATGAGAAAAAAGCGGGGGAAAATGTCAACTAATACGTTATTCGAAGTATTAGTCAATGTATACTGAATATAAATCGGAATTGAATGTGACTTTGTGTTTATAAAAAAAACCAATTCTGTGAAGAATTGCAATAACATGATGCAGTGATTTAATTAAAAAAGCTGATATCAGTGATTTTAAAACATGTTATCAAAATGAGAAATTACCAATGCGTAAAATATTCTCTGGGAAGTTACGTGAGGAAAAGGATATTGTGTAATAAAGAAACGAGATGCATGTGTGCAAGGAATTTTGTGAATATTTTTCTCTTAAGTTTGTCGAAATGCTCGCGATTTATTCGCAAGTTATAAATCGGTTGGATCTTCTTTTTTTTTCTTAATTTTTCTCTTAGAGCTCTATAAATAAAACGCTTATTATTAAAAGTAATTTTTATGAAAATAGCCGAGTAAGCAACAAATTTTTTTGTGTGTAAAAAAGTTGACTACCTTTCTTACCAAATTATTCAAGAAACACAGGGTTATTCAAAGTGAATAATCCGATTTCAAAAAGCTATATTTTCATAAATAAATAACACAGAATGATAAGTAATACATGAATACAAAGAGAAAATATAGAAGTTTTTCTTTTCAAAGTCTTGATAACTTTTTTTGAGTCTATCTTCTCTTAGTTATATGTTTAATGTCAATTCGATGTATAAATTCCTGCTAAATATGAAAAGTGTCAGAAGTAACTGATCAATCCATGGTGATGACAACAGCAGAAATCCGTTGTTTAATTTCACATAAATTTGTGGCCAATGGTGGCGCATTCATTTTATCTTTTACAAACCACCTAAGGAAGAAATTACATCATACTATATCAGGTGAATTTGATGGCCAGCTGTGTAAAATCGAATCATCTGGCCCACTGCGACCAATCCAAATACGAGGTAACTCCATGAAAGCTTCTAAAACAGCTTTCGTGAAATAGCTTCCCGAAGATCACACGAGGGCCATGCACAATATAAAACTTCTACATTTTTCTTTGCATTTACCCATTACTTATCGTCACGTGTCTTTTATTTTTGAAAATATGGAATTTTAAAATCAGATGATTTATTTTCACTAATCCTGTACTTTAGAAAATCAGTGACAAAATGTAACATTACTTTTCGTGAAAATGACCTATTATTTTCGTGCACTTTTATGTTTAGTTTTTGTAACAAAGCATGCTAAACTCTTTTACCACCAGGTTGAAACCGTAGGAAGACAATTACTGTACCAACTTACTAGAAGCTACAGTAGTTATTAACAACCATAGGGGCAAAATACCGATTCTGTGTTGGATTCCATTAAATCAGTGATTCCCACCTGTTTTGGTCCTCCTGATCATTGAAGATACCCAAGGGTGGTTCAAAGCTAACTTAGGGGTGGCATGGACCAACTGCCGTCTTCCTGGGCAATACTAGCTAGAACGCGCAGAAAAGCTTGATTGATACGAAAAAATCATCGAACATATTTTCCAATAAATAGTTCTAAGCGTCTTTTAAACAACATTAAATAGGTATCGGGACATTACAGCTTTCTTCTCAATACCTTTTTGACTAGTACATGTACGAGTTGCAGAATGCGCTATGCACCGCCGTGAGTGTACGCTTGTTCCGACTGGATCAACAAAATTTATATTTCAAAGTTGGGACAGGGCACGACAAGATTCAGGCTCCCGTCGACGAGATATCAAGTTTTCGAGCGTAAGTCGCGCCGTTGGGCTATTTGTGATTAAACCAAGTGGCCTGCATTAAACCAAGGTCAAACACACGGCTTACAACGGGTACCTTTGTGGCATATCCAAACTAACAACATTCAATAAAAATGTTACTAAAAATATTGTAACTTAATTTTAAAAATTTTTCTATTGCTACAAACCAATCGATGACGAACCTTAACATTCGCCAATGAACTGTTACTACTTGTCATGTTTAATTGCGAAACTCCCGCTTTTCCCCGCATATAGTAAAGAATACTGTAGCAGCAGATAATAAAATGCAAGAGCAATTTAATCCGGCACGTTCGGGACCATGGCCATGCCGAATTAGGGAGCGTCAATTACTCGGGTTTTTCGAAACTCACGGGCAAACATTTAAGGGGTAAAAGAAAACATCTAAACAAGAAATTTTTACCTAACAATACATGGGCTGAGAGCACGCGCTGAACCGCTAGACGGCGCTGTAGTGGAAAGCATAAAGTACGAGTTTTCTCACACATCGTCATTTCAGGAGGAATGGCAACGAGCAGTAATCAGGAAAAGACCATGCCTTGTAGCACTTTAAGCTTGTTGTAGCACGCCTATGTATAGTAAAACCTTGAAATTTTGCATTTAAGCTCAGTTTGGACGATTATAATGTTCAAGTATAAAATTACAAATAATAATAATAATAATAAACTTTTACAAAATTTTGCTAAAATTTTTTTGAAAATGAAATTTTTTACCTTTTTTTTTACATTTTTGTCAAATACAAGTGTTGATTTATTTTTTTAAAATGTTTTTATCATAAATTATTTAAGTATACATTTTATGTGAATTTATCTTAAGATTATAAGAAGAGGTTGCGTTTAAGAAGAGGTTGCAACTTTTTTACTTACAGGTATTCTATTCCATTTATTCTGTTTTTTGCCACCCAAGGGGTTATTGTTTTACTTGGATCACTTTTGGCGTTCTAGATCACTTTTCAATTTTTGTATCGTTTGTTTTAATTTTAATAGCATTTAGCTCAAATATATTCAATTTAATAATATTTATCTTTTGCTTTAATTTTAATTACATGTAGCAGATATAATATTCAATTTGATAATTATCGTTTGCTTTAATTTTTATATAAGTAAAGTATTACTATTGTCCATTTCTCGATATTTCATCGTTTACTTTTATTCTCAAATTTAATTGAATAATTTAATAATATTTATATATAAAAAAAGCGCAGCCTCTGTTGGCTAAATCTGTTCTTTGCAAAACTTCGCATAGAACATTTTCACATGCATCTTAAATATATTCAATGTAATAATTTATTAGAATTTTGCTAGAATGTATGATAAATAAAAGATGTAATGAGACACAATATTCTTTTCGATCAAATTCATTTCTCACCATCATTCCGAGAACTTCACTTCAAAATCACATTCAACTTGTTTCCCATCCACGTCAGCGATATTTTAGTCAGAATCAAATTTGCATTCATTAGTTCAAGCAACTGCTTGACCTAGCATTAATATTTATTTGTAAAAACTTCCGCTGCATCCCGTCACAAATTCTGCTGATTGTTTCGATAGCTGTAATTTTAAACGTGACGCAGCAGTGGGTCGAAAAAGGAATTTCCCAACTACGAGGCGTCAAATCATGTCATAAAAATGAAACATCAGGTAACGTAGCAGCTTTATTTGTAATTGGGGAAAGACCGGGTACCTCACTCATAATTTTATCGATTTCATCCCATAATTCAAAATGCAGCAAATAAAGACATTGCGGTGCTCGTATACACGAAGGCTAGTGAAAATTGTTATGGGTTTGATCAGAGTCGGCCTTCTCTATAAAGGGGCCAGAGGGCAAAAAACCATTTCCATACCTAATGTTTTTGCAAAAAAAAAAAAAATTTAAAGTTCCGTGCAAAGTTTTGCAAAGAACAAATTTAGTCACCCAGGGTGCGCTTCTCTTTTTATAATTATTATTAAATTACTCAATTAAATATAAGAATTAAAATAACAAATGAAATATCGAGAAATTGTCAATAGTCAATTTTTCCTTTATTAAAATTAGAGTAAACGATAAATTATTAAAATGAATATATTTCAAGCTAAATGTAATTGAAATTAATGAACGATAAAAGAAATCGAAAAGTGATCTGGCTCGCGAAAAGTGATTCACCTAAAAAAATAATCCCTTAAATGGCTAAAAAAATGGCTGCCTCACAGCTGTCTACTTTTCCGATATTAAAATTAAAGCGGACGATAAATTATTAAATTGAATATATTTCAGATAAATATAATTAAAATTGAAGTAAACAATAAAAAATTGAAATGTGATCTAGTACGCCAAAAGTGATTATAAAATGAATAGCCCATCGGGTGGCTAAAAAAAATGGTTGTCTCACAGCTGTCATAAAATTCTGAATAATGTTATTTATTTTCAGTCATATCTTGATTCCAGTTCACATTTGATTCAAGGACGTAAATCGATAAGTAAATAAAATACTTAATTTTTATATCTGTTTCACTTCAATCCAAGAAAAAAATTGAGGGAAATTTATTACGATACATTTTTGAAAATTGAGTTCATTAGTGGTGAAAGCAGATATCAGACACGTATTACATATATTTTATTTCAATCCAGTAAAAAATTTGGGAGAAATGTATTATGACGTATTTTTGAAAATTAAGTTCGTTACTGGTGAAAGCAAACATCAAAATTTTTCGCAAAAACAAGAGAAATTTTTGAGAAAAGGTCAAGTATGACATTTTTAGGTTAACTAAAACCATAGCTCCTTGGGTGGTTAAAAAAAAATACGGACACGAACATTCATTACTAATACATGTTTATTTTAATACGTGATTATTATTATTTTTCGCTAATACACATTAATTACTTCAGAAAAATTACAATTTTTTTTTGCAGTTTCTTTTTCGATTTTTAATATAGCAAGTGAATTTAAACGTTCTGATTACGTACTTGACCAAAAAGTTCAGTTTAGGTGGGGATACTCCGGGAGCTCCCCGAATCAAGTAACAAAAACTAACCATTCGTATTATCAAGAATTAGTTTGAAAATTGTCGAAATTCAGAGATCTACAATAATAATGTTTACAATAAAATAGGAAGTTTGTCAAGTTTTCGTGTGCAAGAGTACATTATTTTAGTTCTTGATTATGCGGGGG
>BMAW01107042.1:27710-38348 GCA_019974015.1 Nephila pilipes
AAAAAAAAAAAAAAATCAAAAGAGCAGCTCTCGGGTAGGGGTGGATAAAAATCGGGTACCTAAGGATAAAACGCAGAATATACCCAAAAAACGTATTGTTTTAAAATTGTTTTAATTTTCTTCTTCGATTTTCAAACTTATCGAAACAAAGTTGAGAATTTATAATGAGAAGTCATGTTAAGTCTTTTGCTCAGGATAACGCGAAATTAGGCCTCCCAATTTACTCTGATTAAATTGTTTAGTTGGAAGAGGTGCGTAAACAATCGATAATTGTCGTATTGATTTCAGAAATTTAACTGACAGAAAATGCCAAACGATTTTTTACAACGTTTTTATGTATTTCACTTGGTGTGTGTCTGTCTGGGTGTGTATCAGTGTGTCATCAAATTATCGATCGTTAATTTAACCAACTTTCCATCAAGCTAGAGCTCTGAAATTTGGGAAACGGTTCTTATTTGCCTATCAATGCAATATTTAGACATCTGCGACCAGTTTTAACTAATATTTCAATAATTTTTTTAAAAAAATTTGCCACCATATAAACACTTATTATTATTATTATTATTATTATTATTTTTTTTTTTTTTGTAAAAAAAAAAAAAACGTTGGTTTTTATCTCGAATTACTAAAAAATTTATTAATTTTTGAAGACTTCTTAAAAATATCCAAGAAAAATTTAATTAGCTATTGCATTTGAAATCACGCACATAAAACATAAATATATAAGTTTTAGTAATTTTTATAAACTTCCAAAAAAAATGTTTAAAATATTTAATTAATCATTGTATTTTAAATATCTTTAAAAATGTCTCTTTACTAAATATCTTTTTTGTTCTGTAGTTTCTATTTTCTTCCAAACGTTTGAAAATGCATTCATGCATCTGTAGAAATAAAATCGTTGCAGAAATCATCAAACAGTTGTAGAAAGTTCCTTTCAAAATCATTTTTATTCTAATAGTGAAATATGAAAGTTCAAGGCACATTCGATTCTTTACTTTTAAATCGTTTTCGTTGACGTCAGTCTTGGAAAAATATCCATTGTATACTTGTATTGCAAACAAGCCTTACAGATGTTGTTTTAAGCCTACAATTGAACAAAGTAGGCTAACAATACAAAAGAATAAATTCCTTTCAGTTTTAGTTTTCGGCGGCCAGTGGATTTCAGACCCCGTGCCGGGGGAGAGAGTTGATGACTTTGGTGCGGCAACGTTGTTTCGAAACCTAGACCAGTGGGTCCGAAGTTGACGGTCCTACCAACCAAGCTGAAAAGACATCTTTTCTGGCTGGTTAAGTAAGGTCTTTTAACTTCTAACGTTGTTGTAGAAGAGAGTCGTTGCATACTCCCCCTCCAGTATCATCGTGATGATACAAAGAGATACATTAGTTTGTACAGAAGTTTGTTTTCTTTGCTTTTTTCAACCATTACTGCAATTGATATACATCCCCTCCCAGTTGAATTGAGTTTTGCTTGGGACAGTTTCCATTTTGAATCATCGGCTGTCTCGTGTTGAGTGGCGGGTCTCGTCGACACTTGGGCCAGAACCGGAATATCAGTAATCGTGATTTTGAGTGCGTTTGTCTTAGTTAGACGTTAGTTAGTGCAAGTGCTTTGCGTCGGGGGCATATGTAATCAGTAGGTATTGACTGTGCTTTCATCTAGTGTTCTCCTCAGTCACCACTTCGGCGGCCCGTGGATTTCCGCCCCCTTAGAGAGGGAGAGAGTTGATGACCATGATGCGGCAGCGTTGTTTCGAACCCAGGACCAGTGGGTCCGAAGTTGACGGTCCTACCAACCAGGCTGAAAAGACATCTTTTCCGGCTGGTTGAGTAAGGTCTTTTAACTTCTGGCATAGCTGTTGACGAGAGTCGCTGCAAGTTATTTCATGATTTTGACATTTTATTTGCAGTCTTATACAATAAGACATTTCATTATTGTTAGTGTTTAGCAATCCGTTGTTTTAGGTAATTCAGATTATATCAAAACTCATAGGCAAAAATTTAAAGGTGGAGAGAAAACATGTGGAGAGCAAGCGATGAACCGCTAGAGGACATTGTAATGGAAAGCATAAAATGCGAGTTTTCTTTCACATCGTCATTTCTACCGTAGATTTCAGGAGGCATGGCCACGGTAGAGTATAGGTTGGATGAATATTGGAGCACAAATATAATATATATATCTTGCGACTTTTAATCTTCAGTCGGTGGAGATTAAAGTCGGTCTGCTAAAAGAGTTGCTTCGGCCTGTTTTACTTCCCCATGAATTTACAAAATAAATTTAAAATTACATTCCCTCAAGAAAAAGAATTTAAAATTTAGGAACGTTAAGTTTATAAAATTACTTGAAAATTTAAGAGAAAAGCATATAAGAATTACAATTGGGTGAAAAATGGTTTTGTGTCGGGAGAGAAATTTATCTGAATAGCCAATCAGAGAGCAGCCTATCGAGAGGAATTTTTTTTTATGTGGATGCATAAACATGTCGATCAGCTCGCGAACAATTCTTTTGACAACTATGCATCGACGAGCTGAATCGCTCTCGATTATTATTATTTTTAATGCCTTTTCCAATCATGATCCGACCCGCTGGTGAGCAGTTCTTTTGATGTGTATGCATCGAGCTGTAAAGAATGAGGATTAGAATAACAGAGTTTTTTGTTCGGGTGAAAAGATTTTTTTTCTGCTCTTCTGGAAAAATAGCAACTGGAACAGTCGAATTGTACTAATTGTAGAGAAACAGTATCTAAAAGCAACTGACAATTCCAAATAAATAAAGAGAAGACAATGAAGATCGCAAAATAATGGTCGTGAAATAATAAATCTGTTTATAGTGAACAATTTGATATCAAAAGAAACTCTTTTGGTGATAATTACTCTTTCAGATTGAACAACTTTAATAATCTTTAAGTATCATATTTTGTCTTCAAAGTAAACAGTACTAAAAGTAAAATTGTTATCTTCTAAATGGTATTGAAATAAATTTATTTGTGTCACTATTCAGGTTAATATAAAAACAACTACACTCGCAAGAGAATTATTCTTTATAAAGAAAGAAAATCGTTTGGCTAACTGTGCTTCCAAATAAATAGATATTAAGAGATGTAACTGTATTCATCGAAACGATAATTAAAATTTAAAAAATAATAATCTTTTTGCTGTTATTAAAAGAAACAGCATCAAAATAATATAATTATTTTTAAAAAAATTATTTAGTAGTTTTTTTTATCGCTGTCCTTCAACCTGAAATTTTTTTGGAATTTCGTTTCATTCGGTTAATTTAAACTTGCTTTATTGTGACTGGTATCTTTTAATTTGCGATGAAATTAATAAATCTGTTCTTTCACTTTTCGGTCTTACTCTCGTTTCAGATCACTAGATTGATCACTCGCATTATACGCATGCGTACTCGCATCGACGTCATCTGCATCCACACACCTTCCGATTATATTATACCTTCTTCCAAAGCAATTATATCTCTGTTAATGTAAAAAATGAAAATGAAACCAATGGACCTCGTAATTGTGAGAGTCAATCACGTGAACGGGGCACATGATTTAGTAATTATTCTCCGTACAGCCACTTCCAAGGTCGTTTCATCAAATAAATAAATTTAAGACTGAATCTTAGGGGTGGGACAAAAGCTGTGATATCACAAGTGACCTGACGTCCCGCTTTTTAACAATTTATCCCGCATCCAGCGGTGTTTTAGGAAAATCCTGATGTTTAGAAAAATTGCACGACAAGCTAGGAAACGGTGGGAGAACGTGAAGGGGAAATACGGTTTTCGGCTTTCATGTAGCTATTTCACCAGGATATGAGCTTTATATTATAATGTTAAACTTTAATAATAAAAATAATTGTTGGGAACTGCTCATCAAAGTTCGCCTCGATCAGTTGCTAGAATACGACCACCATTGTTTGGACTTAATGAACAGTGGCATTTTTCGGCATTGGCAGCGACGAAAACGTTTAGTAGCTGTAAAATGAAGAGAGAACATTTTGTACACTTCCACGGATTTTATTCTTATGGCGACATGTTCCGCTAGCGATCTAGCATCATTCGGAACATTGTTGCGAAGGAATTACATCTTATACAAACATTGGAAACGGAGGGAAATTTTAGAGAGGAGAAGGGTCAGGGTGTAAGGAGTTTGTGGGTCGTCCACGAAGTAACGCCTTCGCATATTTAGTTTTGTAACTGTCTCTCATACGATACACATCGTACTGCATGCTAGTTAAACAAGTGATGTCAACAAATAAGCTATTCAGATGATTTATGTTTGTAATTAATATAAGTACCAAAGGTATGTATTTTTTAGGTAGCAAATTTTTTAATCAAGATTCCCTCCCCCCTGTCAAGGGTGTCCCGCTTTTCGAATGTTAAAATCTAGTCACCTTACACAAGACCCATTGATCAACTAAGTCCTTCGATCTTGCAACCTTATTCGTTAATATGGCCTTTTCCTTGTCGAATTTTTACTTTTTATTTTGCCAGTGCTCTACAATATTTATTAAGACTTTTATTTTGTTATCAGACATTTATTTTAAAATATTTATTTATAAATGATTTATCAGATTGACATTGCAATTTGTTACTATTGTTAAGACTCGCTTCTACGGGCCATTCGATTTCGTGACGTATTATTTATCACATACGGAATTTCTACTACCATCCTCTCATCTTTGCTGTTTTATTTACTTGAATGCAAAAAAGTGTGCCCGAAAAAGCAAAAAAATTAGGAAAGTTTTTGAGGAATTACACTTTTTTTCTCAGATTTTTCAAAATATTTGTACATTTTTTTTAATGATTCGTTTGAATGTTTTTTGGCAGATAAAATTATTCTAAAATATTTTCAAAACCGAGAAGAAATTGAAATTCCGCAGAAACATTCATTATTTTTCGCTCTTTCGAATGCACTTTTTTGCATTCAAATAGATATAATAACATAGATTTGAGGACAGTAGTAGAAATTCCATAGGATTAACTTTAAGTTCACGAAATCAAAATGGCAGGTAGATGCTAGTCTTAAGCTTTGAAAGCAAATTGCTGAACTTCTTGGTTATCTGGAAAGAAAGAATACCTGTAAACAAACACCAGTAAATGAATCTCACAACTTACAGTCCGATTACAGTAATTTTTAATTAAATAGTCGAAAAACATTCTTTAATAAAAAAAAAAAAAAGTATGCCTAGGATGGCTATTATTCACAAAAAAAAGTTAGAAAAAGTAATACATTATAAAAAATTACTGTATACAGTAATTAGCCAACATATTTTTAAATTCTGATATTCTAACTTTTTTGCAATATTTTCATAACTCATCTAAAAATCAAAATATTTTAATGTAAAATACGATGCCAACATTTGCAATATCATGAATCCCAGAAAACGATTATGTGGTATATTAATTGAATTAATATTCAGATATTAAAATTAAAGCAGACGATAAAATATTAAAGCTTTCGATAATGCTTTGTTCCAATAAAAGAAGTAAAGGGAATTATTCAATTAAATGTGCCACAAAAGAAATATAATTTACGTCGCCATTAAATGAAAATAAAATGAAATAAATATTTACATATTCTCAATAATTGTTTTAAAAATTATATGACTACTAATTAACTGCATCAGCAAAAAGAGTTTTCTCAAGTTATGTAAATTATTTTTTTAAAAATATTTTGGATGAAACATTAATTTAGAACGATTTTCCTCCGACAGAAATTGTATCCATTGAATCCGAATCGTTTATATAATAGAGAGAGAGAGAGAATTTAAAGATATTATAGCTCCCTCTACCGGCGAATTTGATTTCGAGAACTTAATGTTAATCGTATGCAATTTCAATTACTCGGCTTTCTATTCTATTTTATATATTAGAATGCAAAAAAGTGCATCCAAAAGAACGAAAAATAAGGAACGTTTCAGTGGAATTACATTTTCTACCCGATATTTAAAAATATTTTAGAATAATTTTCAAAGACCCGAAGAACACACGAGCGAATCCTTAAAATAGAAGTAAAAATATTTTTAAAGATTGGAGGAATAATGTAATTGCGCAGAAACCTTCATTATTTTTTTACTCTTACGGGTGCACTTCATTGCAATCAAATAGATAAAATAGTAAAGATTTGAGGGCTGTAGAGTAAATTCCGTAGGATTATCATTGCGTTCACAAAATCAAAATGACCTGTTGATGGAAGCCTAAATAATGAATTTGCTGAAAACATTAAATACGACGCATAAATTTTCTGTACTGAAATGTTATTTAGTATGTTTATTTACTTTGAAGTAATATCCACTTGTTATTTACTCAGCAATATCCTTTTTTATTAGGTAATCTATCTAACACATCTGAAAGATTTTTAAATTAAAATTATTCTTAATTTACAAGAATAGTAATAATTTGGGTGATAAAACAGAAAATTGTTGGCCATTAAATTAATATTTTCTCGATACTGCCTTATTGTAATTACTATTTTAAAATATCTACACAACATTTTTGCACTGGGCTCCACTTTTTCACTGTTGATTCTATCCAACTATTCTTTTTATTGAATGATATTAATACTAGTTAGTGTACCTGTTCTGTACCCAGATTAATTTTTAAAATAAAACTCAACAACCCAGCATGCAATAATATTTTTTGTTGTTGTTATATTCACGTTTAATCCAATGCAATCCAACTACAAGTAATTTTTAAACGAGGGCCCACTTTTTAATAATCTAAATAATTTTCAGCCACATGCAAATTGACCTTCAAGGTGCGAAAGACCTTTAAGACAACCTTGTAAAAGGAACTTACGCACCCTCTAAATCACCTCTGGGATTACTTTACTACGACGCAGAATGAAGATTCGTCTGAACTCACTCTTGTATTCAAAATCATGGTTCAACGCACCAACGTAAGCACATCTACAAATTTCGTATTTACCTGAAGAAGCTAAGCACATGAGGTTCATGAAAGCAAAACAAATGAAACAAAAATTTAACGCAAAGTTTTGTAAAGAACAGATTTAGCCAACAAAGTTTGCGCTTTTTTTTATATAATTATTATTAAATTACTCAATTAAATTTGAGAATAAAAGTAAACGATGAAATATCGAGAAATGGACAGTAGTAATACTTTTCCCATATATTAAAATTAAAGCAAACGATAAATTATTAAATTTAATATTCTATCAGCTGCATGTAACCAAATTTTAAAGCAAACGATAAATATTGTATTATTAAATTAAATATATGTAAGCTAAATGCAACTAAAATTAAACAAACGATACAAAATTGAAAAATGATCAGGAACGCCAAAAGTGATCCACCTAAAACAACAGCCCTTTGGGTGGCTTAAAAAAATGGCTGCCTCACAGCTGTCTTAAAATTCTGAATAATGTCATTTATTTTTAATCATATCATGATTCCAGTTTACATATGATTTAAGGTAATACATAAATCGATAAGTAATTAAAATACTTATTTTTTATATTTGTTTCACTTCGATATAATAAAAAAAATTGAAGGAAATTTATTACGACATATTTTTGAAAATTGAGTTCGTTAGTGGTGAAAGCAGGTATCAGACATTACATATATATAATATATATATTTCCAATATAATTAAAAGTTCAATAGAAATTTATTATGACGTATTTTTGAAAATTAAATTAATGAAAGCGGACATCAAAAATATACGCAAAAACAATATAAATGTTTGAAAAGTGGTCAGGTGAGACATTTTTGGGTTAACTAAAAAAATAGCCCTTATATTCCATGGCTGGCTAATGAAAAAGTTGCTGAAATATGAAAGACAACAACTTTAAAAAAAATGAAACAATTTTGCACAAGCATCAAAGATCCCGATGAAAAATAGGGAAAGTCTTTTTTGTGAAAAATATATGGACATCGTTTGTTCTTCGAGAAGCTGTTTCACGAAAGCCGTTTTAGAAGCTTTCACGGAGCTATCTCGTGGTTGGATCGGTTGCAGTGGACCAGAAAACTCAATGTTACACAACTGGCCTCCAAAGTTACCTGATTTCTTCCTTCGGGGGTTAAGACAAAGTGCTTGCGCCACCATTACCCACAAATTTATTTGAACAAAATCAACGGATTTCCACGGCTGTGCAATCTATTACCACCGACACTTTACATTATTTTTGGCAGGAATTTACATATTGAATTGACATTGTACGTATAACTAAAGGAAGTTATATCAAACACTTGTAAAATAACTTCCATATGTTTCCTCTGCATTCATGTGTTACTTATCATTTTGTGTTGTTTATTTATGAAAATATGGAGTTTTGAAATCTAATAAATCATTTTAAATAACCATGTATTTCATACTGTAATTACCGGTAAAAATAAATGAATGTTTTTGGCATAATCTGAAACGGGTATATGTTTTATAAAAAATCGATCATTCTGTACTCAACTATGCACTTATCCTTTTGCCATGACATAATAAAAAAAATTATTCGTTTTTCTTTTATCCAGTTTAAGTGAAAACTTTACGAGGAAAGGAAGAAAGTTTCTGCTGGAAACGGAGTTGAATAACCTTTTCTACTCCGCTATTGCCAAAATCGATAAATCCATGATGCAAAGTTACTATCCGTGCCAAGGGATAGTTAGGAAAGTGTTTTGGTTTGGGGAAGAGGGAGAACTTCGAATAAAATGGCGAATAAATTTCAATACCGTTGTTAGAATGGTTTTGGTATTGAAAAAGGATTTGAAAAATTAAAAACACCATTTGATGAGAGATATTAAAGGATTAAAACAGGAAATACTTAAGGGGACTTAGTACCTTTCGAAATCAAAAGTAGAACATTTTGACAAACTCTCTCTCTCTCTCTTTTTCGATTCTTCATAAATCAACAATTTTTGATCATTTCGATATGAAACTTTGCCAGTTTGTGTAATAAAGTGCATAGTTTAAAATATTGGGTCAAGTTTTGCTATTGAATTAATATAGTTTCTTACACAACACGAAATATGCGTACAAAAATTTAAAAAATAAATTAGCTTACCTTACGTTACCCACAAGATAACATTTGAAAGATGCACAGTAGAACCATAATTCTTATACCAAATTAAGGCTAAATAATGACCTTATTCTGTAAACCTCAAATTTTAAATTTATCTTACGTTAAAAAAAATTGAAAAATTAAAAAAGTTATCAAGTTTGTATTTAGTAATTTTTTTTTCATGTATCATGTTATAAAATAGAATCTAATCATCCTATTAACAAAATTGAGGTTCACAGAATAAAGATCTACAACACTCACGTAAAATTTTAAAGCTCTGCATGCAAAACATTTTTTTTAATCCTGTGGGAAAGTGTGAAAATAACAAACTGAGAAAAAGAGGTTTGTTTACATTGCATTACGTAGAACAAGCCACTTTAGACATTTACAATTTATTGTTGCACATGGCGTAATAATTGTCGGATTTTGACGCGGTTTGCTTTAAAATGCTCCTAATATTCAACACTGTTTTTTGAAAACAAATTTGAAAAATCAAATTTTTGAAAGTGCAAAGGCACTAAGTCCCCTTTAAGTAAATTTTTTCCTATTTAGTGATAAAGTCGGTATTTCTATATCGTCTTAAAATATAATTCAAGTGAGGGTTATATGGCCACTAAACTAATATTGTGGTGACTGAAATGACGTTGAAAAACTGGAAAACAAGGGGCTGGTTGAGCTATCTTATATCTTTACTCTTTTAAAAGATTTTTTGGCTTTTACTTAATTCTCTCGTCTATCGGCCATTTTGATTTTGTGGATGTAATGATAATGTTATGGAATTTCTACCGTCGTCTTCAAACCTTTACCATTTTATCTGTTTAGTTCAAAAAAGTGGATGTAAAATGTGCAAAAAATAGTAAAGGTTTCAGCGGAATTACATTTTTTACCCGATTTTTAAAAATATTTTTACCTTTATTTTAATGATTCGCTTGTGGATTTTTTAGTTTTTAAAAATATTCTGAAATATTTTCAAAAGTCGGTAGAAAAAAGTAATTCCTCAGACACCTTAATTAATTAAATTTTACTCTTTCGGAAATTCATCGAATGCACTTTTTTTGCACTCGCATAGGTAAAATATCAAAGATTTGAGGACGGCAGTGGAATTTCCATAGCATTAATATTACGTTCTTGAAATCAAGATTTCAGTACTTTCGGGAACCTACGTTTTGCCAAGTCGCCAAAATGGTCATTAAATTAGTCGCCAAGATTGAGAGGTCATTGTTTTAACTTTCTTTGGCTGTCTGATGAAATCTCTGTAATGTCACTTTTTATTCATAAAATAAACGTTGCATGGTAATATTACCTTGGATTTATAACAATATGTAATGAGAGAGAGCAGAATAAATATAATATTGAATATAATAAACATATGAGGTACACAAAAACGTTTATATGCAGGCAATACAGCCACTAGTGAAAGCTATTCACCTATGAATCACCTTCACCTTTAGCTATAGGTTTTTGAAAATACTGAATGAACCATAAGTGATTCGATTCACTAACCTTCCTTTCTCAAACTAAAATAAACATAAGTAAAAAGAACTTCGTAATCTTGTTTTCATTTAAAGATTGAATAAAAGATATATAATAATTTTTAAATGTAAAATAATATATAATTTATAAAAGT
>BMAW01107047.1:0-21704 GCA_019974015.1 Nephila pilipes
ATTTGCAACTAGTAAGAGTATCAAGAACGGTTGGTGTCAAATTATTCAGAACAATCCAAATTACATAAAAATGTTAATTTATAAAAGATCTATTTTTTGAAAATCTTAAGGCTTCTGACCCTCTTTAAAACTATCGTGCAGTTGAAAGGCTCACTCACCCTGACTGCACGTTTACGTTATCAGGACCCTGACTCCACCAGAATGGCAAGTAGCTGTAAGAAAGAGAAAAGCAAATTAATTTCGTTTAAAGTATTTCTGTTAAATTACAGATTTTTATCACGATAAATAAGTAAAATGTATATTATTTCATAATTATAAAGTGAATTTCTTTGTACGACATCCCAAATAGTATTTACAAACGTTGAATATATCATATATTAAAGAAGTTCTTCGATATCGAACAAAAAAGCTCCAGATTCCTATAAAGGAATTTTTTTAAATACATTTATTCTTTTTATTACAACGGTCTGATAGATTATCAATATGTAAGTATCACTAATCAACACAATCATATGAATATAGAAAATCATACAATGATGATAAGGAATATAATTAATGTTTAACTTACTTAATCTGGGGTAATAGTCCCTATACGCGTCTGATCCAGAAGATTAATATAAAAAAACTATTTATAAGTATGGAAAACCAATCGGGTTCGAGTCCTTAGAAAAGCGTTATATGAGGGTTCGGTACACTGACCTTTGCAAAATTCTTTCTTGGTTGTGATTTGATCATTTCTTACAGCCTATTAATAAAACCATCTCTCCTTTATTTATAACTTTATCTGCTAAAGAACTTTGTATTAAAAATTATTTGCAATTTATAAAACAATTCATCAATTCTATTCACATTTCATTATTTTTACTCAAATATACATAATATTTCCTCCATTGGATGAAATTATTACTGCGAAGAAGAATTACTGCACTGCGAAGCAACACGAAGGCTATTGGCAGCATACCTCGTAATTTTAAGCCTCGGTCAAGTGACGAGAACGACACCTTAGCTAGCACCTCCTACTCCGTACTTCCCCACCACGCCTTCGATAGGACTTGGTACCTCTACCAGATTTAACGTGCATCAACCTCGCTACACGGCGGATCTTTAGTGTTATCAGGACTCGAACTCTCGACTCGACGAAAACATCGGCCGCGACAATAACTACTAGATTACCATGACCACTTCATCCACTGAGAGAGACATTGAATTCTAACATCATCTCATAAAAAAGCCCCAAAGTGTTAACTGAAGGAGGGAATACGATAGAACCATCTAAATATAATTTTCATTAAAAGGTTTTAAGATGAAAGACAAATCTGTATCGTATCATTTTGTAAAATTAACGGATTAAAATTAGTTCAAATCAAAATGGGAGAGTAAGGTAAACATTAATCCGTTCAACCTTCTGTTTCAATTACAACTTCATAGGATCTAAAAACGCATCTATTAACGTAATTGACAACTAACACGGATTAAAATTATATTTTTTACCTGCAAAGCAAAGGAATTATAACATCAATCACCGCCGGAGTTTCAGAATATTTTCCAGTTGCGACGAATTTCTCTACTTGTGACATGAGATCATCGATGGTCGGCATGCTTTGTTCCATTTCTGCCATCACAGCTAAAATAAAGGAGGGGAAAGATGTGTCAGCAAAACTTTTATCATCCGAAAAATGGAATGAATTCGAACAAAAAAATATGCAAACCTTGTGCTTCTAACGAGGTTTCCTGCAACTTTCCGTGAATGGAATACTGATTATGTTTGTTTAACATAGGTTCCAAGAAACCTACAGGAAACGTGCCAGCAAACGCACCTAAGCAATTGCCCAGAGCCGGTCGATGCCTGTTAAAATCAAAATATTGTTAGATCGCAAATAAATCATTATATACATGTCGTTTCAAATATTTTTGCTGCTAAGCCTTTCTGTACAGAATTTTTTTCCGATCCTCCCTACTTTTTATTTTGAATATAGATAGATTATAATAATTGTTATGTTTTAAATAATAAAAATATATATAAAAAAAACTGAAAAATTAACCTATAAAATAATAACAAGGTGTGGCTATCGCATATACGTACATGCATTATTATTTTTTACATCATTTTTGAATAAATTATGGATAATTTTTCATTTTCAAATTTTGGCCCATCCGTGCCTCATATATTTGGAAACCGCTGGTATACGTAACGGAGGTCTTAGACTTAACCTGTTATTGAACGGTATTGTCTTGTAACTATAAAATGTAATAGAGTTTTAAAGAATATATTTATCCAAATCAATGTTTCCCAAACTTCTTCCCCAGTGATTCCGTTATTTTTAAGATTCTTTTCAAAGCTCTACTTATAATGCAGGATATATTTAGATATCATGAAACGAAATACTCCTCCACACGAATGTTTGACTTCAGGTATCTCTGATCAGTAAAGTTGTGATGTTGGACAATTCGCGACTTTTCAATCACTAGCCTCGGGGACTTTTTGTAATTCGAACTGCATTAAGTAACTCCTTTCCAACCAAATGAAACATGATTAGATAAATTGAATGAAGGTAAGAAGTGAAAGGAATTGAATCGAGAGTATTGATATGTAAGTAAAAGATAATTGAAAGGAAAGAGAAGGGAGATGGAGGATAACGTCAAGCAGATAGATGTTGTAGATTGGATTGAATTATCGTAATTAATCGTTTGGATTGAAATGAAATAGAAGCGAATCCTAGATAGTGTTATGGAAGTTGAATCTGCTACAAGCATGGAGTATTTCAATTGGAATGAATGATTTGGTAAGCGAAGACTTTAATTTTAGAATGTTTACTAGAATTAATTAAGAGAGATTTGAGAGTAAGATCTTGCATATTCTGAGTTGATAGATAGTAAACTGTACGTTTTGTTTTCCGAAGTGTCATCAATTAGAGTTTTGAACTTATTTTACTGTTTAATTACACTTTAAAATGCCTATGAAGTTAAATAATGAAGGAAGGCCATTACATATGGATTCATTCTTTGCCGCTGTTAATTCAGGGAAAGCGTTCCTTAAAATTAGTCTCTAGGCCCAGCAAATACTCTTTTTTTCACAGCTGAAAACTCATCTTAAACTCATTCTGTTAGTTTTATAGAAGCTTTGTAATTACCGGCTTCCCCATTACGAATTGATTTTTTTCTTAGTAGCTACAATCTTCTCTTGCATTTTAAAAAAATCAGTAACATTGTTATCTGGTAAAGTAAGATTTAAATAATTTAAAAAGTAAAAAAAATATATATATATTAAAATAATCCGCATCATTTTCAAAGGGGTAATATCATGAAGAGAAGGCGGGGCGACCCGGTAATTATTTTTTTCGAGACCTGATACTCAGTCGCAACCTACTATTTGGCAAACCTTGATCTAGATAATACGAATTTTAAATAAAATACACAAAATAAAAGGAAGCATCGATAACTTAAATAAACAAATAAATCATAAACGAAACATAAATGAGAAGCAGTACCTGTTCAATTCCGTTTTGATGAATTTCCTAAAAAAATGAATAAAAATAAAATAAAATAAATAAGCAAAATAAAGGTAAATAAAAGCAGAAATAGTGGTTAAATTAAAAATAATGCGTGTGAAACATTTTAAGAAATAAAACTTGCTGTGTAGAACTTAACGGAAAATTTTCATTTAATATATGGTGAAGCAAGAAATTGTTTTTCAAATAAAATCTCTATATTTGAAAAAAATAAGGATGGATTATTAAGTTTGCTGATCTTGGTTCTCAGAGAAAGAATTGGTTTTAAAGAGAATTGATACCTAAATTTTATTAAAGCGATGATGAATATATTTTTATTTGAATATAATACTCACACTTAAATTTATTTCACAATATTTTAATGATCCGATTTACATTGAACATTTCACAATAAATAAGCAAATTAAAAAATAAATAAGCAGTTTTTTTCTTTGATTTGTATTTTTTTTTTCGAATTATTACTATTTTTTTCTTCATCTTAACAGAAATAGCTTAATAGAATATCTTTAAATTTTTCTTTTGCCACTTAATGTTGTGATTCTATCATATATATATATATATTTATATTAATTGTAATTATTTAATAAAAAGTAACTAAAATAAAAAAATTTCTTTGTAGATCTAAGTAGGAATTGACTTAATTTTTTTTACACATTACTTGTTATCTTAAAAACATGCATAAACAACATCTGTTTGAAAATATACTCAGGTGGATAAGTGAAATTTTATCTAATCTCGATGAAATAGTAAATAAGTTGAGATAATATAAATCAGATTTTCTTTACTATTATTTTTTGCATATTATCGCCGTGAATGTACGGAAAAAAGGAATGAAAACACTTTCTAAGTAAATTTAAATAACACACTCAGATAAATATAATTCTGCCTATAGATATATTTATCTTCAGATTTTAAATATATATACACGAACCTGTTATTGCTGAGATCAGTTTTAGTTCCTAAGGTAAACATACTATTCAAAATTTTATAGCAGGCCACTTGAACTTCATTCACTGAAATAGAAACAAACATTTATATATTGTAGTTTAAATTATGAACAAATTTCTATTTTCTTTATTACATTTTCAGTACAACGTCAGATGATTTTAATATCAAGCATGTAAAACGTAGTTGTTAAATCTCCACCGAAATTATTCATAAAATGTGTAATTATTTGTGTATGATGCAGACGATATTTGTTAGAAATGGATAAGATTTAAACGTTTCTAATTCATTTTTTTTTTTGTAGAATAGCAACAAAGAGATTTTTTTAAGTATTATATTTATTTAGTTAGTTGTTCTAAACGTTTAATTAAGTGATGCAATGTAAAATTTAGCCTCAGTCATTTTTTTTAGAAACTAGGATCGACATCCATTTTTCGCAAGTAATATTTTATAACAGTTGAAAACATATCTTTTTCTCTTTTTAAATTTTCTCTCCAATTTCTAAATCTGTGATGTGCGTTAATTCATTTCCCCCAAACATACTTAAAGTTACGAATTACGGACAAGAATGAATATGTTTGCAACTCTAGGAACAACAACATAAGAAAGGATAATATTTATTCAAAATATTTGATTTTCAATTCTATCTCTGGAGTTTTTTCATTATTAGAAACCTGATTTTTAAAACTTTGTGTTCCATTCCACACCAAAACTGGGTCAAAAACACACCAATTGAGCAATAATTGCACTTAGAAGATGAATTTGGAATGCAATTCATTATTTTTGGGGGCGGAATGCAGTTTAGTTCCCACACTTAGCGTGGGCATATTTAATGGCGATGATTTGCCAATTGTGGCTCCTCTCGTTTTTCTTGTTGAACACGGCAGTTATACACAGCAACCCTAAAATGAGCGCCCGCCTTCTTTTTTTCTTCATCGTTTTGTGGGTCACAGAGCTTGTGCAAAAACTAACAATTTTTTCAAAACCCTCGAGGATGTTTTGAAGCTACTTCTGGTTAATTAAAATTTCAGCTGTTTTAATTCGTCTTTGCATATATTCTTTTTATGAGCAGTAAATCCCTTATATTTTTTACGTGTTTCCTTTCATGGCTGTGTATGAACCATGGATGCTTGTATAAATTTGAAAGAGATGACTGAAAGTACAACTAAGTTTTTTACTAATTTAGAAGAGAAAAAAAAAAAAGGAAAGATTAATTTTATTGAGTGTTGCATGAAAGTTGTATTAATTGAATCTACTATGAATATCCGAAATATGGTGTTAAAACATACGTTTGCTTGAAAGGAATACAGATTCGACTGATGGATATGAATGGTTTTGCAGAAAGAGAGGAGAAAGTTCTCATAAAATTACAAAATTTGCCCTAAATTTCAACTCGACTCTTGAGATAATGTATACGGAATTTTTGAACAAAATCCTCATGATTGTCGCGAAAATGGAGAGCAAAGAGAAAAAGTTGGGAAAAAATAATTTTAATTAGGGAAATGTGCTCCAATTTAGTTTAGTCAACAATGAAGGGTGTTAAACGCGCCGTTAACCATACAAAATACACACAAAATGATATAATGGTCAGTATGGATGAAGGAAATGACATTTTGTGACGGTTCATGTCGCCAATGTCTTCTTAACAGCTATAATTACAATCTATATACCAGCATGAAACTAAAAATACACCGGAAAATAGTTACATATATAATAGGTTTGTTTAATTATTTTCCAATTCTTTCATTCACCATTTTGCAGAGTTAAAATTCTTCAATCAAAACTCGCCAATTTGACGATTTTTTTTTAAATTGCGCCAAGCGCGTGTGTGTGTGTGGGGGGGGGGGGTAAACGCATTTTCACGGCATTTTTTTGTTTTCTTGTAATGTAAAACCAGTGAATCTGAAGGGAGCTCTCGGAAAATACAAATATATTTGAGGATGTATGAGAGAGACCATGTAAATTCGTTGCAAATATTTCCCTCGGATACGTTTTTTCAGTCTTATCTTACATTTCGTGCCATTTATATTGAAATAATGTAATGCTGGTAATGTTGCCTCATTGGAATATTTATACGAACTTAACATGAAACTGTTTTGCACAAAATAAAGATGTTATTAATAGAATTAGTAAGTTTTGCTGTTTTACGTACATATGAGATCACTTCCGAATTCGTTGGCTCCCAGGTGATCATATAAAGCGGTTAATACAGGCAGCAGAACGAGTTGAACGTAATTCAGGGAGGAGGAGGTTTTCATAGTGGTTCCTCTGAGATGGCTGTACTTGCCCATAGACAAATTCTGCACCAACTGAGCCAGATCATCGGCGGCTTGATTGAAGAACGTCAACATGGATGTCTTCACGAAATCTGGACAGTTCTTTGCAATTGTCCTGAGATAAAAAAGATCATTCAAGTAATTTTACTCGAATAATGAAAATATACAAGTTTCGTTGCTATTCTACTGTAAAACGAAGCTTTTTGAATTTATTAGAGTTAAGATGAGAGATGAATATTCTGAATGGTTAGAATCGGAAGAAATGTTTCAGGAGTCTCAAGACAACTGTGTATGTAGAAAAACATCAATTTCAAACCAATATAACTTCCCAATGAAACAAAGCAGAAATTGGAAACTTTTACCATGTAAAACTTATATTTATTTTTCATAGTCTCATGTAATTTAAAAAAAAAAACACTCAAGAAGTTATAAAGAAACATAAATTAGGCACCTTTTCAAAATTACGAAAATCAATATTTAACTGCATGTGAGACTCTAAAGTACAACATGGATCAAAGTTTACAAAAGTAATGTTATAGAGAAGAAAAAATGTTCAGTTTTGAAGTTATACATAGTTTTCAAAAAGCAGACAAAATTGCCTTTTAAATATAATAATTATTAAGAAAATTATGAAATTTTAAGAAAAAAAAATCCAATTAAAATTCATGTACAATTTTTTCTCTTAGTTAATAGTTGTTTAAAAATAAACGTATAAGTCATATAAAAACTTTTTTTGAAAAAATTATTACGCGCAGACTTAAAAATTTTTATTTTTAAGAAAATTAATTAAAAAAAAAAAAAAAAAAAAAAATTTAAAAAATGTTTAATTTTTTTTTTTTTTTTTTGGCTACCATGAAAGTTTTTTTTTAATATCGTTAGAATTTTGGCATCTTCAGATAAGATGGGTCTCTACTGACATATTTTATTCACAAAATCCTAAACTTTGAAGTTTAAGAGTGCCAAGACTCAATAAAATACATAACATTCGCGTATTTTCTGAAGTTAGTAAGCTTTTCCAGTGACTAAGCGTCTGTCAAGTCAACTTTGATCCCTTGGTCATGAATTGAGCTTCACATTAAAAAAAATCAAATAAATGTTCTGTTCAGCATCAGCATTTCTCAAGTTTTTTTTGTAGAAGTTCCATCCCCCCCTCTCTCTCAACATAAATTTTGATAACGCCTTTTTTAAGACTTTGAGAGCAATAACAATTTAGTTTACGTAGAAATAAAATGATACACTCTATTTTTACTTTATCCAAGTATAATAATAATATTTTTATTCATCTAAAACACAAAATGTAATAAATATGAACTTATAAATCTTCTAAAATAAAGAAGGAAAAAACTGACACTAATCACGATTTTGAATGATATTTAAAGGATAAAATACAATCTTGGCTTTAAACAAATAAATTTAATTTAATATTCTTTTCTGTTGTGAATTGAATTCTGGTGTCTGCATTTAGGAGTTGAGTTCTATGTTCTCTTGAATTATGGTTCTTATCAAATTTTGTTTCAAATCCATTTGTTGAATTCGAAGGTTTGAACCCATAAAACATGTTTAACCACGCCTTTCTGTCCATAGTCCCAGTCAACTTAAATTACTTTTTCTTCAATTTTTATCTCTTTGTCTTCGTAATAGTTCTTGATTTTTAAAGTGTTTCGATTTGCTAACTTTCATGATTTTTCTATTCATAATTGAATTTATATTTCTTATAAAACATGTGTATTTTTCCTTAATTCTATAATATTTTTCTTGAAATAATTAAGTAATATACCTTTGTTAGTATGTTAGATTTCATATGTCTTTTTGTTAATATATATATATATATATATATGTGTGTGTGTGTGTGTGTGTGTAACTTTTTAATTTTTTACAAATGATGTATAATATTTATTGGATAACTCATTGAAAATAATATTATTAAGCTAATTAGGACAAACAAAACTGTATATGTTAGAAATATATATGATGATATTTTCCTCCTCACAAATAAGTAAAAGAATTATTACTTACTTGGCATCAGTAGCCCGAATCAACACCTGCAAACATTTGACTGAAATTCTCGAATCACTCCCGAAAACACTCATTTTGGATCTCAAGATTCCAGCCAATTTGCAGAAAAGACTGTAACAAACATAAAACAGTTTATATAACAGAGAAAACTCAAGTGAATTATTTCACTAAATTGAGAACGAATCAAAATCGTAAGTATTTCGATCGAATTGAAGGGCAACTCACCTAGCAACCATCTCCTTTTCTCTGACTGTCGAAATTCCAACATTTGTAGCAGTTGCCGTGCTAGTTGCAGCTGTGAGGAAAAAGGTTTTTTGGGACGAGAAGTATTTTTCCATAAGTGGCAGAACCACCTGGTGCGAAAAACAACAGGAAGAAAATTAATTAAATTAGACTTTTATTTATTCAATTATAATTTGAATATTTTAAAAAATTGTAAAAATTACACAAGGAGCGCGCGTTTAAGGAATCTCCATTTTACAAGCTTTTATTTAACTTGCTATGTTCATATGTATACAAGCATGTATCCGAGTATCTTTCCAGAAAGAGTTCCAGGAATCTTTTAACCCAGTTCCTTTAATCCGATCGAGTTGAAATTTTGTTTACACTTGTAACTTCGATAACACGGTATGTTCAAGATCTGATGGACTTGAGGAGGGGAGAGACTGGGAGTCTGCACTTTGTATTTGAATTAAATCCACTTCCTTTCATCTGATCGAACTGAAATTTTCCATATACTTATAACTCTAAAGACAATACAGTATACTATGGTATGCTGAAGTAGTGAAGGTCTTAGGGTGGGATTAGGGGCCCTGGCCTTAAAATGAATAAAACCAATATAAGTAAAATATTTATAAATCAAGTTTTGGTTTAAAGATGCACTGAAAGGTATAGAAATAATTTTTAAATGTAGAATAATATATATAATTTATTAAATCTTTAGGTGTTGATACTTACTTTGATTTCATATATAAGTAAGCAGCTGTAGTACTTAATTTAACAGTATTTTAGTTAATTGCGACCCGTGCGGTGACCAGGAATGACAGAATAGTCCCACAGTAACTCATGCATGTCGTAAGAGGCGACTCAAATGGGTATCCAGGGTCTGGGGGTATAGCCGGGCACCCTGCCCTTGGGGATTATATCAGGGTACCTCAGGGACTTTTCTTCTTCAGGTAGGTACGGGCATCATGATCCCGAGGCACCCTAGTGATCTTTTTCTTTCCCATGAGGATTACTATCCTTGGTAAACACAGGTTACACTCTCCCGTGATACCCTAGGGCTCCTTCTCTATTTTCGACCTTCCTTCTTGTCAACCAATTTTAGTCTTTTCTTCAATTTTTTCACGTCTAGACCACAGATAAATCTTGTATGGCGCAGCACAGCCACATCTGGCTCTTGCTTCAATATCCTTTACATTCACTCATTCACTCACGTCTTTGTTAATTGCATCAAGCTTTTATAAGTCGCATATCATTTTACATTTAAAAAATATTTACATACCATTTAGTACACCTTTAAACAAAAGCTAGATGGAATTTTTTTTTTTTTTACTTACATTTATTTATAAACAAATTTATATGATTTCACGAACTTTTTATGGATACAGTGGCGTCTTATAAGAGTTTTCTTATTCGTATCCCCCCCAGCGCACTTTAAGAAAGTAAAGAAAAAATATTTTTTTTAATTATAATGCAATTAAAAATAGGATTTTCTATAGAGAGAGAAACACATAATATTTTGAGTGAAATGGGAAAAATACAACAAAAAAAAAAAAAAAAAGAGTCCTGCCAATGAAATGTTCAGAATGTTAAATATGAGAAATTGATAATATGTGTGGCTTCACGACTTTTTAATGCCTTTATTCTTCTTTATCTTCCTCCTTCTATTAAATTTATTCTCCTTCTTTTCTCTTCTTCTCGAGCGTGGTGAAAATACTCCAACTGAGAAGCACATCTTGATTGAGAGTGTTCTTTTGTTTCGTATGTTTTGTAATAAAACTCTTTAAGTTCACTCCAATCACCAATAGATGAAAGACTTTGTAACACCTTTGAGGTTTAAAAAAAAAATTTTTTTATAAAAATATTTTCATAAATTGAATGACTCAAATAAAAAATATTTTTGAAAAAAAATAAGTGATCAGCACGTTTTATTTATTTTTAACAATATTTTTCTTATTCTATATTTTCATGCGTCTAAAATAAAACGCGTTTGTGAAGAAATGAATTATCAAAAGAAAATAACCCCTAATGCAGAAGCGGCTAACCTGAGGAGCTGGGTCGTATGGAAAAAAAGTGCAAACTTTTATTATATATGAAAATATCAAAGAACAATCCTCCATCAGACGTTCGCATTACATGCCATTACTATGGTAACATCTCAGTATATAGACTCAAATTCCGATATAATTTTTCTTCTATAAACTTGTTCAGAAACAATTACAAAGGTGAGCTCATTTTAAAAAACGCGCAGGCCACTTGCGTCAGCACAATATGTGCAACCTATTGAAGAGCGCTGGGTGGTGAGGGAATGTGACTAGCTAATCTATCTTAGGCAAGCCTAATATATTCGGCCCAGAAGCGAATAGATCCAGACTGACTGCTCAGGGATTTTTTATGTCTAGTAATTTAGGCCCATCGTTATGTTGTGACTACAAAATAGTTTTAATTAATATTTCAGTAATATAACAAAATAATTGAAATAACTTATTAAAATTATTATAGAAACAAGAGAATTAAAACACAAGAAAGAATGTTTAATATTATTAATGAACGAATAAGGAAAAGTCTAACATGTATATTTTTTAGATTAAAAAAAAAGTATAAGAAAAATGAAAATATTTTAAATGCAAAAACCTAGAACAAAAGAAAAAAAAAATTACACAACAAAGCAGTTTATGAAGTATTGAGATAACTAAAAAAGTACACAACAAAAAAAAAAAAAAAAAAAAAAAAAAAAAAATAAATAACCCACAACCAAAACAAAAAAAAAAAACCCCAAAAAAAAACCCCCAAAAAAAAAAAAAAAAAAAAAAAAAAAAAAAGAAGAAAAACAATATTTATAGATTCTGATTATGACTTTTATCATGTTTTGCAGGCCCGACTATCCCAATAGAAAAAAATGTTTTAAACCAATATAGAAATTCCACAAATTCAAAACAACAAGACACAAAAAAAATACACCAATATACACAATGTGGCCCACCAGAACAAAATGCGTCACCAAAGCTTTTGGGTTGGACAGGTTGACCTTGAGGCATTAGCTTTCCCGTTGACCTTGAGCCATTAGCTTTGAGCCATTTTTGAGATTTTCTCGCACATAGCTTCGCATAAATACCTTCAGATTTCGTAAAATGGAGATCCATCAAAACTCACGCTCATTTTACGTTAACACAACAATATCTCTCCTCAGTATCTGCTTAAGTATCTGCTTCGTTTGCAAAGCCTAAATTACTCGTATCTACAAAATATAGCCCTACCTTACTGAAAAACTTAACGTCTCGGGTCGATGTTTTGAAACTCATCCTTCTACTGTAATTTCCACTGGGCTTCAGCAGTTTCATGCTGATGGCAGTAATATCCATGTACTGGATCAGTTTCTCGAGTAGGGAAGACGCAAAGCGACGTTCCTCGGCCACGGGGGTGGAGGGGGCACCTTCCTCTCCTGCGGGTTTCCTTCCGATTCTATTGGAGTGTGCTGTATCAGCATTGTCCGAAAAGACTCCTGGCCTGTGATTTGTTACAAGGTTGGGCATGCGGCATACGCGTGTTAATCACAAAGCAAGCCAGAGAGAATGGTGAGTGTTAAGTGAGTTGAAAAAGAAAAAAAAAAGGATATGAGGAAGAGGCGGTTATAGTTAGTGAGGAGAGTATTCCGGCGGATACAACGAATTGGCGAGTGGTAATTTCAACAACAAAAGCACGGTGGTGTGAAGGAAGAATTCAGTAAGAAAAAAGAGCGCCAAGTGATAAGTGTAAAGGAAGTGTGTAGAAATAGCAAGTTAATGGCATACACAAACCATACAATGGATGAGGTAAGAAGAGGAATGGGAAAAAAGAAATCCGTTAGTTAGTACCAAATCAAGGAACCAAATCAATATGCAAATTAACCCTTTGCACTCGAGTATCGATTGCCATCTGCTATGCTTGCCTTTTCAACTTAGGAGGGAACAATATTATCTAATTTTATAACAAGCACAATGTTAAAAAAATTTTTAAAGCTGCTATATTTATTTCGCAAAGTCAGCCATTGATATTTTATTAAATGTTTTAGATACATCGATAAGTAATAAATTTTTTCGAAGGATTTTTTACAAACAAGTTAGCCAAGGGCTGTCGAGTGCACAGAGTTGATGAAAAAATTAGTTTGAAATCCAAGTTGGGAATTCAAACCCAAGCTCTTTTAAGTACTTCAGTTCAGAAGATAGTAAGTTTCTTCGTTGAATAATGCTATGTTTTTATTATCATTGAGAAAAAAAAATACTTTTTAGATTATCTGAACATTTTTAGATTAACTGAGGTAAAACGTTTTTCTGTCATGTACCTTTCCTTTTCAAAATTTCGAATTATCAGCTAGACTTCTATATGCAAATAAGTTGCAATAATCCTTATTTAATGCAACATAAGAAACTAAATTTTACTATATTTTGACTGCTTATACTCTTTAGGGATTTGATATACATTGAAAACTTCTAAGACTATTATACTTTAATTTTAAAATAATCAAGTCTAAACATAGGTTTTGAGAAGCGTTAACACATCCTCAAACAGCTTTAGCTCTATGTGATGTTAGATCTTTCTATTTCCATCTTTAGTCAAATTTTCAATAGGGGCACTAAAAGGCTATGTTTATCTACTGAACTTATTGATATTATAGAATATAAAGTAAATGTAGATGCATTCTATATTGCTTTCCAAGAAGGGTTCTACAGCTCTACAACACCTAAACTATAATGAAGGAAACTACACTTGAGGATCAATATTTGAAATGAAAACAAAAATGTATAAGAACTACATTTCATGCTTTTAGTAGAAACCATGCATTTGTAAAGGAGAAAAGCGTGCATATACAGAGATGAAATTTTGCATTCGAATTTCAACAGAGGTACGAGAAAAATAAGTATTGCTAAAGCATGTCTATTGAAAATCTACTATAATGATATCCACATGAAAATACAAAAATTCTACAGAAACTACAACAATCTATATAGAAAAGAATTCTACTACAAAGAAGTCTATCGTCTTCGAAGATGTGTTTTTAATTTACTTATGAATTCAGCTATTTATTTTTTGATATTTTAGTTCAGTATTAAACTTCCTTTTAATAAATATCCATTGGCTTAATTTGGGGGTTTCAACTTATTTTTTTATCTTTAAATAATTTAATTTTTAAATTAAAAAGTTTAATATATTTTTTTTTAAAGATTTGTCGATTAAACTTTCATTGAAGGAGAGGGTATATTATCTCTTATTTCGTTATTTAAAGGAAAAACCATTTTTTTCTTCTCATTATTGTAGAGTAAATATTTTTTTTTCCTAATGAGAATTTTATTTTTTGCATATATAAATATCTGACGATACGCTTACATTAGAACGCAAGCCTTTTTTTGTACATTTAACATTAATTTGTCAATAACGACGAAAGCATTAAACTAATAAAATATAGAATGAGTAACGATTTTTTACATTTGATTCGCTTTTTTAAAATTTTATTAAGATATTAGTGTACTTCAATTTATTTCAATTCGAAGAGAAATTGTTAGATTTAATTTTCGATTCAAAATATTCACACCTGTGACGATTTATTTATTGATATTAAAGTAAAGTATTTGTTTCTTACTATGTTTTTTCTCTTTCTCTTCTGTTTTACATATTAGAATTTACTAACACAACATTGATTTGAAAATCTTACTAACATCACAAAATGAGTTATAAGTTAGTCTTTTTAGTAATCCTTTTCCTTTTTTTGATTTAAAGCTCTTTCCGTAGATATAGTGTCATTTGAATTCTTACATTAAAAAAAACTATTTATCTTATAACGTTAATATTACTTATTATTTCGATGTAATGAATAAAAACATAACTTTAAGAAAATGTTTTGTAATTCCATACGAAATATATTAACGTATAGTTTGAATAAAAAAGCAATCAAACATAACTTTGTTTTTAATAAAATTTAGTATCAAAGTTCAATGTCTCATTTATTTGTATGTTATTTATATAATTACACATAAAGATGTATTACATTTTTGAAAGTTATATAGTTGTTTTGTTTATATATTATAATATAAATATAATACTTATATATTATAAACATATAAATATATTTATTTATATATTTATTAAATTTATATTATATATTACATTTTTAATTTATTTTCAATACTCTTTGCTTAAACTTACTGTTTTACTTAAAGTTTTATTATTATTAATATATTGTTGCATTATTTGAAGTTTTTTTTTTTATTAATAAACTCTCGCTAAATTTATTGTTAAAATATAATCAGTTTGAAAATCTACTTACCTGTATACTTTATATCCTTCATATTGAAGATATTTTAAGAATTCTTGGGAACGTTCTCGATTTTTTCGTTTTTCTTTATCAGTCAATAAATCGTACGGTACTAGTTGAGGGTGAATTCCACCGCCTTAAAAACAAAATAATATATATAAGAACAATATTATAAATTTAAGAAAGGGTCTGTTGTGAGTGTGTTCAAATAATTTATAGACATCCCATTTCAATGCTGACGAAAATTTTTGATTTTTTATAAAGCATACGAACTTTCCGTTGTGCCAGGGTGGTTAAAATTATTAACTAAAATAATTATGAAACATATGCGAGTGCGGTTCAAAATTTGCGAAATGACAATGTGGTAGCTAACTGTACTTTGATCATTGTTATTTTTCCATTTTCTGAGAAGTCCAAGAGAAAAACGCCCTTTCCATCCCGAAAATTAGTCTTCTTAAATTTTTCACCGATGAGATAGTTTTAAACTTCTTTTGAACAGATTTACCGAAAACCATTATTTGTTGATTCCGGTATTAATGATGAATCTCAGGTTTCACATCGATAGTAAAACTTTAAAATGACGTCAGCAGAAATAAAAAACAAGTAATAATAATAAAAAAAAAAGTCAATTCCTATTTAGGTCAACAAAGAAATTTTTTTATCTTAGTTACTTTTTATTAAATACTTACAGTTAATATAAATATGTATATTCATATGACAGATCACAATATTAAGTGGCAAAAGAAATTTTTTCCAGCGATCCTCACGCTTCTTCATGACGGTATTTATTCCTAAATTTATATCCTGCTAAATATCTTATATAAGAGAAATTTTATTCTCCTATACAAAACTAAAATTAATTATTTGAAAATCAAATTTAAAAATTTTTATGATTCAATGACATTCGATCAGAAGGCATGAAGATTCTACGTTCTACCAACTTTGCCATTGCAAGACAAATGACATAGTAGAAGCATTGGCTTGTTTCTTAATTCATCCGGTAAATTAAACGGTTGGAATGCAGTTTACCCCAATCACCCTTATCGATAGGAATTATTTGGCGGTATTTTGCCAAATAGGGCAAAATATCGTCTGCAATTTAACGTTCAGCCAAAAAAATTTGGCGAATTTAACGATCAGCCAAAAAAAAAAAAAAAAAAAAAAATTACCGAGTTCGGCAATTTTTCAAATCGCGCCAAGTGGTTGGACCAAACTGCATTTTCACCAACTAAATTTAATGAATGATTTAATATTTGAAAAACTGTATTAACAGCAAGTGTCATCCACTACAAGTTTAAAAAACGTACTTGAACTTGAGTGGATGAATAAAAAGTATTTTATTAACGACTGAAAATTTGAACAGGGACCGACTGAAAATTTGAACTGAAAATTTGAATTTTTATATATAGGGACAATGTGAACTATTAGTAGGAATTTATTAATAACCAATGAGTCAGAGCCAAATTTGTTTTGCATAGCTTAACAGCGGTTAATACTCAATGATAACAGCAACTTGTCTTAGCAATGTCATCTGTCTTCAGATACAGGTACTTTTTGAGCCACCGTCTTATGTGTAGAAAACGTTTTAAACTAAATAGGAATTTTTGAATTAATGAGGAATTATAATCAATAGAAAATTAAAGGTATTGGAGAAAAAAGCGGATATATTGAAAACCCGCTTTGGATAATTTTTAATGCATCATATCTAGCCCAAAAGCCGCATTTATCGTTAGATCCGAATGCAACGCAAGATCTATATCTCTTATAAAATTCACTAAATACTTAACTTTACATTCTCTTTTTAAAGTCACGCTTATTTTTAGGCATACATCATAGTAAATTTCTAATGTTATTTTGATTATGAATAGAAAATATATGCATGCGCTGCTTTCATGCGTATCAGTTAATTCCTAAACTGGTTTTTTATGAGAAAACTAATTTTTATGCCATTGAAACGACTTTTCAATTCAAAGAGAGTAATTATTATTTTGAGACAGAAGTCCACTGGTTATTCACAACACTTTTGAAGAATAAAACAAAATTACCCAAAGCTTCCAATTCTTCCTTTTTCTTTTTAGCCCATTGGTCCTGTGCGTTCTCGGCTAATCTTTCAGACATGTTCTGAATAAAATTTTTAAAAAAATCATTTAAAAACAGCTCTATGAATACCAAAAAATAATTGAAAAATGTTTAAGAAAACTCGGTTTTCTGACGTTCATATATTTGAAAGGATACGATTTTCATAATTAAAATAGCTTCCTTATTTTCATGAAAATCTCAATAAAATCCATCATTTTTAAAAATGTTTTGTTAAGAAAGAAATTATTAGTGAGAAAAATAGAACGCTTGTACTAGATTATTTTATTCAATTATTTCGTTGTTATAGCATAAATGTAATGAAAATTTTATATAATATAAAGAGTCGCATAATTATAACAGTACTAAAATAATTCAGCATTATGGAGTTCTGCAAGAGCATTTTTTTAAAAAAAAATTAGACTAAATAAAATATTCATGATACCAAGACATATTATCTTAACTTATGTTTGAGTAAAGGAAAATAACATACAAATGTAGTATATAAATTCACTATGGAGTTGGTCATTTCACGCCAATAATGCAGGTTTAGCGTTATTTTAAATAATAAATTGAATACATTTTAAAAAACATATTTTTAAAAACCTTTTCTTTACTTTGCAATATAATAATAAATTTACTAAATTATTTTGTACTAATTTTCTTTAAATAAAAGAAAAATTAGTTATGTGAAAAGAATTTAATTTTTTTTTCTTACAGATATATTTTAAAAATTTAATTCTACTGTCAAATCTCAACCAAGCTTGTCAATTCTACATAATTTCTTCATAGTAGTTTTACGCTTTTCTTTCATTATATTCTTGACCAAGTCAGTCCAAAATCAAAAGTAATTCATGATACAGTACAAAGTATTTTGCTTCCCTAAATTTCCTTTCGTATATGGTCAACAATTTTTAAAATACTAAAATAAATATCCAATTGCTTAATATTCGCATTATGTATCACTAAAGGCACATATAGGCAGGACAGTGGTCATAATTTACTAAAAATAAGGCTAAAACAATTATACACAAAAGCAAAATAAGGTTTGAAAACACATAATTCTTTTTATAGAATATTCAGATCGGCACTTATGAGACAGAAATATTTTCCACTAAACGATTTCATAAGTAGCATGAGCTATTATTACAAATACCGAAACTTTTTATCGGCTTTTAAGCCGTTTAGAAAGTTATTCGTTGGAGAAAAATGTAGTAATTTGCATTTCATACCTGCATTTCCTTGGTCAGGGTCAAATTGGTCATGTCCACGGGTTGTGGAGAATAAGTGTGTGGTGTTTCAGTCTGAAAATAGATAAAAAAAATAATCAGTTATCTCATTTAGAGTTTCTTTTACTTTAAAATTAAATGACTTTTAGCGTAAATTCGATAGAGTTTTTTTTAACAGAATACAACTCACTGTTTTTGAAGTCCTTGGTAAAGAACTGCGAGCCGCGTCGCTGATTTCCAATTTCCAACCCAATGCTAGAAGAGCTTTTAATGATTCTCGGATTGGTTCTTCATAACGCTCCTTTTCCTGTTCAATGGAAAAATTTTTTCAATAAAGCAATTCCTGTTCGCTTAGATACGCAAATGAAATATTTTCTACTTCAACACTCGACTTCGGAACAGACGCCAGATATAAGGCTTACCATATTTTTTTGGGTCCAACGCAGGACATATTTTTGAAATTAAAAGTCTTAACAGTTTACTGAAACATTAAACTTTATTAATTCAGATGTATTTTTCACTAGACACTACTTTTTTCAGAAATGGTTTTGTTTGTTTTAAACCTTTAAGCAGTTTGCCCGTACAGTGTACGTGCTACCCGAAATTGGCCTCTTCTGGTTTGCCCGTACGGCGTACGGGCATCGATATTTTCTCCTTTCCTTTTCTGGTTTGCCCGCATTTTTCATTATTGAAAGAGACTATTTAGTATTATTATTTTTCAACAGATGGCGTGGCTTGTCCATTTAAATGAAATGCTTTTCATCCGGGGTTTTCTATGTAGCGGGAACTTTTCTTTGAAATTTTTGTTCTACTGTATGCCGTGCTTGTGAATCTTATGGAAATTATGGATGGAATAGACAACGAAAATACTTTCTTGTTAGATGATGAACTACATTCTGATACAGATACAGATATTTCTTCTAATTATTTGGATTATTCCTCAGATGACTCGTGCAGTGAGCTCAGCTCTGCTGAAGATTTGAGTTCTTCTTTTTTCTCTTCCCCTCTTGGAATTATATTATTTTATAAAAAAATGGAGGGAGAATCCACCAATCAAATTATTTATTTTAATTTTCCCTCTCATTTGGAGGGAAAATATATTCTTATGATATTTTGAATATCATAGTATGGTACTTAATTATATGCAATAAAAAAATATGCCTTTTTTGGAAGCATTTCTGGTAAAATAATTGACCGCTTAAAGGGTTAATTATTTCATAAACAAGAAAGTTCTGAATCAATTTTAACATTTACCAGGCGTTTAACAGTAGATACTGAAAGTCTATTAGTAGTTTAACAGTAATTTCTTCAGACCAAATGTTACCAAATTGAAAAATATATGAAATTTTTATAGAACTTGAACCGCGACCTACCCTTTGTTTTTGAATACCTGGTTAGACAATGTACGTTCCTCAAATAGGTTATAACTGTTACTGGAGTATTTTATAACTTTATTAACAACTAGTGCACTCTCTTCTCCATCAGACCAGGCAACTTCAATACGTAAATTTATAGCACTGAAACTTACTAACTTTATCAAAACTGGTACTCTACAACTCTAAGTACTGGATACTAAAATTATAAAAAAAATCAACGCTCGAGAAGAATTTTTTTGTTCCGGAACATCATCACTTTCCTTTGGAATGCGTTGCAAATCTTTGGCAGAAAATTTTATAAATTTATCAATTTTTCTTTCCTGAATTTGACAAATAATTTCAAAATAAGTCTGAAATGCTTATGTAGATGTGATAGAATTAGTTTCAAATATCATTTGCTTCTTTGTTTTTTCAAATGATGCGCCTTTTTTTTTATTTTATCATATAAATTATACTTCAGTAGTCTTGTATTTTATTTCGATTAAAAGCATACTTAAATTCTTTCACAATGAAAAATATTTTAAAACTAAGGGTAATTACCCAGTAAGCTATTTAGGAACGCAAACTGATTGATATATCTTTTTCTAGACTGATTAATAGTCTCCCAGAGAACATTCATGAATAATCTTTTAACTGAGTAAAATTCCTCAGTATCTTTTGGGTAGTCTTATATAATTTATATAATTCATAAAATTCATTTCATAAGTAAGACACAAAAGACTGACTTTAATTAAAGGTTATGAACTAATTAAAAGAGATTATGATTCAAAATCTGAGAAGGTGTTTTGAAAGCCGTGAGCCGTAATTAAGTTGCCAAAAGTCTTTACAAAACATTTCATGGTGATTTTAGATTTTGATGTGAATTTAAATTAAATAGACTATGGAATTTTCAAAACACAATTTACGAGAGTAGTCACTGTTATAAACACTAGATGGCGCCAGCAATGGTTGAAACGAGTTTTTTGTAAACTTTTAATTAAAAAGAAAAAGAAAGTCATAATTAGAATCGTAAATTAAAAAAACTTAGCTTGTTTTTCGAATAATTTCCGAATGTCTTCTTTGTTTTAAATTACGAATAAATGATAATTTAAAATTTTATTTCTATTCGAGAACAGTAAAAAGGTAGCATTATAAACGCATTGTTATCTGTTTATAGCATCAAATAAAAACTATCATAAAAAAGAGAACAAAAACTCCTTACCCAATCGCCTAAGAGTGAATAAGGCTTCAAACGTGGGTGCAATTTTCTTTCGTCATTCCAATAGTCACCATAAACCCAACCATTACTCATCTGTGAAAAAGAAATACAGAATTCTCGAGAAATATTCTTAACATTTGATACAAAGAAAACTAATTTAGAGCTTTTATTTTTCAAAGAAATTAAACAAAATACTTATTTATTATTTTTTTATTTCAAATTATTTTGTTTGTTGTTCTGAAAACAATTTGAAGAACATTGCTTTACAAATGTGATAAATATTAATGATGTCTTTAATGCTCATATTGCAATTTAAACATAATTTAATCGTTTAATTTAGTTTAAAGCAAAATGTCACATTAATGTAATGAAAACAGATGGAAAGAGCAAATAATGATAATAAGAATAATGATAATAATGAATGATAATAATGAAAGAGAGATAATGATGAAAGTCTCACCTTTCGGCTTGCCCAAGCATCGTGGTAATGCTCGGCAAACTTAACGATGACGCTGGTTAAATCAGGTGTCAATTGGACTCTGGAATAATAAAAATAATAAGGAAAATT